>CAVNYO010000449.1:0-52489 GCA_963692855.1 Mycena citricolor | reverse complement strand
CGATTTACGGCTAGATCTTTACCACGAATAGACGTCTATTCCTCCTAAAAACAGGACTGTAAATAGAAGATCTTTTTTTTTATCTCGATTTTCACTGAGATAGATCTTCTTTTTTCAGTGAAAAAAGATCTTCTTTTTTCAATGCCGATTCTCACGAAGAACAGACGTCTATTCCCCGAAGAATAGACATTGAAAACAGAAGATCTTTTTTCATTGAAAAAAGATGCGAGTCGCAACGACTCGTTATGAGTCGGCACGACTCAATGAACAGTCGCAGAGCCGAGTCGATCTGCGAGTCCTCATACATGCTGCCGACATTATTACGCGACTATACCGACACTCACGAGCTGCAAGACCCGCCGCCCCTTGCTGTGAGTGCCTGTGTCGTTGATGGGGCCTGCACAGCCACATGATCCGCTGCAACCTAATGTTCAAATACCGCCGTCAACACCAACAACCCGTCTTTGCGCCTTGGATCTGAACCGCCATCTCCACCTGGCGATATCTCGAGCATCCTACGACGACCCTCGATTTTCGCCCACCCTCTGTATCTTATTTTCCCGAATAGCCCTCTGTTGTATCGAGCACACAATACATTTATCTTCTACTACTGCTTTCAGACCACAGCGTGAGCAAGCCATTCCGGAAATCTATTCGGAGAGTGGGGACACATTGATTCTATCCGGTGCGTATTTACTGCCTTGTGTGCGACCTGCACAGACCCCAGGAGATAACGGTGCGCACTGCGCATATATTCTGATCCTCTATAGACCACGGCAATCGCAGCAAAGGGCGAGGATCACTTCCCAGTCCCCCTTTCACAGACAATTTCCCCGGATTACTGGCTGGGAGGGGCCCCCGGTGGACGTCCCGCCCTCGATCACAGCCGACTGATGGCGAGTCGGGTGGCTGAGACTGCACAGCCACATGATCCGCTGCAACCTAATGTTCAAATACCGCCGTCAACACCAACAACCCGTCTTTGCGCCTTGGATCTGAACCGCCGTCTCCTCCTGGCGATATCTCGAGCATCCTACGACGGCCCTCGATTTTCGCCCATCCTCTGTATAATATTTTCCCGAACCGCCCTCTGTTGTATCGAGCACACAATATATTTGTCTTCTGCTACTGCTTTCAGACCACAGCGTGAGCAAGCCATACAATAAATCTATTAGAAGAGTGGGGAGACACGGATTCGACACGGTGCGTAACCTCTGCGTCTTGTACGACCTGCGCAATTTACTGCCTTATGTGCGACCTGCACAGACCACTCGGAATTCCGCGCAGGGACACAACAGTGCGCACTGCGCATATATTGCTGATTCTTCTGATCCTCTCCAGACCACGGCAATTGTAGCCCAGAGCGAGGATCCCTTCCAAGTCCCCCTTCACAGACAAGTTCCCCGGATTACTGGCTGGGAGGGTCCTCCGGTGGACGTCGCGCCCTCGATCACAGCCGACTGATGGCGAGTCGGCTGGCTATGTAGCGGCGCGGCTTGTAGTCATTCTGGTATCTACTCGATCGTCATCCCCGATTCGAAACTCCGCCTGCGCCAAGTCGGACTCCAGCGCTCCCGCAAATCAATCAGCCAACTTTGCATCGTCTGAGGTCTTCCATCTGACTGGTGTGTCATCGGTAAGACCCATGTTTCGGCGCATCATAGAGAGAAAACCGATCGCTTGGTCCAGACAGCGTCCCCGCATTCAACGAACACGGATGTCGGCGCAGTCTGGAACATTGTATACCTCGCTAATGCAGAAATCCATGACGAATGATTCAAAACCATACATAAGAAACAGAGCTCGTACAAATGTAGTGAAAGGAAACGTCCGAGAATACGACACTGAATCTAGACGTCCTCGAGCAACCGACTCTCCACAGGGGGCGCAGGGGCAGCGTCTTCGACTGGTGGCTCCGACTCAGCGGATGGTTCCTCGGCTGCGTGCGGGGGACGGCCTTCCGGTGCCGTTTCCTGCTGCCGCTTGCTTGGTCGGTGAGAGACATTGGCACCGCCATCAACCGCGGACAGATTGCGAGAGTGATCGGGTCCTTCTTGTCGACCTGTAACATCATCATTCAGCATGTGCCCCGCGATAGGAAGACAGTGAGCCTTACCGGGTATTCATTCGCACACATCTCCAACGCAAGTCGTCCGTTCGAATAGTTTGGTGGGGTGGTGGACCCATCTCTCCGCGGAAAGAACGTACTCGAGCTCGTCGTCGTCCTCTTTCTCGTCGATGCTACTCCCTTCCTCGGAATCCTCCTCTTCCCTGACGTGCCCAGTCGACTGCACAGCAGCCGCAACCGGCTCGCTCCTCTCCATCTTTTCGCTCGAGACCAGGTACCGCGCGCACAGCATCCGGATAGGAAGCCCCATGCAAGATCTCCACCAGACAGCCGAGTGATGGTCAGCGAGCGGCGCATGGTCCCGCTCTTCGTCGTGCCGCTGCCGTCCTTCGCGCCCTCGATATGGAGCTTGCATTGCGCGCTGGCGTTGCTCGGCGGGCCGAGCGTGCACAGTGGCAGAAACGGGCCGAACGCCGGTTCGCGCGCGCGACGAGCGGGTCCGCGCTGGCGTATTCGCGCAGGAACCATGCAGGTGTCAGCACGAAGTAGTGCTCACGATAGGTTCTAGTGAAGCGGTTCGTGCGCTCGAGCATGCCGGTGTGCGCGGCTTGCACGCTCGGGTCCTTCTCGCTCGGATAGTTTGTCCTTCACGTCCGCATCAGCTGGTTGGGGGCTGACATATGGCGCGTCGTCGAGGGAATGAACGGATTGAGTGGACGCGGATGGAAGCCAGGGAGCTGAATTTCATATTGAAGTACATGAATCCTATGTATACATCGACCTCGAGCACCTGCAATGGAAGATTAGTAAAGATAATCTGCGGTAAAAGATCCCGGACTTACCTGTCTAGACTCTAGTTGATGAGCGATTCTCCAGCGGACTTAGCGCACAAGCCGATGATATGCTCCAGGCTGGCCAAGCCTCCAATGTCGGAGAGCCTCCAAAACTCGCGATGCAGTCGTGTGTAGCCTTTGCAGCTGCACGGAACCTTCGCCCGCTGGCCGATCGAGTCCAGAGCGGTATGAACGATGTGCTCTGAAACGCGTCAGTAAAGCGAATCGGACATGCGGTGAGGAGCGCACCAAAGCGCATTCGTCTCGACACTCTATACAACTTCAGCCAGATCAACGCGTATCCGGATCACTCGCATCGGCGGTACTCTCTTTGCCGGCGTCGGAAGTGGACGGCATGACCGGCCTTCACACGAGCGAGGGAAAAGAGATCGGACGAGGTGAGCGAACCAGTGAGGTAGCCTTCGAGCGTTGTCTCAGGGATGGCGACGACCGTATACACCCATCCGCGTCCGTCCTTCGCGTACGTTTTGAGAAGCGGAGAGGGGGATATAACGTCGAGATCGACTTGTGTCCTGCACCCAAGGTAAGCATCTGGTATCAAAGAGGCCAGAGGCCTCAACCACTCACATGCCCCCAGTTCCGCAACTGCGCAGACAGCGCACGATCTTCTTTTGCACAGCGGTTGAGACAGGCATGGAGTCGAAAGCGTTGGAAGCGTTGGGCGATGTAGCTGAGTGCGAGTACCTGTTTGTCTCGATAGCTCGATCTCATCGAGCTCAGACTCAGTCCCGCATTCTTGCTTCGATATTGTGCTCTGTACAGAGCAGATTGATAGCTTCAGCACGCTTGCAGGCCAGGATTCCGCTCTCTCCCGCTTGCTACCTGGGAGCATCGGATGCACTCCTGGTATGGCGTTGTTTCGAATCATGTTGCCAAGCAGTAGACCAGCTCTTGCGTGTTTGAGGGGACAAGCGCGCAGATACAAGCTTCAAGTTCAGGATGGCGGGCCAGACAGTTATTTCGAGGATGAGTCCAGCCAGCAGCATAGAGAATGAGGACAGGTAATTCAGCTCGACGTCATCTGGCATCGCCTTGCTTGATTCTTGAGGTGCGGATAGAACCTATTGACCACTTGTTACGCAGACGCGTCTTGGTGGGAAGCCGACATGTTTCTTCATCTGTCCGACAGACTGTACTGCTGGATCGACTGCACGCTGTGCCTGTTTCTGACGGTGCACTCACTTTGGTGAGGCAGGATGTTGGAAGCTAGCAATCGATGGCAGTGGTCCGTGGATACAGTGATGCACGGGTTGTGTACCTACGTACAGTGCGAGTCGGGTGGCTATGTTACACAGCCACTCGCCTCACTGTCCAGTTTATGCTCGAGAGTTTTATTGTCGGTTTCAAAAAATGATCCAGGAAAAGAGCCTAGTAAGCATATGCGTGGGGGGCTTCTCACATCCTCAATTATGTATCTGGAAATGCGGAGATGGGTGTTTGAACTAGATATGCAACGAAGAGGGTGTTCTTTCATGGGTGCAGATACATCATTCGTACGTGCTCAACCGTAGACCAAGAACAAAGCCATGGTGACTCCAAATCCAAGGACTAGCCACAAAATGAGGCATTTCCAATGGCGATACGTGTCGATATTGTATTGACGCGATTTGCCGACTCGGCCTTCGCGAATCTGCCTCGAAGGTAAGTAAACCGCAATCTGGGAACCAAGGGCACTCACATTCGCGGTGATACGTTCTATAGTGAGACGAATAGCTTTCAACTCTTGGTCAGCTGCATTCCGCGTGAGGACCATGTTCTCAAAGAGCAACTAGTTTCGTGAGATGGGAGGTTGTTCATCAGCGATAAACCGCACATGCCTGTAGCTGATCTTTCAGCCGAGACTGAAATTGGACGAGATTGGCTTGTGTTGCCCCAGAATGCTCGGTAGATCGCGCCAGAATATCCCACTTTCTGACTATGAAGTCCGCCCAGATAGCGTCTAGACCGTCACAAACGGTAAGGTAGAACACCTCAGCAGAGAATCCATGCGCCTTGGAAGTAGCAGAAAGCGCTCGGAGCATGGCAATTCGAAGAAGGGGCTTCTCTGCTTCGGATGAATCTGTTCATAATATTGGTCCGAGAAGTGATGTATGGACTTGAGCAGAGCTACACGCACAAGCTTGATTGGAATGCAACGATCCAATGTGCTGTAAGATTCCACGCATAGATTGAGTGTGCTTCGCAAGGAACTTATCCTCCTCTTTGTTCACAAGACGGACGGCGCCATCAAGGAGTGCCTGCGTTTCCGAAGTCAACGAGGAGACTCGGACAAAGAAGTTACAACGCACCTGCATGCGGGTTTGCAGCTCTGCCACTGTAGCATCGACGATAGGATTATGAGCACTCTCATCATCATAGCTCATATATGTAAAGTCCATGAGAGCTGAAGAAAGAAGATATGAAGCACAGGTCTCACCGCTCTTTATACCATTACCAAGTCGTTCGCTGCCATTCTAGGATCTATCATAACACGTGATTCCGACATCTGCAGTTCTTTGTCTTCAAGTCCTTTGTTACGTCACGACTATCTTCAAGAATGTACACGATGCACGCCTCTTGTCTGTGCTCATATCTATGGCGGCCACTCCGATAGTCCGAGCACCGAGCCCGCCGCGAACGCTGCTAACACAGAAACGCAAGGCCCTGGAGCAGCTGGAGCCACCTACGCGGGGGACGGAGCCACGACCATTTTCTGAGTCGGACCAGACTGAGCATCGATACATGCTCGCGCCGGATAACACAGAGGAGGCTCTCCTCCGAGACGTTTACGCCAGAGCTGCCCAGTCCCTCAAGCAAGGCGTCCAGGTGTGTGACATGTGAAAACCTAACAACATTTCCGTTCATGACTTCAGGAGAGAGATGATCAGATGCGCCTTCTCCATGAAGCTGAGGAGAAGGCATTTGTTCATTTTTGGCGCCTCTTGGGCCTACTGAATGGACTTCTCTAGCTGTCCGACTTGAAGCGCGTAGAGACCGTCTTCTCTTATTATCAGCCTCTCATAGATACTGCCAAACACGAGTATGATTCCAAAGTATAGGCCCTGTGCTCGAGACGCGTCCAAGTACTGAACTCTTTGACAGCTGAGCATCGTCAATAAGACCGACCTCCAATTGAATGATCTCCATGCCGAAGTTGGGGCTCTCCGTAAGAGAGCTGTGGGTCGACTTCTGTGTTTCCATTTCATCCCTTTATTTACGCGTTCAACAGCAGCGATTGTCGACAAGAAGTTTGAATGAGCCTGACGAAGGAGCATGGGTGCGTCTTACCAGCTATCTGGGCATTGCAGCCTGATTCTGAGGACGCTCCTGGCATAGATCGCTCAACAATCGCAACAATTACGGTCAGCACGACTTGAGTTGGAAAGACAGGCAAGCTTTGCGTCTGTATCTCTGTTCTCATCTGAACAGATTCGCAGTGCAAAATCGAGATCCCCGCGCTGAAGAAGGATATTCGAAACCTGTCCGCTCGTCTTACATCCATTGCAAATCACACTGCTGCTGTGAAAGACCAGTTGACACGCGCTCACGCTTACGTAGAGGAGCTGAAGGATCAAGAGCACTGGGCCAAGAGCGAAGCCATCACCTACCGAGCGCGCATTGCAGAAGTGTTTCGTAAAGCTCGCGAAGATCACGAGCTGCATTTGTCTCGTCAGACTCGACTAGCCACCAAATGGGTCCAGGAGGAGGTTACAAAGGGCATTGATCTTACCGCCAGCTCGGATGATGTCGTCATGGAGGACATACCTTGGCAACTGCACTGGAGAGTAGAGAAGATAAAGGATTATCGTGCGCATTATCTCAAGTAGAGACTACTTGACTCCATCATATGAGCTCCCTTGCGCATGTGTCACCCTAGTCCGAATCGGAAAGATAAAACTCCACATGTCGGTACTGCCACCGAGCAGACGAACTGTAGCCCCTTACTTCCTGGTATGCCCAGCACACGAAGAGGAACACCGATGAATGGACGAGGCAGGCGGACGAAAGACCCTGAGCGTTGCAAAACTCTTGACGGATCCCAAGGCGACCCACATCTGACGCGATACTTGCGAGACGCCTCGCGAGAACACACGGAGGACTAGAAATGGGACACGAGGTCACAAAAGGACATCACGCATGAAACAGAGCGAGAACCCCATTCGCACAGACAGGCGCTTATCTGCACTTATGACTCTATATCTGAAGGCTTGCGCGCCGAGCGCCGAGCGCCCGGCCACCGCACCCCACCCGCTTGGCCAACGAGCCCACCGCGGACTCCCATGGAGACCGCTGGCTATAACGACGACATAATATGAACGAGAGGACATCAGAATTAGAAAGATTAAGCAGAGCTAGGCGTATTCTCAACGTGTTGTATGCGACTATAGGGAATAATAAGACTGACTTCATATATAAATACGCGGCACGAACTACATATCACAGACATCGAAGTTCCGTGTATACGCACCAACTTAGCATGGGCAACCGATCTAGTTGTCGTCGGCTTGTGAGGTCCGATGCTTTCGAGAAGTGGCCTTGAGGTGCAGTTTAATGAAGGCCTTTATTGGCCAATGGTCGCGATATGGTCTGAGAAAGGGATGTTTTTCGAGGACCTTGAGCCGGCTCAGATGCGGGTTTGGGACGTGGAGAATAAACCGACGCACCTCAAGACACAGTGCTGCTATAGGTAAAGTCTTGTTCCTCCTGAAGCAAACGTCTTGGTTCAGATATTTGGGCGCAAGTTCGAGGACTAGAGACTAGAAGAACAATGAGATGAAAGAGCACACAGAAAAGAGATCAACGCACTCCGACTTCCTCGTATTCCTCCGCGGACCAGTGGCATTCCCCTTTGAGCTTGTTTTCCAAATCGTATCCACCCCGACCTTGTTTTCCAGGCTGTCCTTGAGGAATCTCGTATTTGCGGTCAATTTTGATACTTAGCGGCGCAGCGGTAGATCCAACGATATCGTGCGGAGCCTCTGCAGGCGTTGAAGTGAAGGCTGGACAAGCCGCGAGACCGTGCGCGGGTTGAAGGAGACGAGCGTCGGAGGACGGGGTCGATGTTTGCGGTGCCATTAAAGGCGCTCTTGTACCGAGTGACGCGCGACCGGCGGCCGGAGAGGCTTGCCCGGATCCTGACGAGGAAACAAGAGCAGGATCCGGAGCGCTTGCAACGATAGGACGCCGAGCAAGAAGCTCTGCCTGCAACCTGGCTGCATCCATCTTCGCTCCATACACCGGAAGGGTGCGCTCGGCGTTCTCGCTCCAGTCGATGCGCTGAGTGATAAGGGGGAGAGGAGGTTGGAGAAAAGGAGCAAACGCCTGCATATGTGAGGGGGCCGGGTTGACGTTCGTAATGAGGAAGATAATAAGGTTTGCCTTGCATATATACTTGAGATGTTGACAATGCGCCTTTTCTTTGGCAGGGGATATAAGCGAATGCCACGAGACAAAGACGAACCAATAAAGAACGATTGGAACCGAGATGCTGGCAAGCGGAATACAGAGAGGCCCAGGGAGACGAGCCGGGCGCAGGACACACAACGATGAAAAACCACCGGATCCTTACAAGGCGAACAAAGAAGAGCTGCGCATTGCGCAAGGCCATGACTGTATGATTCTGAGTCGGTAAATTCCGGCGTGTTTGATGACAATTGATGGACAGCTCATTGGGCACAGCCTTGTCAGTCGTCGTCGAGCATTCATCGTCAGTCGACTCAGCACAAGCTAAATCTTCGCTGCCGGCAATGAAAATTCGATATGGGGGGGTATAACGCGCAGAGCTCTGCTTTGCATATTACTAGTCACTGAGTTTATTGTACACTGGAAGCATCGACAAACCGATTCTCCATCTCTCCTCTGCTTGGTGCTGTCGAGTTGCTTTTGCATGGGTAGACATGCTTACTTTCCCATCTCCTTGAAACCCGTTTTGAACCCATCGAAACAGCCCGCCAGCTGTGTACTGTGTAAAAGATAGGCGCTTCTTGGCGGGTTGTACGGGTGCGTTGGAGTGCTTGAGAAGCGCTGACGGTAAGAATATGCTCGAGCCTGCTGGGAAGCGGATGATCAGCTTCAGATCCCGCAGAATCAGATGCCCTCCTCGATCTGGATCAAACCAGCCCAGCGCCGTGATAACGCACCATCCCCATGCAAGGTTGGCGTGGTCGAGATGGTCGCAAGTCACCGCCCGTGGCCCAAGATTGAAGGTGCAAGCAGCAAAGACGCTCCTTGTAAACGCCCAGACAAGAAACGATGCGCCCCACTGGAGCAAGCTCGTCATGTTGAGCCAATAGTAGAACCAAAGCTCTGGGGCTGTTACACGAAAGGCGTCTGGTGCTTTAGTGAGAGCAGAGCCTTTTGGGAAATAGGGTTGCGCACCGTTTGTGAAACCAACGATTCTCTTGATGTGGGGGCTCTCCTTCAGGCGCTTTGCAGCGTTCGCATGAGTAGTCCTGCCATGCGCCACATTTCCAGGCTGCTTTCGACCTCCACCATGCGAAACGCCAGTAGTGATAGTCGCGTATCCCTCTGGACCTGCACGGCGATGATGAATGTCCTTCGTCCTGAATTCGCACTTCTCAAGCTCTTCGAGCATAATTGTGGCGGCGGCTTCGGTGGCAATTGCGTAGCCGGCAAGATCCCTCGGCTTCCCTGCTAGGAAAGAATGACGCGACCTTCTGAATCCACAATGTCCAGACGCGCTCTGTAACAAAAGATTAGCAGTTCAGATAAGATAAGGCAAAAGCTCCCACTCTCCAGCCCAGTTGACGTAGGTGAATCCTTCCTCGCCAGCCATCTTGTCTACGTCACTCTGACATGGAACAAAGTTTCCCTTCGCCATGCCAGTCACCGTGGGCGTCGCCTGCGTTGAAGTTTTAAGGATAGGCGGTTTGAGCTGCGTGGGCGGCGGCGGTCGCTTCTGGTGCTCTGGGAAACCCTGCCATGCAGGACTGGATCGGGGTAAGAAGGCGCTGTTGAGGTCCAAGTCAACGCTGCCGGCGGACCGTTGGCGCTTTTGATGGACGGACTTGAGTGGAGGAAGAGGGCCGGACAAGATTCGATCCCGCTCGCGCCTGGCTGCTTTACGGCGCTTGGAACCGTTGTTCTTCCTGGTTTTGGATCCGTCCGACGCCGAAAGAGGCTGTACCGATTCAGGCCTGAAACGTACGCGGCGATATGGCTTGGGCTCTATTGAGGGAGCCTCGGTGCTTGTGCTGGGGGTATTATTGCTTGAAGACAATAATGAGAACCGTCTGGCTGCGAGTGCGGAGTTGACAAACCTTCCGTCAGAGCACGAGTCAGCCTGCAAGTAGCCCAAAGGCCGGTCGTCCTCCGTCTCCTCCCCCCCTACGTCTTGTGTGCTGATCCGTTGCTGTAGCAACTGCGACAGAGTCACAGACGAGGGCGATAGTTTGACAGGCTGCGCGCATGGGGCTGCTATCAGCTGTTGCGATTCGGCACACGGCGCTTGGTGCAGCAGCTCCAATGCTATTGCAGAATTAAGCTTCAGGTCGATCATCCTCGAGAGCAGAGAGAGCTAACCTTCCTCTCGGTCCTCAGGCGTCATCCGCCGCTATACTTGGGCTTGGGGAGGGTGAGTCGGTATGTCGGATCAACGTGTGTGTATATGTATGTCTGGTGATGTGCGTGGTAGGGTCTGGTACTTGGAGTCTGTGACCGACTTTCAATTTGAATAAAGCACAAAGCTCTGTTTGTTGTGATTTGGACGGTGAGCACGTGAACATCAGCCGACTACAGGTATGTATACGGTATACCGTATGTTTTTAGTCTTCTACGCTGATCACGCAGGAATATTGGCGATATAGATCGACTTCTTATTACAGTAGGAGCGTGGTATACACAAAAGAACAGTCTGTTGGAGCCTACACTTCAGACGGGTACACTTTTGGCCAATTCGAGTCTGTATCCCGAGTCGGAGCCTTGGGTCCCCAGGTGCTCATGGCGAACTCGGGCCATGTCAGAATCTCCTCTGCAAAGGGATGAGGCGGTGCGGGAAACAGCTTCTCCAACTCTTCGCTAGACATCTTGGGGTTGTACCAGTTTCTGGGAAGTCCTGCAGGAGGCGGACGCGTTGATTCATATTTTCCAGGCGCATGTCGAATCCGGAGATGAGGAGCGCACCCTCGTGTGGGGTTCAACGTGCGATGCTCTCTGTGGAATGCGTCGAGTATCTTCATAACAGCGACCCACTTTGGATTGCGCCAGAACTTGTCCAAAACGTTTGCTGCCCCTGGAGGGCCAACTTCCACAGGAACGTCCTCCTCCGAACTCATCAAGATCGCGTTGAATAGCTTGCTGTCCTTCATAGTAGCAAGCAACTCCTGAATTACTGGGTGCTTGAATACTTCGGAGAGAAGTTCGATCTCAGTTATGCGCAGAGACAAGAGCTATGAAAGATAGAGTTATCGTTGACAACGAAGACGACATCGCGCTTACTGAAGAACGTTGGGAGTTTCGTTTCCGAACCGCATCGGAATAAGCGGCCTTCCCGGGATCGTGTGCCCCACGGCCCTGCTTCCTGTACTCTGATCGGAGATTGCGAAGTCGTCTAAAGAAGTGCAGACCGATAAACGACGCAGGCACTCCTTCCAGCTGTTTCGATCCATACTGCGCAACAACCAGTTGCATTAGCTTGATGTTCCACGGGCATTCAATATCTTCTCCCCAATAAACCCTGAAAGGCTCCAGGCTTGGTCCAGGTGTAACGTTGGGGTCACTACTATAGGCAAAAGCCTCCTCTTCAGCAACACGACCCTCCCCCTCGATCACCCGAACAATGTCTCTGGCGAACTTGATCTTGAGAAGAGAGTGGATCAGGTCGCGAATCTTGTTCTGTAAAATCTATCAGTGGCTAAATTCGTAAGGGGGATGGAACAGCATGCCTGGTACGCGGTTTTTTGCTCCCCCACACCCGCAAGCACCCGTTCAACTTCGTCCGAAGAGAAGTAATGCCTAAGACGGCCACGTCCGTAATTGAAAGTTGATATGCCGCCAACTCCGGGAATCGCCTGAGCGTGAACATGGCAGTCGAAGGGTCGAGCATTAGGGCTAGAAGGCCCAGTCGTCTCCGCAGATGGGGCGGCGTCTGGGACTGGAGTATCAGGGTCTCTGCCGAGGCTTGGAGAAGGCCCGTCCCCAGCTGAAGTCGCATCGACGTCCATAGGTGCCAGGGCGCCAACCCGAGCTGCCGTCGCTGCTGAGGGTATGGTGCGATTGACCTCAGGCAGCTGGGGAGGTGCGATCGTTGGTGGAGAAGAAGGAGCATCCGTTGAAGGACCAGGTTGGTCTGGTGTCAAGGCGGGTCTGTCAACCTCCATGGAACGGCCTCCGTCTGTATCCCTCAGTCGTGCCTCAAGAGTCCAGATGTGATACTGGGCAGCGACGATCTCTTCTCTCTGCTCACCGAGCGTAGTCTCGAGATTTGAGATTGAAAGTTGAGCGGCGAGAGCCTCGACCCTGGTCCCTTCGTATGCTTCCTTCCAGCGATCTCTTTCCGCCGTCAACGCATCCATCTCTGCATTCACCGCCTCGTTCAGGCTTATTGTCCTTGACATGAACCCCTCTTCGAGGGCCCGCTTCTGCTCCATGACTTCCCTGTAGTATTGTTCCAAGTGAGACCGTGCCTGTTAATGTGCCAGAGTCAGTGCGATCGTGCTTAACACTATAGAACGCACCGTTCTAAGCTCTTGTATCTCTTCATCTCGTTCCGCGATGTCCTCCCGCAGTTGTTCGTTCTTCGCTTCTAGATCGCGAATAGTCTGATGGGACAGCACGTCATCTTGAGGTTCACGTCAGGAAATAACGTTCACCTGCCTCGTCGTCGCGAAGAATATTAGCGTCTATCGATTCAGCAAGGCCCAATCCATGCCGGAATTGGCCAGTTAAGGGCTGTGAAGAGGAGGCAGCACCCACGTCGCCGATCTCTGTTGCGTCGGGAATCGTATTCCCGCCCATCTGCGCGCACACTCGTCAATATGAACAAAGAGGAGGCAAAGCGTGAACACACCGTCGCAATGGTCGGCGCCGCCCAGATCCTTGTCAGGTTCTGAAACGTGGCTTTCATTCGCGTCTGTCGGTCCAGTAGATGATAGAGAACGAAGCCACAGTCGAAGAATCGTCAGAGACTAGACAAAGATGGTATGACATCAAGTGTTAGTATGATAGTATCAGTTGATAGTTCATCACCACGCACGATCCGTACGCCGCACGGTCCATGCTGATGAGCCCTACTGGTAGATCATTCCCGGTGAGCCGCGTTAGAACATTAGCCTTGCCTGTTGCTTCATTCCTTGCTATGACTGCTTTGTTTATTGCAATGGTTGTGGTCAGCCAAAGATCTTTCAGGAATGGAATGCTCGCAAATACTCAAACATTCGGCCTTTGTAGCATTTCGCGTGGATAAGAGCAAGCCTCTTATTCTGTTTCGTTTCCCAGATTCAAGCCCGCCCGCCTTGTTTGAGTTGACTGAAGAGGTCGACATGGAACGCCCCATATCCGCAAATGCAAATCCGGCCGACTCCAACGCGCCTGGTGGGCTGCTCCATCGACTGGGCAGTCTCCTTGAAGAAAATCGTCTGCTTACGAAGATGACCATGGACCGTCGAACTCAACAAGAGAAGTACTTCGCGGGTATCATTGGAGGATCATCTAGCGTTGAGGACCTTGTAAGGCCGTTTGCACTGCCCCAAATGCCGCTATTCTAACCCGAGTCCAGGACTCTACAATAGCCTCTCTTCTGCAACAGGTAAAGGTCAGGCCTGCGTTGTCCCATCGATTTAATCGTTTCAGATAAATGCAGCGCAGGAAATGGTATTACAAGGGGTAAAGTGGAGCATCTTGTGCTACTCTCATACGATCGTCTCACGCCAAACATGTAGTCCGTTGAAATATCTGAATACGAAGACAGCGTACAGCGCTTTCGAGCTCTCATTGCAGACGCTCAAGTCTCCCGTTCATGTCTACAGCAAAGCCAAGAACGCATCCGCCTTGCACTGCAAACACAAGCGGAGAACGTCAACGCGATGATGGCTCACTTGGCGAGCAAACAGTCTCGAGTGCTGCACCTTGGCCGGGAAGCCCGCAAGCGTTCAATAGATCCGGTGTCCGCACCAGAATCCACCGCAATCGCGGTAATAGAAGAGGTCGGGCTCGATTATGGGCGTGCGATACAACCGATTCAAGCCGAAGGGGCAAGCAGCCGCAGAGTAGACGGGCCTGTGCCGTCTGCTGCTCGAGTCGAACATCATGAGAGCTGCCATTCTTCGTCATCTATGGTCCCGCCCGAACCTTCGAACACCACACCCCTCTTCCTGCCCCAACCTCCGTTATCGACGCAGACGTATCGCACTGGGCCGTACACAGTGAACTTCCCCACCGACGAGCTGACCACCATGCCTGTTATAGCACCGGCCAATCCAACATCGTCGACCCCCTCTGTGAGCACGGTTGTGGATGCGTCACTTGGACAGCCCCGGTTCCAGCCTTACCAAGTGACCTCTGCCACATCTGCTGGTCAAACCCGACTGTCATCTCATGGGTACAGTCAATTCGGGTCATATATATTGACGTCGCAACATCAGCCTGCGACTGCGGCCCCATCCCTCGCACCGCCTTCGTTCGATTCCGTCCGTGCCGATGGGCGTCAGGGACGGTCAACTTGGACAGACCTACCGGCCTCGTCTGCGACCATTTTTCAGCCGTTTGGACAACGACACCTGCCTGAGTTATTGGATGGTCCTCGCCCTGCTTCATTAAGCCAGTCGGGTCTTTCGACCGTATCATCTAGGTTCTCCACTCGCTTTGATTCATCTATCGAGCGTCGGAACTCGTCGAATATGCTAGGCGGTTCCATTGTAGAAGTTTTGACGGTCACGAAACGCACGAAAGGATACAACTGCGAGGTTCTGTTGGACGACGGTTCCAGGTGCACCCTCACCGGTACCAAGTTCCATCGAAAGACGAAGCTCTGCCTAGCTGATTTCGTTGGGAAGACGCCTTGCAAGTTGTATTGAACGTGTCTCGTGAATGGTTCTCTTCAATGTCCATTTTGTCATTCCAGGTACATGTTAGACAACAATTTAGAGTTGCAATATACTACAAATAGAGCCGCAATATTACTACAAATCGATGTGTCCTAGCCGCTCCCGGGAACGTTGGTATAACTCTTCGATTATGCCGAGTTTGATAGCGATGTAGAGGAGCGTGAGCACGGCGGCGGATGTGCCTAATCCCAGGACGATGGCAGCTCGTTTGATATAAAGCATGAGACGATTGTTCTGTTCGTGCTCTTTCAGAATGCTTTCTTGTATCTTTGCAAAGTCGGAATCAAGCTCCAGCTGGGTTTCGGGTCCATCAATTTCGACGTAACAATCGGTCTGCGCAAATGTCAGCAACCAAGAACAGCTATGATAGGAGGCGACCACTACAGGCTTGCTCCATAGGCATATCATTCCACTGGCGTCCGAGTCACCGGCCGCGATAAAGTGATGATCTCCCGAGGTGCTCGTCTTTGATATAAACGATTAGAGGTTTCGCTGGAGCAACCGGTTGGGCACTGACAGCAAGAGCACAGATCGTGCTTCGATCTACGTGAACAATCATTGGGGAATGGTATGCGAGCAAATCATCATGAAGAATACCTCGGTGTCGTAGAACCTGAATTCGTTCGCCATGCATGGACGTGAAAACGGATATGCGTCCTGAACCAATTCCGCAGACGAGAACGGCGCCGTCTTCTCCAAAAGCGAGCCCTTGAATCTTCTTGCCCTTCCCAGCTTCGACGGTAAGGCTGACTGTCGGAGTCGAGGAGTGATTGTACAAATCCACACCACCCGAAGAGATATTTTGAATCGCTTTTTGGGATTCATCTGGGGTGTAGCTGACACAGCCTCTAAAATGGAGTAGAAGTTCATCCTCATGATTCGATTGACGGTGAAGGGACTCACACAGAACCGGCCTCTAGCTGTGTTGAATGGAGAATCCTCCCAGTGGTCCCATCGACGTCGATTCTGTCAGCTCTGACTTCAGAAGGAATGGGTGTGTTTCAGGACGTACATTAGCCCGTAACGAAGCGTGTGATATCTCAGATCGTTGACGTTGGAACCAGTGAACATGATGTGACGGATAATGTCTCCTAGGTTTGTCTTCCAGATGAGACTGAGCCGTCCTGTCGGCTGTAATTGAGAATTGGTATGCAACTGCAAAATACTGACTTGCTAGATTGGTCTATGGAGTGGAGTTGAATGTCTCCATTTTGGAATCCTACAGAATATTTATCTGTCATAGAGTTGACCGTTTGATATTCGACAGGGGAGGTGGACAACGGGAAATGACTTCCTGCTTCTGGCATGAATTGCTAAGGGCGGATCGGTCATTCTGAATTGGTTATACGGAGTGAAAGATACCTTGGTACGATCGTCGAGCGGTATAATGCTCACATTTCCATTTCCGCACCCGACCAAGATGTTTGAGGTTCGGGTATGCCAGTGTTCGAAAGCCATGAGGTGGGTGATCTGGCTCCATTGATGCCTCCGTAGTGCTTGTATTTGTTCACCGTTTTCTAGATCCCACACCCGAACACAACAATCGTCCCCTTTGCCATCCGTAAGTCGGAAAGGTTGACTGATCACAGGGCCACGAACCTCCCGATATAAGCTTGCTGGACTGGAAGAAGATGATGGTGTTGACAGCAGGTGAAGGCTGGCCAGGACCTGCGGGTATAGGTGCAGCAACGGGTACGAGGGTATGCTGAAGCTCGTAGATAGCACCCATTGACGAAGAAGGGACAAAGAAAGTTGGGTGGTGCCGAGATTGATCACGTGCAAGGCTTGCTAAGAAATCTCAGAGATGCTAGACTGCAGCAATTAAGTACACGAGATGCAACACAATCGTTTTGTTGTATTTCGACTAGGACAAGAAGAATGCGCAGTAGGGACGATGCACAACCCTGCATACCAGAGGCTGTCGACGAGTAACTGGGTGAGGACGCGAGTCGTCGGGAGTTTTGGTCGTGTTTGAAACCGACAGTAACTCTAGATCTCGCGTATAATCTGGACGGTGAGGTGAGTGGCTATGTAGCATAGCCACCCGACTCGGGAGCATATCGTTGTCTTGTGCGCCAAGTCCGCCGGCAAATTACTCGTGGATTAGACAAGTAAGTCCCGCGATCTTTTAGACTGTCTTTGCTAATCTTCATTTGTAGATTCTCGAGGTCGCTGTATATACAATTCCTGGACGTTGAGGTGAAACTCAGTTGTCCCTTATCAGCGCCGCAGCACTGTCGATGAAAGCTCAGGACACATCCCTCCTGACAAACCGCCATGACCCAACCCTCCGCCTCACTCACACAACTTTGTTGGCCCAGAACACACCAACGTGCATCACCGTCAGGTGCAGGTCGCCGGGATACGAGGGAAGGCTGACAGGGACGCATCAGGGCGTAGTGTGGCAGGTGCGGCGCGGTAGAGGGTGCTCTCGTTCGTGTGGGTGCGGTCTCGTCAGCGCGTCGCAAACGCGGAGCGGCCCCAGTTGCCCATCGGCCCCATTCGTTCACGTTCCCCCTTTCACGCAGCTTCCTTGTCCTACCGGGCAGTACGGAACGCAAGCACACGATACGTGAAACGACATCGCACACCGCTACACGAGGTCATGCGGGAATTCAATTTGGACCCCACCCGGATGAAAACGATAACATCGATGCGCTGAAGAGCAGAGTGGATATTCACAGTAATGACTGCACACTGAAGCACAAAGCTGGCCGCTACAGAGCAAGAGAGAACGGAACCAGATGAGTGGAAAGCGTTCACGGACGAGTGAGGCATTGACAGAAACATTGGGGCAGAAGCAGCGAGGAAACAGTCCGGGCGAAGAGCAGCAGCGGATAAACTCCTACACAAGGCTTTGAGGGGAACACTGCCCCTCAGCAAATCGGCCGCTCTACAGCATTGCTGCAGGACGAAGCAAACAACGAATGATGAAGCTCATCTCGCTATGGCCGATTCAAGTTCACACCTCGAAAAGCCCCACTGATACTTTTCAGAAACTGATCACGAAGATACCGCGACCGCAAGCAGCGGTACTCTTTCTTACAACTACGAACGGGGCACGTCCTACTGGCGGCGCATCTATACAAGATCAGCAAGGCAGACCCACCAAGATGACCGAAATGTCGCCGTGCAGACGATACGATGGCTCACTTCCTGTTGGCATACCCAACGCACGAGGGGAAAGACGAAGAATCAACGAAGCGGGAGGAGGCAGGACCTTGGGCGTGGCCAAACTTTTGACTGACCCCAAGACGATACCGCACCTCATGAAATGCCTAGCCGGAACGAGAATTTTCACGAAACCACTCGACCACGACACTGCCGAATGCTACTCCTCCAGCTTCCCAGAATGAAATCACCCCCACATCTATGCGGAACGAATGGTCCCCATGCCCGGTGTGTGCCTCAGATCAAGTCTACCGCGGGTTGCTGATTGATCCGAACCAGCTGCATTTGTTCCCAGGAACGCTCAACTGAAGTAGGAGGTCGCCAATTAGGGCTCGCAGATAAGATGAGATTGATATATACCGTCTAATAGAAATCGTCACGTGCAACATTTCTGAGCTTTGCTGACAAAGGGACACGGTCACATGATTATACTACATTACCTTAAACTCCGCCACACGAAGTCAAGTAGTCTAGAGACCAGGGAAGTTGTCCCAAGAACAGGGGTCTCCTTCGTCCATTGTGCTATGTACGACTTCACGACGCAACAAGCTGTTGATGAGGCCTTGGAGCGCATAGTTCTGCACAGGGGCTCCGTTTGTCGTCGCACGACACATCGGGCACGAGTACTGGCGTGTGACTCAGCTCGTCTCGAAAGTCGACTTCCTTTCTACTCACGAGAGCACCTTTGGGATGATCATGCTTGATTGTATTGAACCATGCGTACAGATCGCGCTCACAGAAGCTATGACCACAAGCGGTCAGTCTGAGGTCGTTTCAGTCGCAAGCCCACGCGAAGGGGGGGAGAGCTCACACGAAAGGCCGATGGAACAAATCCCCACAGATGACACAGAGCGATGCGTGTGGGAAATCGGCGGACTGCAAGGCTTGAGATATACCACCTGCAAATACGAAGGGACGCACAGTGTTAACGAGGCGAGTCCGCAGATTTTCGACCTCGTCCTTGAGGCGATGGTTTTCCTCTTCCATGAGTCTCATCTGGGCTTTCAGCTCCGTAATCTCCTGCAGACAGTTGCATGAGTGTTTGATATAGCATGGTTGCAACGAGAGGCTTCACCTTCTTTGCATCTTCGTGCTTGGTTTTGAGACGCGCAACAGAACGAGCGATTGCGTCACTTTCACTTTCTTCAGCTTCATATGCAAGGTCAACAGGTTCGCTGGAGTGCCCAGCACCGCGTAGCGGGGCAGGTTGTATGAACATGAATGCAACGGAGAGGCTACGAGAGCGATCGAAAGGATTGGTGTTTGGGGTTGATTCCGACATGAGGTGAGCGTATGAGTTTGTCCCACTGTAGAAGAATATTAAGGGAGTCGGAGACAAAGGCCTTCAACTCGTGTTTTCCTTTGTGACATAACGGAAATCAGAAAAGTCTGCCATGCGCTTACTTCTAAGTTATAATTATAGCCCCTTTGAGCCGTGTTAGACATGATGGCACAATCGGGGGAGATGCCATCGACTCGGGTATCCATCACTTACCGTAGGCATTCGAGCTGCATCGAAACTTTTCCACTCGCGATGACAAAGGTATGTCGCCCATTGAGCTCTCTGGACTTTGCTAGCTGAAGCATCAGTCAGGAGGAATTCATTACCGTGTTGAAGTCGCAGGTGAATGTCTTGGCGCACAACTCCTCCAGTCGGTTGCTGACTAGGCGAGTTGCAGCTTGATGCACTGCGATCATACGCGCAAATACAGGCAGGTTTCATGCCCGACAGGCTTGTAAAACGAGAGTGCTCACTTCTACAGTCTGCTATCAGGGCTGAGTTGCAAGATGAGCTCGAATCTCTCTCCCAGCTGTACGACGGGATCTGTGCTCATATTAACGATCTTGAACACGACACTGACAAGCTGTACAACGACTGGAGAAAAAACGAAGCACAATGGCGGGAAAATTTTACAGAACAAAACACCTTCATCAATAACATCAAGGCGTTTTCTTCAGGAACAGAGATGCCAGATACTCCACGGGCGTCGCATCCTGCTCGGACAGATCCCAGGGCATTACCATTGCCTCAGATCGCCGCCCGTGTGACCCTTGACGTCAATGCGGATTCCGACGACTGTGGGGTTGTTCTCGCAAGAACGCTTGATGGATCTCAAGGCTCTGTGTCAGCGCCCTGTGACGAAATAAATGATATCGAGATCACTCAGCCACCCCTTCATACATCATCCTCCCCTTTAGAATTGACGCCCATGCATGTTATCCTGGAACCATTTAACGACAAACATCTTCGAGCTTATGCAGATGCGTATCGGGATGACTCATATCGTCCAAAGAAGGTCAGCAGCTAGGGTTGTAGTTCGTGGTCAGTGATTAACTCAACGCTCTAGCGTGCGATACGCCTCATCACACAGGCTCTGCTCGGCATCCAGGAAGATAGAGAATTGCAATTCAAATTAGCCGATGGCTTGGCCGTCTCGACAGCGGAGGCTTCAGCTTACCTCAGCTCCCCCGCCACATCGCCCACGGCTCCCACTGTCGATCCTTTGCGTGTCTATTGGCATGAAATCGGTCATCCGTGGAATGTTAGCCTCATATCCCTGTTTGTCGCTCACGTTCGCTCGAGCCATCCTACTTTGGACTCCAGATTCGTCGCCTACTACTTCGGAAGGCGGATTTTGAAGCTCAGGGACACACTGGCTGCCAAACTGGAGAACCATCTTGAAGCGAGCCGTCGCTCCGAACATCGGGGCACTGTGCGTGTCATCATTGGAAGCGTCGCGAGGCTAACATACCTGTAGCTCTGGAGGCGTCGTCGCCGGACAGCCTCCTTTCACAAGCAACAAGAAGGCGATGCTTTTGACACGCTGGTCAAGACCTTAGATATCGTAGGCTCAGAAGGCATGAGTTCTTCCGACTCGGAGGGTGAAGAGGAAGGTGTAAAGGTCGTGAGGCGGAAGGGTTGGCGGCATCGAGATCTCGTCGGCCTCCTCAAGTTACTTGATCGATTGGACCTTGCAAGTCACCGACCGGGACCACGTCCTCACCGTCGTCTGCGACGTTCCGTGATGCAGAAATCGACCAAGGCTCCAATCCCCGCTCTGCCTGTCAATTTTTATGAACCTGGCTGGTTGGCCATTCATCGATCGTTCCCAGACGAGGTGGACGAGTTTATTCTCCCTACATATCTGTTGATGATACAGGATCCTCAAGATGCCGAATGGAAACGAATCGATGACGAAGACGACTACTGGCCGAATGGGTGCGGCACAGTCCAGATATGATGCGCCCAGCATGAGAAATGTGATCCCAGAGTCGAAGCCACGAGCTGTCTTGCGAGAACCACTTTGGTCTTCATTCTCACTATGTACCTACTCCTCAAAACGTCTATGCGAGCGCAGATCAAAACTCAAGGAAGGGAGTTGTTACGTATAGCGACGACGTTGTCGTCTAGAGTGGACAGTGCTCTCTCACTGGCTGTTTCCAAGCCACAGCTGGTGGTTTTCTCGGGATCCCCACAGTTCGCTTTGCATTCGGAGTGACCGTGTCGATGTCACACTTTGTCGGCTGCAGGGAGTGCAGGAAGCCGTCCTCCGCCATCAGTGGCTTGTGTAGGTTTCCATGACCAAAAGCTGAGTGTGCTTGCCTCTCATAGCAGTGTTACAAATTATATGTCTTATAAGTACATTTATGAGTCTACAGTGGATTGTCCACCCGTCTCATTCAACGGAACGAACGAGAATCGAACATCTGCATCGTCCCCCACTGGTGGGGGTGGTGTCGGAGTTACTGGCAATGCTTGTGTGAAGCCGAATGTCGCCAAGGTGGGCACCTGGGAGGACGCAAGAGCAGAGGCTTGGAACCGTGATGTTAATGCTTGATTTATTGCCGAAATCTATGCGTATGAGATCAGGAAGGGGCGTGGGCTGGGCAATAGATGTATACGACTTTTTCAAGGACCCCTATGTCTTTAACCTGGCGATGTAAGGGTTGTGGCGGTGGAATCGGCACACGTCGAGAACGTCCGGGACGGGTAGTTGGCTTCTGTATGGCATTTGATGTAGGGAGTGGTAGAGGAAAGGGAGGTAGCACGGGCACCGGATCATTGGTTGTCGGGGTTTGTAAGGTGAGACGAGGGGTAATCATCTCCGCAATTGCGGCCTGTTCCACTTCATCATTCATTGGGGAGTTTGGCTCCGAATCACGTATGCTTGGAGTAGACCCCTGTGGTATGAGATCAAAAAACGACGCAACTTCTGGAGCGAGTGCAAACCGCGGTCACCTCGGCTGTGGCAAATGAGTTTTCTTCGCTTCGCATATCTTCCTGGGCGAAATTAGATGCAGTCCGAGGGGGTTCCTTGAGCAGGCAGCTGAGAGATCATCTGCAGCTAACGGCGTTGCGAACGCTCACTTTGTCGCCGCTCCGTGGCTCCAGCTCTAAGATCATGCTGTGTAGAGCCTTGCTCTTGTTTGTGTCGTTGTCAGCCATAGACTGAACCAGTCCCTGGGCTCGCTCATACTCTGCCTTTAGAAATCGGGCCTCATTGATGACTAGTCTGAGGTGGTCAATTTCATCATGAGCAAAGCAGAGCTCATCCTCGGCAACGCTCAGTTCTGTCGAGTTATGACTGTATTTCTCGACAAGGGCTTGATGCTCAATTTTCAGAGCTTCCAATTCTGCATCCACCTGACAACAAAAGTAAGTCAATCGAATGATCCGAGATACCATTACCCACTTTGGTCTTCAGGTCAGAAATCCAGTCTGTAAGCGTCTTCTCATGCACAGAGAACTGCCCGGAAATCAGAAGAACTCTAGGGCGAATGGAGCTGTGCCTAGCCTGTTCCAGACATGATGTGTTTGCTGAGAGAATCCCAAGACGGTCGTCCTATTACAACGTAAGAGTGCACGCTTGTCCGAGTCGAACCTCCTTGCCGTTTGAGCTCTCTGTTCCAGCTGAATTTGTTCAGCTTTGAGAGCTGACATCTGGTGCTTTTTTTGCACGTATTGTTGATCCTGGGACCCTCAGTTGCCTTGGATCCAAGCAGCGGCCCATGGACGCACCAAATTATGAACCTTTTCACGAATAGCCTGGAGCTGCACCTCTGGTGAGGGGGCATTGTCCAGGGCATGGATCTAGAGGATTGTTAGGCCAGGGTATACACGTGTTACTTGCCCATACCTGTTCTTCCAAGTCTTTCAATTTTGCGGCGCTTGCAGCGAGATCCTGGAATAGATAAGCATAAGTCATCAACGGTACAAAGTATTGCGTTTCACTGTTCGTAGTGAGGCCTCTTCACTCTGCACCCTCTCTATTCGGATGGTGAAGTAGCTGGTCATTGCATTATCTTTGGGGCCCGCAGGAGCCTGAACTGTTTGGCTGGAAGGCGTGGACATGAGAGGGATGAGATCGGAATGAGAAGACATGTGACGACTGGCCACCGACTCGAGTTCGGCCCGTCTGCCCGTCCGTCTTTTGATTGATTTCGCATCTACTGGAGTAGCGAGTCATCATACGTCCCGTTTGGCTCAGCCTGCAATCGTAGCATATTGCTCTCCGCTATCTGGAGTGCTTCCACTCCATTGCCTCGACACACCTTACGCTCAGACCGTATATATGCGCCATGGAGCAACCTCCGCCGCCACTTCTGGATCCTGCGACATTCCCGGCGACAAAGTCGAAGGACAAATTCACTTGCGATTGTGACAGTTGCCGTGCGTCAGGGGCTCCGCGTGGTTTTCGAACGGCTAGAGCCTTGGCCGAACATCGACGTCAGACTGTTGCACCTCATTTGACGAATCTTCCTGTCAACTCGGCGACTCGGACAGAGAATGCGCTGAGCCAGTCCCGCGTTCTCGCTGCTGCCGCCGCAGTTCACGAACGAGAGCAGGCGAGAATCCGAGAGAGGGCTGAGATCGGCGCCGCCTTGCCTCCACCGATACGGGTCGAAGGATTGTCCACGCACATGCAGCACAAGTATAAGGCGGTGGCTGCAATATCATTAGAGACAGAAAAAGTGGCGGAACTGCGCGTTGCAGCGGATGAACTGTGCCCTCCCCAGCCAGGCTTGAACCTGGCAGCGTTGGAAGTCGGTATCGGACAGATCGATCGCCACCTCGCCAAAGTACGCCAGCTTCAGACCCGTTTCCGAGAAGCCTCCAATGCCCATAAGGAGGCGGCAGCACAATCGCTGATTCATCAAGCAATGCACAAGCTAGATGGAATATGGAACGACGCCATGACCATCAAGCGATCCTGGGAGGACGCCTCGGCATGCATGAAGCCAAGTCGCGACGACCTTGAAGACATCACTTTTGAAACCGGTGTGTTGGCTCCCGTCACTGGAGGCTCTTTTTCATAACATCCGAATTCATCCAGGCCATTATCACGAGCCCCTCTTTCGCGATGTCGCAGTGTGGATGCAAATGATCTTTTATTTGATTGTTGTTTGCTCCACGCTTTTGCACATCTCTCGCCGAGGTTGTCTCTGGGTCATGATGTCGACCCAGGATATTGTTCGCCGTGGGCTCGGACCTGTCAATGATCCTACTCGCCAAGAGTTCAAAGACGTCCCAACTATGCAAGAACACTTCAATTTGGACACAGCATATACCATTCATGCGTCCTGCCCTGCATGCCATCACACACATCGACCGGAGGGCGAGGGACCGGGCATGATCTATCCTTCGATATGTGTGAAGCGGGATAGGCAAGGTCGCAAATGCAACACGCCCTTGCTACAACCACGACATGCCTACGGTCGTGAAACCGCGGTACCTATCCGGCCCTTCATTGAATTCCACTTCATCGACTGGCTGGCTCGCTTCCTCGCTCATCCCGGCAACGAGAAGAAAATGGACAAGAGCTGGGATCGCCTGAATGCGGAACCTGTTGACCTCAGTGATGTTCTAGACGGGTCTTTTGTCCGCAACTTCAAGGGCCCTGACAAGGCGCACCACTTCAGTGTCCCATCAGAGGATGGAGAAGGACGGTATCTGTTCTCACTCAACTTCGACTTTTTCAATCCACTGGGTGCGAGACAGTCAGGGAAGAAGATATCCGTCGGCGCCTTTTCTCTCGTCTGTCTCAATCTGCCCATCGAAGAGCGATACCGAACGGAAAACATGTTTCTCTGTGGGATCATTCCAGGGCCCAACGAACCCCGCTGGATGCGACCAATTCGTACTTCGCACCACTCGTTGACTGTTTTGTCAGACTCTGGCACTACGGCGTACGATTCACGAAGACCTGTGAATATGTTTTAGGCCGGCTCATACGATGCGCGATTGTTGCTTTTGTTTGTGATCTTCCAGCCGCTCGCAAGATTTCGGGGTTCGCGAGCGCGTCGCACACGCAATTTTGTACTGTCTGCAAGTGCACCCGTGATACTGTTGAAGAGCGCAAGGCAGCGGAGGAGGACAAGGCCGCCAACCAATACACCGGTCGCGGAGTGGGTTACAATGACATCCGAGTTGACGACTGGCCTTTGAGGACGGACGGAGAATGGCAAGCCGCAGCTCAGGCGTATCGGAGCGCGGCCCACCCGACGCAGGCGCAGGCCTGTTTCAACTGTACCGGAGTACGCACTTCGGAGTTCCTCCGATTGCCATACTATGAGCCGACGAAGATGATTGTGGTCGATCCTATGCACAACCTCTTCCTCGGTCTCCTTCACGAGACTTTCCGTAGAGTCCTTGGGTTCTCGGAGAAAGCTGATGATGGTCCTGCCGTGCACAGACTGTCGATATCTCTCAGTCCCACCGACTTCCTGGTCTCTGAGAAACACACAAGCCAAGTAAAGGATGCGATTCGGTTTCTCGAGACGATCTCGAATGCCGACCTGAAATACGACGACGAGGAAGCCGAACTCCACAAGAAGTTGGTTACCTTATCAAAGGCTGCGCTTGTGCACGTTACCCAGGGTCTAGGCTGTCCTATAGAGTGTGAAGTGCCCGCCTTACCAAACTCTCTCCATCAATCGTCAAGGAAAGCTCTTACAAAATCGAAACTTGTCGACAGGCTCATCAATTGGGTGAGACCAACCACTCGTTGTTTACATACCGTTGCTGAATCCCTCCAGCGCCGCAAGCAGACAGAAACTGCGCCCATTATGGATGATGGTCAACTCGAAATCGGTCATGTCATTACCAAAGGAGAGATGAAAGCACTGTGGGCAGATATCGCTGCTGTGCACACACCGTCTTGGGTGTCATCTGTGCCTCGCAACTATGGATCCGCACAACATGGGAAGCTGAAAGCAGATCAATGGCGAGCATTGGCCATGGTGTATATTCCAGTGACTCTCATACGGCTATGGTCCGGCTCGACATTGCAACGTCAGCAGCTACTGGACATGACCATGCATTTGATCGCTGCCGTGGATCTGGCTTCTTCCCGGAAATTGATCCAAGGAAACGATGCAAAAGTGGAAGATCATATGCTGAAGTATCGAATCGCACTCCACACTTGTTTCCCCGAGTACACGGCTCATCCCAACCATCATCTTGCTCTACACATCCCCCATTTCTTGCGTTTGTTTGGACCCGTACATGGATGGTGGGCTTATCCATTCGAACGGATGAATGGCAAGATGCTTAGGATCAAGACCAACTACAAACCTGGTGCGATCGCTTTCGATTTCATGTTTGTTGCTCACTAGTTATCAGGTGAATATGAAATTACCATAGGAAGGCGGTATCAACAGATGGCCAACGTCTATCGACTGGAGAGTAGCGCCGTGTTTCCCGTTGCGAATGAGCTGAAGTCGAGATTCGATCAAATTTTTCGTGGGGTATCCGCCGCGAAGTCAGGGGGCTCCAAGCACCCCGCCACACTCAACGATTGCGCTTCCGCTTTCCGTCGGTCGAACATCGCACTTCCTCTCACAAACCGGACATTCAGCAATGTCAAGTACAAGGGCCTTTCGTATTCGACCCGACTGAAGCACCGCGGTAACAGCTCAATATACTACACGAAGGGCGGTACACGTCAACCCCTGGCCATTGAGCACATCATCCAGTCTTTGGCTGGGGCCGAGCCAGTGTATATTGTGTGTCGTCCGTATCGGCCACTTTGCCTGCTTCAAGATCCATTCTTGAAGTATCCAGACTTCGGTGGGAAGATCTGGAGCCGTGACCTAGAAGCTGACGATAAGGGTGTCGTACTCACTCTTGAGCAGATCGAAGGGCATTTTGCCAGTTGCGACTTGAAAGGACTTGCAACTGTTGATGGGTCGTTTTGTGAAGGCATGGTTGTCGTTCCATTACGAAAGGTGTGAAGAATTTTCGAGATGAAGAAACCGGCGATGTTGCTGAACACATCTCAGTCCCTTGCTACCGACTCGTGCTTCGTCGGGGCAGTAGATGACCGAGAGGAGGATGACGATGGTGATGTAGAAATGAGCATAGATTGAAGAGTTTTACATGCTCACTTTGTCCAATTTTCTTGCACGCTCTTCTTTGTGTACATGATGTTCGAACGAAGACGAAAGAAAATTCGAAAACTATGAGTACAGGTTTTAAGAGAGCAATCTAGTCTACACGGGGATTCAACAGAGATGGTATTAAGCTTGGTATTGCAGCTCGTAGAGAGATGGGAGCTTCTTGTTATTGACCTGGAAGTCGATAATGTCTTGCATAATCCTTGGGTAACGGCTCAACGGACAAACATGAGAGAGAAAAGAACGGACGCACTGATTGAAAATGGAAGTAATGAGCAAAGGGTCGCCCGCCCGTGTCCCGACTACAGCGCCTCTGCATTGCTTGCCCGCACGCATAAAGAGGACCTCCCCTCTGATCCCCTGCTTAGTTGCGTTCCTGGAGAGGCGGCAGTGGCGCCGGAAGTAAACGCGGAACTCGGTTTGGACGCTTCGACGAGTGATAAAGACCGATAGGTCATGTACGTGAGGCTGTATATGCAGTTCGGCAAAAAGACCTTCAGGCATGACATAACGAGGCGTGCGGTGGCCATTCATGCGTGAAGATCGAACCGAAACATTCACTGGTGTGGGTCCCTCGCGCTTTGTGCAGTAAAGCCGTCCGGGAACAAGACGATCGATGGTCTAGCCTCATGAATGAAACAAATGCGAACAGGAAACGGAATGTGGGCACCTGGGAGCTATGGGGCAAGAAGGTACGGTTATTGGTCATAATGCGAGAATCGATAGTGGGGGGAGTAAGGAAGGACACACATTCAGCGAGAACAAAGACACTCGGAAGTAACACCATTTCCCGGGGTCGCACACACCCAAATGCTAAGATGAAGAGTGGTCATGCGTTGGATCGCGAGCACGTGACCACGACACGTGCCCCAGGCGTTGTTTCCGCCCGTCGCGTGGGGCGTTTTCTAAACTCTACCTCATTGCCGACTCGCGATCCCTGGCTGATTAATCGCGCACCAAACAAAAGCTAAAAACCACAAGGCCTCCTCTTCTCACTCCCAACCATTTTCCACGATAGAGCAGGGATTTGGACACCGAAGCGATCCACTGCGCGACGAGCCCATAATGTAGTATTGAGAATAAAGCCACTGGATATAACCACAGCTTTAGGCTGAGGTATCCCCCAGCCAGAAAAGAAAAGAGTTTCGAGGGGGAATCGAACAGTCGACCTCCCAAAACTGATAAAATCCCAACGCATTAGCTCACTAAACCATACAGACAACAGTTGCTGCCCAAAACTGGTTTTATCAACGGCGGCAGATAAACTCTACTGCGTTTGATCGGAATGTCTTGCCGGAGATCTGAAAGTATCAGCGATTGTTGCTTGCTCCCAACTTTATGGCTCACGTATTCAAACACAAAACCACCGTACAGACCACAGGAAGTGATGCGCCCAATGCGCTAGTCTTTTGCCCTAATGGACGAGTGCTTCTCATGGGGGGTGAGCGTCTTCGTTCTTTGAGCCACTTGCGCCCAGCGTCACTCACGCAGGCGAAGACAACTCCGTCCATTTCTGGGACGTCGAGGCAGGGACTCCCTCCCAAGAATCCATTCATGATGTCCGCTGGGGATGTGTTACGCACTTGCTGTTCTTGCCAGGCAGTGCGGGTTTTTCCGAACCGTGGTTGTGTATAGGCACCGGTGCTGGAGTTATTGCTCTCTATCAGTTAGATAGTCAGGCACGAAACTTGTTGTCTTCCAAGGTCACGACTCAGCTATCTCCTAGATGATCCTGCAATCATCTTCTCTGCGGATAGAAAAGCTATTTCCAGCGGCAGACGATCCTGTAGAACTCCAAGCGTTCGACGTCTTGAGCTCGACCCTTGTTGTTGGATCGTTCAAGGGATCCATCAAGGCGTACCGCTGGGCTGATGGTGGGTTGTCCTTCTTCTTGTTGAAACGTGCTCAACTGGACGGGTTCCTAGACGTTCTAACCCACATGGCTACCCATGAGATGAAAACGGACATACCCTGTCATTTCTCCTTCCTGACTGCCAACCCCCGAACACTTCTTGTGCACTATCGGTCGGGGGCAATGTTGGCTCCGTTGTCACTGTCTCCCCAACTCCTCTAATTGACTCGCCAGGGAAATTCTCGATTTGTTCACACTGAACAGCCTCCAGCCACTCTCTACTCTTGGATTTCTTATGTAAGTTCTCAGTCTGCATGAAAGTAAGCTCACTGTCCCAGAGGATCAATCTCGATAGCAATGGACTGCAAAGTCGTGGCTAATCTTACAACCGGCGACTACGAAGTATTCGATGGAGTTGCATCCCTCAAACCCAAGGTCTCGCTGCAGGTTTCTGACAGCAGTTGTTCGCCAAAGCCTGCGCTCCTCTCGGGGCACGGTGACTTTCTCATGTGCGGCGGGGATGCGGGATTAATTCACCTCTTCAACTTGCCAACCAAGCGTCTCCCAAGTCTGGAACACCCCGGTACGTCTTATCTCTCAATGATGTCTGATCATTGTTGACCGCGTGCTAGATTGTCAAACAGTCCAGGCACTGGCGGTATGGATTGCATAATCGAGCGGCGACGTATAGTGACGCCTCTTTTGCCAGTGTACTGAGCCCGACGCACATGGCAACTTCCTTGTCGCGAGCGCAAACAGCGTCAGTATCTGTGTCTGGAAACATGCCGTAGGGATCCTGATCCAATGCGTCTAAGCAACTCACTGATGACTAGCGTAGAAGAGTGCTGCCAGCGTGTCTGCGCAAATAAAGGAGCCGAAAGGCGGGCCTGGACCTCTCGAAGCCCAAGTGCTGAAGCAGCTGACAGACATTGCTGACCTGAAGAAGTCCTTGCGTCTTTATTTATATGCATCTTGTGGAGTTGCTGGCGCAGTTCTCGTGATGACCGCTGTAATCTCGGCGATGGTGTTGTAGTCTACTTTGGATCGCAATCATACGATGACGTAGCAAGCAGCTTGGCGTACAGCTTGTCACGTGCCTGATCTCGGATCACCAGATTCTACTGATATACTATCTTTTGTTGTGTCGACTCAGTCTTCCTGCCACTACTTATCACTTACTGATCACAGCCGTCTACAAAGGTATATTACCAATATCTAAGTCTACGATTCGGTGAGCGGGACCCCAGATCACGCCGTCACTGTCAGCCGTCTCGGTTATAGAGCAGGGCCTTCCGGGTTTCTATACTTTTGTAATGTTCAGTCGCCAACTTGTGCTTTATGAGATTTGCGTGAGTCGTGCGGATAAGCTTATCTTCCGAGTCGGTGATGATGTGATTGACGCCGTGATACACGTGACCATACTGCTGCCTCGAGTGTTACTAAGCCGACTTGCTAAAGCCGATTCAATACGCGACTCGCTAGGAACGCTAGTAGCGCTCACGTGCCCGCTATCAAACCATGTAAAAACAAGCAAGGCGCCTCCTTCCTTTGACCTCATACCGCTGAGATGGCCAACGCATAAGCCGCCAGGCGCCTCCAGACCCGACCCTGGGACTCGGCAAACTGCGCAGTGCTTGCCCAGCTCACGCTTCCTCCCCTGTGCTCCCAAGGACGGCCGCCCTCAAACTCATCACCCCTGCGACAGCACCGGCGCTGCTACGCAAAGCATCGGCAGCCCTGTGTCCCTCCCTGATCCAGTGCTGCGGCATGAAAGTTCGCGGAGAATGCTGCGGCAAAGCGGTTTCTGGAGCGCGTCTCGGTGTAAGCTCGTCCATATCTACCCGCGTTGGTTCTGTTGAATTGACCCTAGCTACGCGTCTTTTGTGGCAGGGTCATCCCCGGCGAAGAGTTGCCCGTCAAGGCTAAGCAAGTCGTCATACGCGACCGAGGCGTTGTTGCCAACGTTTCCCAACGAGAACCGTGACAAAGCGCACTAGGGTCCGCGGCATCTGCAAGAGCTGCCCCCGCCAACTTCGCCCCAATTACCTCACCGCACCTCCACTCCTAATTCCTGCCCTCCTCATCTCCCTTATCTTCGCCGTGGTCCACGCCTTCAAACGAGATGAGCAGGCGACCTTACCGCTGGCGCTCACTTTCGCGTCTCTCGTTATAGGCGTTTATGTGGTGCCAAGGCGCGCGCGACGCGTGTTGATCCATGCTTGGCCCGTTCTGTTCTCTTCAGCTGCAAAGAAACGGTCCTTCTCTACAAGGTAAAGCGTCTTGGTCCCCCGATCGCGAACAAACTGCTCACAGCCCATGTCCAGATGACGAGTCGGATCAAGCAGCTCATTACGGATTGGACTATAACTTCTTAAACCCGCCGAGTACGTGACGCCTTCTGCCACCATCGCGTCGCATTCAATGTGCCGCTAGAGTGATCTAGAAGGCCGTCGCTGGCGTCTATAACGGGTAACACCCGTGGAGCTTGACGTGCGTGACGCAAACGTGCGTTCTTTGCCTTTCGCTCATTTTGTTGCTTCGCAGAATCTCGCTGCTGAGACTGCAGCAAATCTTACCATGGCGGCCTAAGCGTCCCGACTTCACCCCTTCCTCATTCACCTGACATGTACGACCCTCTGTCCCCTCTTCTCTCTGGCTCAGGCGCTTTCGACGGGCTTTGTGACGGGTCATATTCGAGCGGGGTCAATGCCTCGTCCACCGTCACGTCCGTCAAGATCCTACGCCGACACCCACCAGCTCAGCCGGTCGGTCGCCGCCGCCGCGGACGTTCCCGAGGGTTTGACGACGACGACAAGCTGGCGTTCGCGTATTCCGCCGGCATCTGGCTCATAATTGGAAGGAGGCGACGCGTCCCCAGCGGGTCGAAGCCGAACGGCGCCAACGCAACGAGCTGGGCGATGAGTATGCTAAACTGAAGGATGTTCCTCTCTTGTTCAATCAGAAGACCAGCAAAGCGCCCCTTCTAGATCGAGGTGTGTTCTCGTCCCGAATTGTGCCTTTGTTACCTCGAACTAACCGTCCGATTAGCAACATCGCCGCCATTGCTTGAAGTGGAGAATCAGGCCCTCCAAGATCTTGTCGTGGCCCTTGAACAGAGGATCCGGGTTTGACAAGAAGCTCGCTGGTGCTGGACCGTCGCTCGGGCCGGTCTCGCCGGGAATGCTCAACGGACGTTTGTTGCCTCCACCTCCCGAGGCACCGAACGCACAAAACCATTTCGCCTCGAGCTTTGCCGATGCATGCGGAGTAGTTGACTCTTAATCCGACACATCCTCGCACCCTGCTTCATGACTGATCTCGTTGATCGCGGCTCGAGACATCTCTGTTCGATAGCGGCGGCGAGCGCGAGAGCGATCGGGTGGCTGTGCCATCGGATCATTCGTCAGAGTTGTCATAGCACGTGCACTATCGGAGTCACACCCAGATCCCGCGTGGATTTCCCCGCCCGCGCCCATTCCGTCTGTTGATTGGAGTCGGATTCGCACCACGCCCTCCGATCTCGATGATCTGAGACGATTCCGAGGGGAAAAGTCTTTTCCTGCAACCTGCGACCTGCGATCTACAACGCGACAGCGCCGCGAGGACAATCGGTGCCGCAGATCAGCACGTGCAAGACTCCCGCCTCCACGCGCCATCAAGCGCGTCTCCTGGGCCCCTTCGACCCGGGCGCGCACCCGCTGTTTACGCGAGCGGCAGCGCAGTAATTCAGAGCCAAGCATCTTTGGCACATCACCTCTGACAGATATCGGGTCCCCGCCGCCCCTTCGACGGCTGTCGACTGATACCACGCTCCCCACACCGCCTCCATCCTTCCGGTCCCAAAACGCGCCTGTTGGTCCACAACCGCGCCGCGCCATGTCTTCGCCCGAGATAAAGCTATTTTCGGGCCGTCGTGATGGACTGAGCATGCCCACTGCCGACTTCTGCCGGGCCATGCGACGGTATATGCACAACCACCAACTCACGGTGCCCGATGAGCAGATAGATGCAGCAACGACCGCCTGCAGCCGAATAGTCCAGCAGAGAGGCATATGAAGGGGCTTCCTGCCGCAACGGCACACCGGGCCTCGCTTGCTGGGTACCTCGCAGAACTTGCGCGCAAATTTCCGGGCGTGAAAGGCATCGAGCGGACTCCTCGGCAATACGAGGTGGAGTTGTGCAAGATGAGGATCACCACGGAGGAGCTGGCGCAGGAGAAGCTCAAGGTGGGAGCACTAGCAATACACACCCGGGACCACATTGCAAACAGGATCGAGGACCAGGCCTCGGGTGCCAACATATCGTCCTCGCTGTCAGGCTATGCCCTGTAGAAAGGCAACCAGCCAAGCGTCATCACGAAGGCCCTTGCTCCAGCGCTGCAGAACTGGGAAGAGGTCGCTGCGAAGATTCGAGCAATCCCACTGGCGGACCTTCGCAACGACCGCCATACATCAGCAGGCAGTTGTTCTGCGGAAGGACATGGCCAGTGATATGACCCAGATGTTCCAGTCCATGCGTGCCCCCGTCGTACACATCCTTGTCTGACCGCCCCGCACAAACGCCACGACCTCCGCAACCACGCCAGGCACCATCGGCTGCGCCAGCCCCACCCCGGGGTCAACCGTTTCAGCCCCGCCCACCGCGCCCATCCCAGATGGGGGTGACTACGTACCAACAACAGAGGAACTGGCCCAGCTCCGGACGATCCTAGAGCAGGTCATCCGTGCGGCGCAACCGGATACACCAGAGGGCCGGGCAACATATGCAGGCCAGGTGGCAAAGTGGCAGAGCGACAACCGTGCAACGCAAGCTGCTGGAATGCTTCGCATCGAGAGCACGGGCTTTCCCCTCGAGCCAGGGGCTGTGATTCCGGGATCAGGAGAGTGCTGGCGGTGCGCCATGTCAGCACACGCGGTGGAGAGTGCAAAAGTCTGGTCCCTGACGAAGAACGCCAATTCCAAACAGTCTGTGATCGACGGCTTTGTCCTCGACGAGGCCCGGTGCTGGTCGCTCCGCCGATTACCCTAGTCGAGGGACTTGGTTCGACGTAGCGCTAGAGCAAGGTGTACCAGTCCCTGAGTGCGGTACCTGGTACTCCCGTCGCAGCTTCGGCACATCCCCAGCGCCTCATTATGTGAGCCGGCGTTGGCATCCGCGACTCTCACTTCGAACAAGTGCTTGAGACATACCGCTCGATGTCTGAACGGTGCTATTGAAGAGATTTACAACACCCTGAAAAGTTGCGCAATGATCAACAAGAGCGCCCGCCAGTGGTGTCGGTTTGAGCGTTCGCAACATTCGAGCTGCTGGGTACGCACAGAACCTGATCTCATAGGTCATGTGCTCATCATTCTGCAGTCCTTACATCGCTGGTACCAACGGCTGTTCTAACGGCGTCGTGTCTATGTCCCGCGCATTTGGCACGACCGCTGAGTGCGTGGGATCAAGGCGGGAACATGCGACTCAGTGCATTCGCGTTCTACCTGGAGCCATGGCACGCCGGCATCTTCGAGTTCATCGACTTGCACAACAAATGCGCCCGTGCGGATCTCGACGGTCAATTCGCAGGGGAACGGTTATCTCTGAGGGATATCTGCCCGCTGTTATTACCAAGTAGTGCCTCGGCACTCTCATACTTTTCGGGTTTAACAATGCTCAAAATCTTTCGCAATGATGGCGGCAGTCGGTGCAGCTGTGAACACGGGCCAGGGCTGCGCTCGAGCTGTCTACCCTGACTGCGAGAGAACTGTCGGTGCTTGTCTCGTTCAGATTCTGACAGAATGAGTATCACTCACTGTCCCTATCAATGTTGGCCCGTGGATGCATTGAGTGAGAGAAGGAGATCAATGCATCATCTTGTGAGGGAGAGAGCCGAAGAGCAGGGGGTGGCTGTGAGCTCACTCTCTCCTTCCACCCACCTGCCGGCGATCTCATCCTCAACAAATCCCCATTTCTGCGCTCTTATTACACACTCTTTAATGCTTCTATATGACTGACTATCACCCAGAACTCGACACTATCTGCATTCGTCTCTGTGAACTATGGAATCTGTCTCAAGCTCGAAATTTGGATGCTATTTGAGAGTGTCTCTGGGCCTATACACCCAATTCCATTCACGAAGCTGAGTAGTTCCCTCTCTTCTTACAGTTGGAGCTCGACAGATACACTGCTCGTTGACTCGATCCTGGCATTAGAACGACGCCATCTACATCCCCCAGCCTTCAGAACCCTCCCCTTTCCGCCCACTTCGAGCTGCCGACCCCCCTGATCTTCCAGACAGTAATCCCAGTCCATTCCTTCGAATTCTGGCCGCCCATTTGCTACGAAATTCCCTGCCCCATTCCCTGCAAGCTGCGAATGCCTCTTCGCTTCAGTTGCACGCTTATTCGGGTTTCCCTCCCTCTCTCATTGGGCGCTCAAATCCTGCGATTTAATCGCACCCAGAGCGATATTATCGCATATTTTTGATCCTTGGGGCACTTTCCGTTGTCTGACTACGCTGCAGGGTTATTTCGCGGTCAGCCCTCATTCTGGACAAGCAACAGTCTCCCCCCTGCAGCCTGCAGCCTGGAGCCAGGTTTTTCGCTTGGATTCCAGCGCTTATTCGCTTTTCCCTCCCAGTCCTATTGGATGCTCATTTCCTGCGATTAAATCGCACCCAGTGCAAGATTATGGCATATTTTCGGTCTTTTGGGTTCCTGGCGTCTTCTGACAACGCTCCAGGGGTATTCCACGGCCACTCGTCATTCTGGATTGTTTTTCCTGGGCCAGGCGCTGCTCGATTCCACATAGCGTCAATATTTACTTGGCATTTGTGCATATTGTGCATTTTTCGACTGTGCATAGCCTGCACTGCGCATATCGTGCGCTGCGCATATTCTGCGCCCTCCCCGTCGTGCATATCGTGCATTTTTCGACCGTGCATAGCCTGCACCTGTGCATATCATGCGCTGCGCATATTCTGCGCCCCACCTGTCGTGCATATCGTGCATTTTTCGACTGTGCATAGCCTGCACTTGCGCATATCGTGCGCTGCGCATATTCTGCGCCCTCCCCGTTGTGCATATCGTGCATTTTTCGACTGTGCCTAGCCTGCACTTGCGCATATCGTGTGCTGCGCATATTCTGCGCCTTTCCTTGGTGCATATCGTGCTTTTTCTCAACTTTGCATAGCCTGCGCCTGCGCTCATTGTGCGCTGGGCATATTCTTCGTATTTTGGGCTCGCATATCGTGCATCTTTCGACCGTGCATAGCCTGCACTTGCGCATATTGTGCGCTGCGCATATTCTGCGTCCTTTCTGCCGTCCATATCGTGCATTTTTCGACTGTGCATAGCCTGCACTTGTGCATATCGTGCGCTGCGCATATTCTGCTGTTTTTGGGTGTGCATATCGTGCATTTTCCACTGTGCATAGCCTGCACATACGCATATCATGCGCGGCGCGTATTCTGCTTCCTTTCTGGCGTGCATATTGTGTATTATGCACCGTGCATATTCTGCGTATTATTTGGGCGTGCATATCATGCATGTTGTGCTTGTTGTGCAATTTTCGACTGTGCATAGACTGCACCTGCGCTCATTGTGCGCTGCGCATATTCTGCGTATTTTGGGCATGCATATCGTTCATTTTTCTACTGTGCATAGCCTGCACTTGCGGCGCATACTCTGCGTATTTTCCTACTGGGCATACTGTGCATTTTCCACTGTGTATAGCCTGGATCTGCGCCTATCATGCGCTGGGCACATTCTACGCCTCTCCTAGGTGCATATCATGCTTTTTCTCGACTGTGCATATCCTGCACTGCGCATATTGTGCGCTGCGCATATCCTGCGTATTTTTGGGTGTGCATATCGTGCATGTTTTGAGTCTGCATAGCTTGCACTTGCGCATATCGTGTGCTGCGCATATCCTGCATATTTTGGGCGTGCATATCGTGCATGTCGTGCATGTCGTGCAATTTTCGACTGTGCATAGCCTGCCCTTGAGCATAGAGTGCGCTGCGATTATTCTGCGTCCTTTCTGGCGTGCATATTGTGCACTCTTCATTCGTGCATATTCTGCGTATCTTTTGGGCATGCATATCGTGCATTTTGAGTGTTCATAGGCTGCACATGCGCATATCATGTGCTGCGCATATTCTGTGTCTTTTCTGGCGTGCATATCGTGCATCTTTCGACCATGCATAGCCTGCATTTGCACATATTGTGCGCTGCGCATATTCTGCGCCCTTCCTGTGGTGCATATCATACATTTTTCGACTGTGCATAGCCTGCACTTGCGCATATTCTGCGTCTTTTCTACTGGGCAATATCCTGCGTATTTTCAGTGGGCATATTGTGCATTTTTGATGGTGCATAGCCTGCACCTGCGCATATCCTGCGTATTTTCGGCGCGCATATCATGCATTTTTGATGGTGCATAACTTGCACATGCACCATTTGTGTGCTGCGCATGTCCTGCGCATTCCTGGCATGCATATCATGCATTTTTCGACTATGCATAGCCTGCACTTGCGCATATTCTGCGTATTTTCTACTGGGCATATTGTGCATTTTTGATGGTGAATCCCCTGCACCTGCGCCCATTGTGCGCTGCGCATATTTTGCGTGTGTTCCACTGTGCATATCGTGCACTTTTGATGGTGCATAGCCTGCACCTGCGCATAGCCTGCACCTGCGCATATCCTGCGTATTTTCGGCGTGCATTTCATGCATTTTTGATGGTGCATAGCTTGCACATGCCCCATTTGTGCGCTGCGCATATCCTGCGCCTTTTCTCAATGCACATCATACAATTTCGACTGTGCATAGCCTGCACTTGCCATACCTTGCGCTGCGCATATCCTGCATATTTCTGCGTGCATATTGTGCATTTTCAACGGTGTATAGCCTACACCTGCGCATATCCTGCATATTTCTTGTGGTGCATATCGTGCTTTTTCAATAGCCTGCACTTGCGCATATTCTGCACTGTTTTCTCCTGTGCATATCGTGCTTTTTGACAGTGCATAGCCTGCACTAGTGCATATGCTGTGCATTTTCTCCTATGCATATTGTGCTTTTTGGCAGTGCATAGTATGCACCTACGCCTATTTGTTGCCTGCACCCACGCATATCCTGCGCCGTGCATAGCCTGCACATTTTCCGGCGTGCATATCATGCATAATTCGATTGCATTTCGTGCATTTTGACAGTATATAGCCTGCACATCCGCATATTGTGTACTGGGCATAACCTGCACATTTTCCGGTGTGCATATCGTGCATATTTTACTGACACACAAGTTGTGCTGCTTTCTTTGGGTGAGCCGGCGTTGTTCTGGCTGGGCAGCACATTTTGGGGTCATCCGCACCCCGCCGGCTTTGCGCCCTGGGCTCAGCTCCCACACCCAATCACACTACTGTTGTGCAACACAGTATTTTATTTGATGAAATGTCTGGCCAGCAAAGGCTCGACTGAAGAAGATGGATGCATTGAGTGAGAGAAGGAGATCAATGCATCATCTTGTGAGGGAGAGAGCCGAAGAGCAGGGGGTGGCTGTGAGCTCACTCTCTCCTTCCACCCACCTGCCGGCGATCTCATCCTCAACAAATCCCCATTTCTGCGCTCACCCACCCACCCACAGCCTGTTTGATTTTCGATTTCGGTACAGCAGTAGAGCAGAGTCTGCGGGGTCATCCGCACCCCGCCGGCTTTGCGCCCTGGGCTCAGCTCCCACACCCAATCACACTACTGTTGTGCAACACAGTATTTTATTTGATGAAATGTCTGGCCAGCAAAGGCTCGACTGAAGAAGATAGAACTCGTCTTGTTATAACCATTATGGACAGACTTGAGCAGTAGGGTAGAAATGCGCCATGATGCCCCTTAATACATCGCAGTCCAGCTAAGAGGTACAGGGCCTTCGCTCAGTGCACGCGGCGTCGAGAAGCCGCCTGGGAAAATCTCTCTCGCTAGTCATCTTTATCACGAGATTTATCTTGGAACAACCGTCTGAACGTACCCTGATGGCGCAGGACGACTACCTCAAAGACGTAAGCATTGTAACCCGACGAGCGCGACATCTTCTCACCTGGGGCACCAGCTAAATCGGGCCGAGTGCCAGCAAAGAGTTGCCGCTCTCGTTCAAAGTAATACCGACGTACGAATCCAAAAGACAAAGGTGCTTGAACCGATCCCGTTGGAAATGAACCCTCGTTGAGCGCCAGCACTGATCAGGAGGATATCATACGCAGCCTAAGATCTCAGGTACTTGGGTGTTGTTTGCCATTCAATTATTTGACGCGAGGACCGGTAGCTCGTTGACCTGCAATCTCATTTGCAATGGCAGGTATTTCGCAGTTTGCAGAAGGTTTAAAGACGGCATGCTCACCGGCTTAGTCTTCCCGCAAGACCGAATTGCGCATCGGGCTCGAATCTCTAGAGCAGTCATACGTCGATCTGAGTGCTAATGTCAGCGACCTTGAACACGCCGCTGAGCAGATGTGGAACGACTGGCAGAGGTGCGAAGATGCTTGGGGGAAGCATTTTTCCAGCCAACGCGGCTTTGTCGATGACCTGGAGGCGCTTGTCTTTCAAAACACCGGCATCGATGCTCAACACCAACTTTCCACGCAGCCGACACCTGGCCAATCGGGCCCTTCTCCAGACCGAGACGTGAACATGCTCGACAACAACATCGACCAGGATGAGGAAGGATCCAAGGACAATGAAGAGGCCATGTTTGGGGAGCTTTTCGAGCAAAACCGGCCAACCTCTGTGCACGAACGGGATCAGCACGATTTTGGGGTCCACAACACCAACGCGCGCTTACGTATCAACGCAATTATTGGATTGTACGATCAAAAGCAATACGCTAAACCCAAGGCAGGCAGACCTCACTTGTTTGAAACTCGATTTGAACTATTCCTGCAGGCTATCATCCGGTCTCGCGTACTCAGCTCGCTTTCAATCAAGGCTGCTTCCGGCATATTTGATGTCATTCGACGCCCCGCCGACCCCATGATCCGCAACCTGCCTCCTCAGCCCTCGGCTCTGGATCCCCTGGTTATCCAGTGGGAGGATCTTACCACTGAATGGAATAAGGAAGTTGCTGTGCTGTTCGCCCGCAGTTTGAGGGCAGATCGTGATGATCTGTTCTCCGATGAGGAGTTCGTCCAGAATTGGTTCATGCGCACTCTCTACTCGCTCTGGAAGGCCTATCGGTTGGAGACCGTCAGGCAAAACAAAGACACCACCTTGATAGCACAAGACTGCAGACATGAGTCCCGGAGGCACCACGTGAGGATTGCTGTATCCTTGTTATCTTTAAACTCATCTAGAACGCTCATAGTTGCTCATCCGACGCCGAGAAACTGCCCTACGTCTTTCTTCCGATTTCCCAGGTGAAACAGGAGAACTCTTTGGCTTGCTTTATGAAATTCTTAAGGGGTTGTCGCCTCTGTGTATGAGCTCTGACGAGTCTGATCCGGACGTCAACGATAACGATTTCACGACCAGACCACGCAAGGCACGGAAGTCTCGATTGGTCGTTCGCAAAGCATGGAGGAATGTTGTATTCGTGGCCTTGCTTAAACTCCTGGATCGACTTTACAAACCGGCCAAGTCGGCGTATGGATCGATTCTGGGAGCACCTAGGCATGTCAGAGTTCGGACGAAGGACGCCCGAAGCTCGTGTTGTCCTCCTGTGGAGAATCTACCCAGAAATCTGTACGATCCATTGGTATTAAGTGCTTTTGACAGTGTCGAGATATTCAAGCTCCGTCCTCAGCCCCCCGCAAACATACCGGTGTCTCTACTCGAAAACCACGAGGTTATCAGCCAAGCTGCGGCTGACCAGGCGGATGCGGACGAATACTGGCCCAACACTTGACTGGATTGCTAGATTGTCTACATGTATTCCTTTCAATGAATAGACGCATACATTAGCGTTGCTTATGATTTACGATAATTCAATACATTAATCTATGTGTGATACGGACGGACCGTATTTCTTGATTCTCGTACACACGCTTACATACTCTACGCTACACACTGTATATTCATAAAGCGGCTGAGCCATCATCAACTGATGGCTCTACAGACAAAAGAAACAACTTCTTGCACTCTCAAAGCGCCGTCGACCGTAGTCGACCGAGGCCCAGCAGGCTGGGCATAATCAGCAGAATTACGACTATCTAATAATCAGAGCCTTCCACCTGGTGGTCGCCTCTCGGCTAGACCCACGTTCGAGTTCCTCGAGCCTGGAGACTACGCGTTAATTGTTATATTCTCTTAATTCTACTGGTCTCCTTGATACCGGATTCCGCCACGTTCTCTAGTGGGAATTTCCACCTGCCGCGTTACACTATGCAGCATTTGGGACAACAGTTTGAAGCAAGTAACTTTGAACTTACCGGTATAACTCGGCGGCGCGTCTACACGCCCTAGCTCAGGAATGCCCTGAACATACTCCGGTCCTTGATCAGATTTGAAATATTCGAGCATTTTCAAGATGACGTCTTGATTGCCTTCGAGATCCTTCTGCGCCTCGCGCAGAGAGCTGGTGGGCGGTCTGATCATAAGGTATGCAAATGCCCAGAAGGCTGCGTTATTTTCGATGACCACTCGAAGCTTGAGAGTGGCGGCGTCAAGTCCTGCGACGGGTTGCATGGTTTGGTCAGATTTGCAATCCATGAATTCGTAAACAATGCTGTGGGAGGTCTAGTGCGACATTGAGTGAGTCTTTCTGCTTGATTCTGACTTCGAGGACTGACGCCGTCGACCTGTGGCTCAAAGTCGTCCCAAGTCGAGCTCACAAGTAAAGGTACCCCATCCCCGATAACGCCTATCATCAGCACTGCTGCACAGAATGACTGTTAGTCGACCTCAGCAGCGATTAGGCGCACATAGGGATGGTGTCAGCGACGCCAAGACAATCTTTCCAGGAATTGATAGTCCGGGAATGAGAGTATCCGCTCTGGAGAACTCAAAAGAAACTCCTGCTTGATACGTAGAGAAGAGAAGCCTAAGATTGGGTCAGAACAGGTGCCGTGGCGGGTGCAAAATGGACTTGCGCCGGTGGCATGTGTGGACTAGATGGAAGCGGAGAGCAAAGATGCGTAGGGTCGCTTTAAAAACTTGAGGCAGGCAGAAAGAGGCTTTGACTCGGAATTTGTCGGTGGCAAATTAGATTGTGCCCTCAGCGCTTCCACCATGCATAACAACTGACGGTGTGCGTGTGTGCAAGATGCATAATCAAATCGAATTCTATGATTAGAGCCTCTACTGGTAGCTACTTCGTGAACCACGGGCCACGAACACGTCCCTGAGCAGGCACGGAGACGCCGGGAAGGCTGCGATCGGTGCTTTGTGTGTTCAAATCAACCTGCCGGGCGTTGGTCGTGCGGATCCAATTGGACACCACAGGTTCAAAGACGTAGGGCCGGATAGTGAGCGATGCTGCAATCGCAATAGCTAAGAAGAGACAACCGAAGGTCATGCTCCACCACCACAACGCAGACTTGCTATCACGAGTAGCGGCCTTGGAATCGACGGCCTTCCGTTCCGAATCGGGCTGACTACATGTAAGCCAAGGCGGTACCGCTTGCATGACGTATGACTGACCGCAAGCGCGACGAGACGTCCCAAAATGTGACCCAAGACGCGGCTTTGATCGTCAACGCGTGTCGTGATCTCCGTCAGAGCCACGGAGAGCTGCTGTTGAGCAGAATCAGAGCCCTCAGCCGCTTGGATGGTCAGAATGCGTTTGATGACTTCCTGAAACCCCGTCAAAAGCGTGAATGAGACACTTCCGGTTGCGCACCTCAACTCCCTCTTTCATGGAATCGATAGCCGTAGTGTGCTGTCCCTCGAGCCGAGAGCACCAATACTCACCAGACCGGTAAAGGGTTGAGGTGGACTCGGAAAGCTGACGAGCTGCGCTAAGCATATGTTCGGCAGCCATACGAAGACTGGAGGGTGAGAGATGTTAGGACAGGAGACAGGATAACGACGCTACACACCCAGCTTCTTGGTTTTCAATATCTGGAACCCGATACCCGCTGACCGAGACCGAGTCGGCTTGACTTTCCACAGGGGCAGGGCAAGCTGTAAGGCTGTCACGGCCGACTTGCGTGGTCCCACGGCCTGCTTGAACACCACGATCGGCACGAGGGGAGGCCGAGCTACAAGCATGGATGAGAACTCGTTGTCTCGGAGATGACAAGGAATGTACGGCTGGCGAATGTTCGGGTTGTTTTTCAGACGTCTGGACATGAGCGTGAACAGAATGAGGTTGAGTTGGATGCTGTCTGTTACATGGCTTTTCAATCGTTAGGACAAAGAGATGTCTGGGCCGAGCCGGCCTCTTTGTCTTACGTCATTGCTGATCCCTTTGTGATTAAACACGACTCGCTTCCCAACTGACGTCTTGCATCTTGCGTACGCAATAATGTCCCTACCATATCAAGCGCGACGAAGGGAAGAATAAAGACGATTTGATAATAAGATAAAACACAAAGTGGTTTGCAAAAGTGTGGGGATGCAAGCTTTTGCCCACCCCCCGGTTTTTTAATCTACATTGTCTACTCGAGTACAGCGCTCCGTGGGCAACTTCATAGATCGAATTTGGAAATCCTGTAAAGAGGGATATTGGTTCCTCTCTTATTCCGCACGATATTTGTCGAACTGCACAGGGACAACCAGTCGAATCTTGCCACCGGCTGGTGAGCTTCAGAGGTAGCATCACTCCTCCACTCAAAGCGCACGTTGATGTTCAGCCCGACCCTGGTGGATGGGATCGTTTCACCGTATTGACCCACGAATAGCGCTGAACCGTCGACAGTCGGTCCAATAATGACCACTCGAGCGTTGACGTCCAAAATGCTCTGTGGATCACCACCTCCCACTGCAGGCAAAGTCTGTCGACAGGGCTTGAGGGCACAGACCGGCGCTTTCATCACCTGCATGAACGGCCAGATGTGGGCATCAATCGTTGCGGTTTGTACATCCGGCAGCTTTTTCGCCACCACAAACGCCGGCTTTCCCGCACCGCGTTCATAGAGCTGCGCGCTCAGAGCATCGAGAACTCGAGTTCGGTGAGCCTTGGGCTTCTTCGACGATGTCCCTTCCGCTTTGTTTACCTCCTTTTTTCTGTCGTCCAGCTCCGCTTCCTTCTTCAGCTGCAACAGCCTCATGGATGCGGGATCATCGATCATCACGTCGACGCGCTTGCCCCACAATGCTGTCTCGCACAACCAAGAGCCGTTTTCGTAGGACAGAAGATACGCCTGGAGCTTCGTATCTTCCTGCGGAATCGAATCATCGGGTGGTGGAGTTGGAGTTCTCGGTCGATGGAAGAGAGGCAAGGTAGAGAGATTGCGGAAATGGACTGCTTGTCTCAATCGAAATCCTGATCTGGAAGCATTTCAGGATAAGTATTGATGCAGATAACTCCACACATACCGCAGTTCTCGCACATCGTTAATCTTTATGGCCTCGTTCTTCATGGTACCGTCCAAACCCACGGTAAGCTCAACATCCTCCAGTGGGTCCCGTTGGATGACTGCCGCTGAGCGGGCGGCCGTTCCGATATCCGGAGGCAAATCAAGGCTGCTATGTCCCGGTACCGTGTGCCTGTAGTCCACAATGCGGCCTCGTTTTCCTTTGTGCGGCCCTGCCACAATCAACACCTCGAATGGCTTCAAGTCGAACGTATCCTTCATAAACTTGTTCTGTAGTTTCATCTTTTCCTCATGCAGAAGTATCTCAATGCTTGCTGCCTGTGGGGGCAGCGTGCATCCCTGACCAGGGGACGCGCCGAGTGTTACCAGCCGAACTTGCCATTTTGGAACGACGACCTATCGAGGCTTTAGTTTTGTCTCTTCCTTTATAAGTATCTGCTCACTGACAGGGAGTAGAAGAGACTCTAGATCTCCAAGAGATTGAGCGTTCCGATTGTCCCGGCCCTGGATGTAATCGACAATAGCTTCTGATGTGGTCTACCGCGGAATTTAGACAACGCGGGCGATGTATACCGTTGCCACTTACCAGCTGGAGACTCAAACGACCGTCCGCTTCGATATTCAAGACGACTCCCTCCATCTCCGCATATTGACCGTGCGCGATCCGTACCACATCTGCTGAGAAGAAATGGACGCAGACGTCACCCATGGGCACCTCCATTGATTGTGGCGGATCTTCATGCACCGTGATGATGCGGACGTTACCCCCGTTGATTGCACAGACCCGACCCACCAGGCCTTCCTGTGCCTGAGCGGTAGGTCGCACAACAATCACCCGATCTCCCTCCATTACATTTCGGGGAGGAGAGAGAGGATGTAGCTTGAGGTCTTTGAGGCGACACTTGAACGAGGGGCCAGGGTAAAAGAGCGTACTGAGGCCAGCGTCCGTGTGTCCTTTTATTGCTACCACGGCCTCGCCGCGAGCGTAGTCGATTTTGCGAATGAACACGTCGGAGGCTCCCTTGCCTTTGTCGTGCTCCAGTGGTTCATCCGAGTCCAAGACCGCTCGATCCCCTGCCTGGAGTGCTTGACAAGCGGCGTTCTCATACGCCTGTGCCAAGCAGGAAGAGTCCAGATCCACAACCAACCGCCTGGCTTTCTCTGCCCTAACGGGTAGATCGTCGTATGAGAGCGAATCCAGCTCCACGAAAGGACGCAGTTCGTTCCAGGTAGGAGGTTCAGAGAGGAAGGTGATAGGCCGGGGATGGGAAACGATTTTGCACTGGATTTCCTCGAACGGTCCACGGAACCAATGATTCCTCCAGTGGACGTACAGTCCCTTTTGTTCCCATCTCTCTCCTGTACGTAAATCCTGGCCAACAAAAGGCGCAGGTGCAGGGCGTTGGTTACGATGTGGGCGATCGTCTTTGAAGTCGATGCGGGGGATGACAAGTAGAGTGGACGCATCACATACGAACACAAGATCACCGCGATACAACGCAGCATTCCGATAGAACCTGAACGCCTCCTTCCCTTCCCCAGTCACGCGCGCCCAGCCGCTATGCTGAGCCCGGATGGAGAGGGAGGCCTTGACGTCCCGAAAAGCGTCCAAAACCAACGGCGCGTTCCTGGAGATGCTGCGGAACCTCGAATAAGAGCTTATCCCATGAGGAAGCGCAGGATGGCTCGCTGTCCCCTTGGACGACAAAGAAGCGAGGATTGAGAGCGGAAGCGGCGACGCTCTAAGAGTAGAGAGCAAGTGGTTGATTTTCGTAGTCTCCACGTAAACACAACCAGGCAGGAGTGGATTGGCGTACGCAGCAATGATGTCAGGCACCAGTTTGGAGTGCTGGATAAGCCAAAGCACCAGATCTTGCTCGCTCCCATGAGGGACTTGAATGCGAGCTATAGGAGGGCTTTGGCTCATGAGAACCCGGCTGAGAGCAGCCCATCCGCCCAGGTGTAAGTCCTCGTCGTCTGGTGAGACCAGACGTTGCTGATCCACTCGTCGCGCAAAGGATGCGGCCACCTGAGCGAGCTGTTCGGAGTCGCGCTGGTTTTCTTCCTCCGGACTTAGCCAGTCGTCTACTTTGTCGTCAATATCGCCTTGGGCAGGGTCCTCCTCCTCTTCATACAGCGCCCCATCGTCGATGAACTCGGCCATTTCCATTTCCATTTCCACATCATCGTCTTCTGAACCGTCTTTGTCTTCCTTGGCGGATATGTCGAGGAAGCGCTGTGATCGAATCAGAATGCGCAGGCCGAGCACCTACAGAAACAGACCCACAGCAACTCGTGAGCGTCCCACGTCGTCGTCGATATCTCGTTGGGCAGGGTCCTCCTCCTCTTCATACAGCGCCCCATCGTCGATGAACTCGGCCATTGCCATTTCCATTTCCACATCGTCGTCTTCTGGACCGTCTTTGTCTTCCTTGGCGGATATGTCGAGGAAGCGCTGTGATCGAATCAGAATGCGCAGGCCAAGCACCTACAGAAACAGACCCACAGCAACTCGTGAGCGTCCCACGTCGTCGTCGATATCTCGTTGGGCAGGGTCCTCCTCCTCTTCATACAGCGCCCCATCGTCGATGAACTCGGCTGTTGCCATTTCCACATCCACACCCTGGTCTTCTGGACCGTCTTTGTCTTCCTTGGCAGATATGTCGGGGAAGCGCTGTGATCGAATCAGAATGCGCAAGCCGAGCACCTATAGAAACAGACCCACAGATGCGATAGTATGAGCTTCCGAATCTTGTTCGCCACAGATCCGACTGTCCTCTTCATCGCTATGACTGACCTGTGATGGTCTCTGTCAGACAACAGACCAGGCCGTTTTGCAGACATGACTCACGCATTGCGTTTCTGAGGGCAATAAGGTCGCGGGAGAGGGCTGGGGTGCAGAGAGCATGGCGGGAGTTGGACTACGAGAGGACGGGAACATGACAGATATGGAGTGAAGTGTAGTTAGTGTGTCCCCCTGCTTGGAGATTACGGATAGCGAAGCACCGGCTTGGGCGCGGCCAAGTCACTATCTCGCCGTTATTCCAGAAATGTTCAGGCCGCGGAAGTGCCCTGCAGGGTAGCCCCAACATAGGCCAATCATCCACAAACCATCCCTATCCTGACCCGTTGACGACTCGAAGGTCCGACTCGTGCTGGCGGCGTAGTCACACAAAACGCCTTGAGGGAAGAGGAGACCAAGAGTGAGGTAGACGAGCACAGCGCAAGTTTTCGAGCAGAGGCAGCTGGCGGCCTATGTACTTGAGGCAAGATGACCCGCGACTCGCGTTGACAGCGCAGTCACGTGAAATGACTCGGCTCGCATCAGTCTGACAGTTGGCACATTGCTGTACAGTGTACTGATCGATCACACCGCTTGCTCTGAGTCAGCCAATAGCTACCGCGGCCTCCGCCTCGCCAACTTCCCCACTATCGCCTGCCTTTCATGTCTCAGATCTACCAGATGACGTCGAGCTGAATTACCTGTCCTCATTCTCTATGCTGCTGGCTGGACTCATCCTCGAAATAACTGTCTGGCCCGCCATCCTGAACTTGAAGCTTGTATCTGCGCGCTTGTCCCCTCAAACACGCAAGAGCTGGTCTACTGCTTGGCAACATGATTCGAAACAACGCCATACCAGGAGTGCATCCGATGCTCCCAGGTAGCAAGCGGGAGAGAGCGGAATCCTGGCCCGCAAGCGTGCTGAAGCTATCAATCTGCTCTGTACAGAGCACAATATCGAAGCAAGAATGCGGGACTGAGTCTGAGCTCGATGAGATCGAGCTATCGAGACAAACAGGTACTCGCACTCAGCTACATCGCCCAACGCTTCCAACGCTTTCGACTCCATGCCTGTCTCAACCGCTGTGCAAAAGAAGATCGTGCGCTGTCTGCGCAGTTGCGGAACTGGGGGCATGTGAGTGGTTGAGGCCTCTGGCCTCTTTGATACCAGATGCTTACCTTGGGTGCAGGACACAAGTCGATCTCGACGTTATATCCCCCTCTCCGCTTCTCAAAACGTACGCGAAGGACGGACGCGGATGGGTGTATACGGTCGTCGCCATCCCTGAGACAACGCTCGAAGGCTACCTCACTGGTTCGCTCACCTCGTCCGATCTCTTTTCCCTCGCTCGTGTGAAGGCCGGTCATGCCGTCCACTTCCGACGCCGGCAAAGAGAGTACCGCCGATGCGAGCGATCCGGATACGCGTTGATCTGGCTGAAGTTGTATAGAGTGTCGAGACGAATGCGCTTTGGTGCGCTCCTCACCGCATGTCCGATTCGCTTTACTGACGCGTTTCAGAGCACATCGTTCATACCGCTCTGGACTCGATCGGCCAGCGGGCGAAGGTTCCGTGCAGCTGCAAAGGCTACACACGACTGCATCGCGAGTTTTGGAGGCTCTCCGACATTGGAGGCTTGGCCAGCCTGGAGCATATCATCGGCTTGTGCGCTAAGTCCGCTGGAGAATCGCTCATCAACTAGAGTCTAGACAGGTAAGTCCGGGATCTTTTACCACAGATTATCTTTACTAATCTTCCATTGCAGGTGCTCGAGGTCGATGTATACATAGGATTCATGTACTTCAATATGACATTCAGCTCCCTGGCTTCCATCCGCGTCCACTCAATCCGTTCATTCCCTCGACGACGCGCCATATGTCAGCCCCCAACCAGCTGATGCGGACGTGAAGGACAAACTATCAGAGCGAGAAGGACCCGAGCGTGCAAGCCGCGCACACCGGCATGCTCGAGCGCACGAACCGCTTCACTAGAACCTATCGTGAGCACTACTTCGTGCTGACACCTGCATGGTTCCTGCGCGAATACGCCAGCGCGGACCCGCTCGTCGCGCGCGCGAACCAGCGTTCGGCCCGTTTCTGCCACTGTGCACGCTCGGCCCGCCGAGCAACGCCAGCGCGCAATCCAAGCTCCATATCGAGGGCGCGAAGGACGGCAGCGGCACGACGAAGAGCGGGACCATGCGCCGCTCGAATAAATGTGTCCCCACTCTCCTAATAGATTTCCTGGATGGCTTGCTCACGCTGTGGTCTGAAAGCAGTAGCAGAGGATAAATATATTGTGTGCTCGATACAACAGAGGGCGGTTCGGGAAAAAATTATACAGAGGATGGGCGAAAATCGAGGGCCGTCGTAGGATGCTCGAGATATCGCCAGGTGGAGACAGCGGTTCAGATCCAAGGCGCAAAGACGGGTTGTTGGTGTTGACGGCGGTATTTGAACATTAGGTTGCAGCGGATCATGTGGCTGTGCAGTCTCAGCCACCCGACTCGCCATCAGTCGGCTGTGATCGAGCGCGGGACGTCCACCGGGGCCCCTCCCAGCCAGTAATCCGGGGAAATTGTCTGTGAGGGAGGGACTGGGACGGCATTCTCGCTCTGGGCTGCGATCGCTGTGGTCTGTAGGGGATCAGAAGAAACAGTGATATATGTCGAGTACGCACTGTTGTGTCCCAGCGCGGAATTCCGAGTGGTCTGTGCAGGTCGAACACAAGGCAGTAAATACGCACCGGATAGAATCAATGTGTCCCCACTCTCCTAATAGATTTCCTGGATGGCTTGCTCACGCTGTGGTCTGAAAGCAGTAGCAAAGGATAAATATATTGTGTGCTCGATACAACAGAGGGCGGTTCGGGAAAAATTATACAGAGGGTGGGCGAAAATCGAGGGTCGTCGTAGGATGCTCGAGATTTCTTCCGGTGGAGATGGCGGTTCAGATCCAAGGCGCAAAGACGGGTTGTTGGTGTTGACGGCGGTATTTGAACATTAGGTTGCAGCGGATCATGTGGCTGTGCAGTCTCAGCCACCCGACTCGCCATCAGTCGGCTGTGATCGAGGGCGGGACGTCCACCGGGGGCCCCTCCCAGCCAGTAATCCGGGGAAATTGTCTGTGAGGGAGGGACTGGGACGGCATTCTCGCCCTTTGCTGCGATTGCCGTGGTCTATAGAGGATCAGAATATATGCGCAGTGCGCACCGTTATCTCCTGGGGTCTGTGCAGGTCGCACACAAGGCAGTAAATACGCACCGGATAGAATCAATGTGTCCCCACTCTCCGAATAGATTTCCGGAATGGCTTGCTCATGCTGTGGTTTGAAAGCAGTAGTAGAAGATAAATGTATTGTGTGCTCGATACAACAGAGGGCTATTCGGGAAAATATTATACAGAGGATGGGCAAAAATCGAGGGTCGTCGTAGGATGCTCGAGATTTCTTCCGGTGGAGATGGCGGTTCAGATCCAAGGCGCAAAGACGGGTTGTTGGTGTTGACGGCGGTATTTGAACATTAGGTTGCAGCGGATCATGTGGCTGTGCAGGCCCCATCAACGACACAGGCACTCACAGCAAGGGGCGGCGGGTCTTGCAGCTCGTGAGTGTCGGTATAGTCGCGTAATAATGTCGGCAGCATGTATGAGGACTCGCAGATCGACTCGGCTCTGCGACTGTTCATTGAGTCGTGCCGACTCATAACGAGTCGTTGCGACTCGCATCTTTTTTCAATGAAAAAAGATCTTCTGTTTTCAATGTCTATTCTTCGCGGGAATAGACGTCTATTCCCACTGAGAATTGATCTGAAAAAAGATGATCTTTTTTCAGATCAATTCTCAGTGGGAATAGACGTCTGTTCTTCGTGAGAATCGGCATTGAAAAAAGAAGATCTTTTTTCACTGAAAAAAGAAGATCTATTCTCAGTGAAAATCGATAAAAAAAAAGATCTTCTATTTACAGTCCTGTTTTTAGGAGGAATAGACGTCTATTCGTGGTAAAGATCTAGCCGTAAATCGACGTCTATTCTCAATGTATAATTTTTGTCTGAAAACAGAACAGTGAAAATCGAACTTCTAGATTGTCACGCATTTTCCACGGAAAAAAAATAAGTCCCCCCGCAGTGTATAGTGTGTCATGCCATGCGCGCCTTCATTTCCAATCCACATCATTAAGATTCCGCAAGAAATTTGCACGTGATCGGCAAAAGGCAGGGTCCCCCTCACAGTGCAGGTAAGGTACACGGCCAGACGCTCGGATGGCTCTGATTCGTTCCGATCGAAGTGAACGCGGGTGTGATCCGAACAATGAATATCGTTCAAAATAAGATGGCTTTAATTCACAAATGGGTGACTTCCCGTAAGGGTTTCCGATTATAATAAAGGCTTTTTACCCTTGATGCCGAGTTGCCGAGGCGTTGATCAGGACCCCATCGAGCTCAGATCTCGCTTAAGGCCTCGAATAGACCACGAATAAACCAGGATCTATTCGAGGGGTAGAGACCCCTCGAATAGACCAAGAAAGCCTCGAATAAACCAAATGAGGAAGGTGTTTGATCACGCGTTCCCGGCTGAACATGTCTGTGTCAATACCCATAGTGGTGATGAATGCGCGATCGCTCCCACTGGCGTACATGGCTTTCCAGGGTGTATTGACTATGGATTGGAGGGATTTGGGGCCAACACATGTACAGACGGTTTGGTTTCTGCTGCTTAGCCTCCGCGTACCCAAAGCCGATCAACCCCAATGCAACCATCATCTGCTTGTTATTGTCCCGAACCATCTCCTCTTCCATCGTGCCCACAATTTGTTGCCAATATTGCGCGTCGGGATCCATCGTGGGTGGGAAGGTGTGGTGTGATGCCATCGAGTACCGGGCC
>CAVNYO010000448.1:0-389769 GCA_963692855.1 Mycena citricolor | reverse complement strand
TCTCAAGCTCTTCGAGCATAATTGTGGCGGCGGCTTCGGTGGCAATTGCGTAGCCGGCAACAGATACCTCGGTTCCCTGCTAGGGAAAGAATGACGCGACCTTCTGAATCCACAATGTCCAGACGCGCTCTGTAACAAAAGATTAGCAGTTCAGATAGATAAGCAAAAGCTCCCACTCTCCAGCCCAGTTGACGTAGGTGAATCCTTCCTCGCCAGCCATCTTGTCTACGTCACTCTGACATGGAACAAAGTTTCCCTTCGCCATGCCAGTCACCGTGGGCGTCGCCTGCGTTGAAGTTTTAAGGATAGGCGGTTTGAGCTGCGTGGGCGGCGGCGGTCGCTTCTGGTGCTCTGGGAAACCCTGCCATGCAGGACTGGATCGGGGTAAGAAGGCGCTGTTGAGGTCCAAGTCAACGCTGCCGGCGGACCGTTGGCGCTTTTGATGGACGGACTTGAGTGGAGGAAGAGGGCCGGACAAGATTCGATCCCGCTCGCGCCTGGGCTTTACGGCGCTTGGAACCGTTGTTCTTCCTGGTTTTGGATCCGTCCGACGCCGAAAGAGGCTGTACCGATTCAGGCCTGAAACGTACGCGGCGATATGGCTTGGGCTCTATTGAGGGAGCCTCGGTGCTTGTGCTGGGGGTATTATTGCTTGAAGACAATAATGAGAACCGTCTGGCTGCGAGTGCGGCGGAGTTGACAAACCTTCCGTCAGAGCACGAGTCAGCCTGCAAGTAGCCCAAAGGCCGGTCGTCCTCCGTCTCCTCCCCCCTACGTCTTGTGTCTGATCCGTTGCTGTAGCAACTGCGACAGAGTCACAGACGAGGGCGATAGTTTGACAGGCTGCGCGCATGGGGCTGCTATCAGCTGTTGCGATTCGGCACACGGCGCTTGGTGCAGCAGCTCCAATGCTATTGCAGAATTAAGCTTCAGGTCGATCATCCTCGAGAGCAGAGAGAGCTAACCTTTCTCGGTCCTCAGGCGTCATCCGCCGCTATACTTGGGCTTGGGGAGGGTGAGTCGGTATGTCGGATCAACGTGTGTGATATGTATGTCTGGTGATGTGCGTGGTAGGGTCTGGTACTTGGAGTCTGTGACCGACTTTCAATTTGAATAAAGCACAAAGCTCTGTTTGTTGTGATTTGGACGGTGAGCACGTGAACATCAGCCGACTACAGGTATGTAACGGTATACCGTATGTTTTTAGTCTTCTACGCTGATCACGCAGGAATATTGGCGATATAGATCGACTTCTTATTACAGTAGGAGCGTGGTATACACAAAAGAACAGTCTGTTGGAGCCTACACTTCAGACGGGTACACTTTTGGCCAATTCGAGTCTGTATCCCGAGTCGGAGCCTTGGGTCCCCAGGTGCTCATGGCGAACTCGGGCCATGTCAGAATCTCCTCTGCAAAGGGATGAGGCGGTGCGGGAAACAGCTTCTCCAACTCTTCGCTAGACATCTTGGGGTTGTACCAGTTTCTGGGAAGTCCTGCAGGAGGCGGACGCGTTGATTCATATTTTCCAGGCGCATGTCGAATCCGGAGATGAGGAGCGCACCCTCGTGGGGGTTCAACGTGCGATGCTCTCTGTGGAATGCGTCGAGTATCTTCATAACAGCGACCCACTTTGGATTGCGCCAGAACTTGTCCAAAACGTTTGCTGCCCCTGGAGGGCCAACTTCCACAGGAACGTCCTCCTCCGAACTCATCAAGATCGCGTTGAATAGCTTGCTGTCCTTCATAGTAGCAAGCAACTCCTGAATTACTGGGTGCTTGAATACTTCGGAGAGAAGTTCGATCTCAGTTATGCGCAGGACAAGAGCTATGAAAGATAGAGTTATCGTTGACAACGAAGACGACATCGCGCTTACTGAAGAACGTTGGAGTTTCGTTTCCGAACCGCATCGGAATAAGCGGCCTTCCCGGGATCGTGTGCCCCACGGCCCTGCTTCCTGTACTCTGATCGAGATTGCGAAGTCGTCTAAAGAAGTGCAGACCGATAAACGACGCAGGCACTCCTTCCAGCTGTTTCGATCCATACTGCGCAACAACCAGTTGCATTAGCTTGATGTTCCACGGGCATTCAAATCTTCTCCCCAATAAACCCTGAAAGGCTCCAGGCTTGGTCCAGGTGTAACGTTGGGGTCACTACTATAGGCAAAAGCCTCCTCTTCAGCAACACGACCCTCCCCCTCGATCACCCGAACAATGTCTCTGGCGAACTTGATCTTGAGAAGAGAGTGGATCAGGTCGCGAATCTTGTTCTGTAAAATCTATCAGTGGCTAAATTCGTAAGGGGGATGGAACAGCATGCCTGGTACGCGGTTTTTTTGCTCCCCCACACCCGCAAGCACCCGTTCAACTTCGTCCGAGAGAAGTAATGCCTAAGACGGCCACGTCCGTAATTGAAAGTTGATATGCCGCCAACTCCGGGAATCGCCTGAGCGTGAACATGGCAGTCGAAGGGTCGAGCATTAGGGCTAGAAGGCCAGTCGTCTCCGCAGATGGGGCGGCGTCTGGGACTGGAGTATCAGGGTCTCTGCCGAGGCTTGGAGAAGGCCCGTCCCCAGCTGAAGTCGCATCGACGTCCATAGGTGCCAGGGCGCCAACCCGAGCTGCCGTCGCTGCTGAGGGTATGGTGCGATTGACCTCAGGCAGCTGGGGAGGTGCGATCGTTGGTGGAGAAGAAGGAGCATCCGTTGAAGGACCAGGTTGGTCTGGTGTCAAGGCGGGTCTGTCAACCTCCATGGAACGGCCTCCGTCTGTATCCCTCAGTCGTGCCTCAAGAGTCCAGATGTGATACTGGGCAGCGACGATCTCTTCTCTCTGCTCACCGAGCGTAGTCTCGAGATTTGAGATGAAAGTTGAGCGGCGAGAGCCTCGACCCTGGTCCCTTCGTATGCTTCCTTCCAGCGATCTCTTTCCGCCGTCAACGCATCCATCTCTGCATTCACCGCCTCGTTCAGGCTTATTGTCCTTGACATGAACCCCTCTTCGAGGGCCCGCTTCTGCTCCATGACTTCCCTGTAGTATTGTTCCAAGTGAGACCGTGCCTGTTAATGTGCCAGAGTGTGCGATCGTGCTTAACACTATAGAACGCACCGTTCTAAGCTCTTGTATCTCTTCATCTCGTTCCGCGATGTCCTCCCGCAGTTGTTCGTTCTTCGCTTCTAGATCGCGAATAGTCTGATGGGACAGCACGTCATCTTGAGGTTCACGTCAGGAAATAACGTCACCTGCCTCGTCGTCGCGAAGAATATTAGCGTCTATCGATTCAGCAAGGCCCAATCCATGCCGGAATTGGCCAGTTAAGGCTGTGAAGAGGAGGCAGCACCCACGTCGCCGATCTCTGTTGCGTCGGGAATCGTATTCCCGCCCATCTGCGCGCACACTCGTCAATATGAACAAAGAGGAGGCAAAGCGTGAACACACCGTCGCAATGGTCGGCGCCGCCCAGATCCTTGTCAGGTTCTGAAACGTGGCTTTCATTCGCGTCTGTCGGTCCAGTAGATGATAGAGAACGAAGCCACAGTCGAAATCGTCAGAGACTAGACAAAGATGGTATGACATCAAGTGTTAGTATGATAGTATCAGTTGATAGTTCATCACCACGCACGATCCGTACGCCGCACGGTCCATGCTGATGAGCCCTACTGGTAGATCATTCCCGGTGAGCCGCGTTAGAACATTAGCCTTGCCTGTTGCTTCATTCCTTGCTATGACTGCTTTGTTTATTGCAATGGTTGTGGTCAGCCAAAGATCTTTCAGGAATGGAATGCTCGCAAATACTCAAACATTCGGCCTTTGTAGCATTTCGCGTGGATAAGAGCAAGCCTCTTATTCTGTTTCGTTTCCCAGATTCAAGCCCGCCCGCCTTGTTTGAGTTGACTGAAGAGGTCGACATGGAACGCCCCATATCCGCAAATGCAAATCCGGCCGACTCCAACGCGCCTGGTGGGCTGCTCCATCGACTGGGCAGTCTCCTTGAAGAAAATCGTCTGCTTACGAAGATGACCATGGACCGTCGAACTCAACAAGAGAAGTACTTCGCGGGTATCATTGGAGGATCATCTAGCGTTGAGGACCTTGTAAGGCCGTTTGCACTGCCCCAAATGCCGCTATTCTAACCCGAGTCCAGGACTCTACAATAGCCTCTCTTCTGCAACAGGTAAAGGTCAGGCCTGCGTTGTCCATCGATTTAATCGTTTCAGATAAATGCAGCGCAGAAATGGTATTACAAGGGTAAAGTGTGAGCATCTTGTGCTACTCTCATACGATCGTCTCACGCCAAACATGTAGTCCGTTGAAATATCTGAATACGAAGACAGCGTACAGCGCTTTCGAGCTCTCATTGCAGACGCTCAAGTCTCCCGTTCATGTCTACAGCAAAGCCAAGAACGCATCCGCCTTGCACTGCAAACACAAGCGGAGAACGTCAACGCGATGATGGCTCACTTGGCGAGCAAACAGTCTCGAGTGCTGCACCTTGGCCGGGAAGCCCGCAAGCGTTCAATAGATCCGGTGTCCGCACCAGAATCCACCGCAATCGCGGTAATAGAAGAGGTCGGGCTCGATTATGGGGTGCGATACAACCGATTCAAGCCGAAGGGGCAAGCAGCCGCAGAGTAGACGGGCCTGTGCCGTCTGCTGCTCGAGTCGAACATCATGAGAGCTGCCATTCTTCGTCATCTATGGTCCCGCCCGAACCTTCGAACACCACACCCCTCTTCCTGCCCCAACCTCCGTTATCGACGCAGACGTATCGCACTGGGCCGTACACAGTGAACTTCCCCACCGACGAGCTGACCACCATGCCTGTTATAGCACCGGCCAATCCAACATCGTCGACCCCCTCTGTGAGCACGGTTGTGGATGCGTCACTTGGACAGCCCGGTTCCAGCCTTACCAAGTGACCTCTGCCACATCTGCTGGTCAAACCCGACTGTCATCTCATGGGTACAGTCAATTCGGGTCATATATATTGACGTCGCAACATCAGCCTGCGACTGCGGCCCCATCCCTCGCACCGCCTTCGTTCTTCCTTCCGTCCGTGTCCGATGGGCGTCAGGGACGGTCAACTTGGACAGACCTACCGGCCTCGTCTGCGACCATTTTTCAGCCGTTTGGACAACGACACCTGCCTGAGTTATTGGATGGTCCTCGCCCTGCTTCATTAAGCCAGTCGGGTCTTTCGACCGTATCATCTAGGTTCTCCACTCGCTTTGATTCATCTATCGAGCGTCGGAACTCGTCGAATATGCTAGGCGGTTCCATTGTAGAAGTTTTGACGGTCACGAAACGCACGAAAGGATACAACTGCGAGGTTCTGTTGGACGACGGTTCCAGGTGCACCCTCACCGGTACCAAGTTCCATCGAAAGACGAAGCTCTGCCTAGCTGATTTCGTTGGGAAGACGCCTTGCAAGTTGTATTGAACGTGTCTCGTGAATGGTTCTCTTCAATGTCCATTTTGTCATTCCAGGTACATGTTAGACAACAATTTAGAGTTGCAATATACTACAAATAGAGCCGCAATATTACTACAAATCGATGTGTCCTAGCCGCTCCCGGGAACGTTGGTATAACTCTTCGATTATGCCGAGTTTGATAGCGATGTAGAGGAGCGTGAGCACGGCGGCGGATGTGCCTAATCCCAGGACGATGGCAGCTCGTTTGATATAAAGCATGAGACGATTGTTCTGTTCGTGCTCTTTCAGAATGCTTTCTTGTATCTTTGCAAAGTCGGAATCAAGCTCCAGCTGGGTTTCGGGTCCATCAATTTCGACGTAACAATCGGTCTGCGCAAATGTCAGCAACCAAGAACAGCTATGATAGGAGGCGACCACTACAGGCTTGCTCCATAGGCATATCATTCCACTGGCGTCCGAGTCACCGGCCGCGATAAAGTGATGATCTCCCGAGGTGCTCGTCTTTGATATAAACGATTAGAGGTTTCGCTGGAGCAACCGGTTGGGCACTGACAGCAAGAGCACAGATCGTGCTTCGATCTACGTGAACAATCATTGGGGAATGGTATGCGAGCAAATCATCATGAAGAATACCTCGGTGTCGTAGAACCTGAATTCGTTCGCCATGCATGGACGTGAAAACGGATATGCGTCCTGAACCAATTCCGCAGACGAGAACGGCGCCGTCTTCTCCAAAAGCGAGCCCTTGAATCTTCTTGCCCTTCCCAGCTTCGACGGTAAGGCTGACTGTCGGAGTCGAGGAGTGATTGTACAAATCCACACCACCCGAAGAGATATTTTGAATCGCTTTTTGGGATTCATCTGGGGTGTAGCTGACACAGCCTCTAAAATGGAGTAGAAGTTCATCCTCATGATTCGATTGACGGTGAAGGGACTCACACAGAACCGGCCTCTAGCTGTGTTGAATGGAGAATCCTCCCAGTGGTCCCATCGACGTCGATTCTGTCAGCTCTGACTTCAGAAGGAATGGGTGTGTTTCAGGACGTACATTAGCCCGTAACGAAGCGTGTGATATCTCAGATCGTGACGTTTGGAACCAGTGAACATGATGTGACGGATAATGTCTCCTAGGTTTGTCTTCCAGATGAGACTGAGCCGTCCTGTCGGCTGTAATTGAGAATTGGTATGCAACTGCAAAATACTGACTTGCTAGATTGGTCTATGGAGTGGAGTTGAATGTCTCCATTTTGGAATCCTACAGAATATTTATCTGTCATAGAGTTGACCGTTTGATATTCGACAGGGGAGGTGGACAACGGGAAATGACTTCCTGCTTCTGGCATGAATTGCTAAGGGCGGATCGGTCATTCTGAATTGGTTATACGGAGTGAAGATACCTTGGTACGATCGTCGAGCGGTATAATGCTCACATTTCCATTTCCGCACCCGACCAAGATGTTTGAGGTTCGGGTATGCCAGTGTTCGAAAGCCATGAGGTGGTGATCTGGCTCCATTGATGCCTCCGTAGTGCTTGTATTTGTTCACCGTTTTCTAGATCCCACACCCGAACACAAAATCGTCCCCTTTGCCATCCGTAAGTCGGAAAGGTTGACTGATCACAGGGCCACGAACCTCCCGATATAAGCTTGCTGGACTGGAAGAAGATGATGGTGTTGACAGCAGGTGAAGGCTGGCCAGGACCTGCGGGTATAGGTGCAGCAACGGGTACGAGGGTATGCTGAAGCTCGTAGATAGCACCCATTGACGAAGAAGGGACAAAGAAAGTTGGGTGGTGCCGAGATTGATCACGTGCAAGGCTTGCTAAGAAATCTCAGAGATGCTAGACTGCAGCAATTAAGTACACGAGATGCAACACAATCGTTTTGTTGTATTTCGACTAGGACAAGAAGAATGCGCAGTAGGGACGATGCACAACCCTGCATACCAGAGGCTGTCGACGAGTAACTGGGTGAGGACGCGAGTCGTCGGGAGTTTTGGTCGTGTTTGAAACCGACAGTAACTCTAGATCTCGCGTATAATCTGGACGGTGAGGTGAGTGGCTATGTAGCATAGCCACCCGACTCGGGAGCATATCGTTGTCTTGTGCGCCAAGTCCGCCGGCAAATTACTCGTGGATTAGACAAGTAAGTCCCGCGATCTTTTAGACTGTCTTTGCTAATCTTCATTTGTAGATTCTCGAGGTCGCTGTATATACAATTCCTGGACGTTGAGGTGAAACTCAGTTGTCCCTTATCAGCGCCGCAGCACTGTCGATGAAAGCTCAGGACACATCCCTCCTGACAAACCGCCATGACCCAACCCTCCGCCTCACTCACACAACTTTGTTGGCCCAGAACACACCAACGTGCATCACCGTCAGGTGCAGGTCGCCGGGATACGAGAAGGCTGACAGGGACGCATCAGGGCGTAGTGTGGCAGGTGCGGCGCGGTAGAGGGTGCTCTCGTTCGTGTGGGTGCGGTCTCGTCAGCGCGTCGCAAACGCGGAGCGGCCCCAGTTGCCCATCGGCCCCATTCGTTCACGTTCCCCCTTTCACGCAGCTTCCTTGTCCTACCGGGCAGTACGGAACGCAAGCACACGATACGTGAAACGACATCGCACACCGCTACACGAGGTCATGCGGGAATTCAATTTGGACCCCACCCGGATGAAAACGATAACATCGATGCGCTGAAGAGCAGAGTGGATATTCACAGTAATGACTGCACACTGAAGCACAAAGCTGGCCGCTACAGAGCAAGAGAGAACGGAACCAGATGAGTGGAAAGCGTTCACGGACGAGTGAGGCATTGACAGAAACATTGGGGCAGAAGCAGCGAGGAAACAGTCGGGCGAAGAGCAGCAGCGGATAAACTCCTACACAAGGCTTTGAGGGAACACTGCCCCTCAGCAAATCGGCCGCTCTACAGCATTGCTGCAGGACGAAGCAAACAACGAATGATGAAGCTCATCTCGCTATGGCCGATTCAAGTTCACACCCTCGAAAAGCCCCACTGATACTTTTCAGAAACTGATCACGAAGATACCGCGACCGCAAGCAGCGGTACTCTTTCTTACAACTACGAACGGGGCACGTCCTACTGGCGGCGCATCTATACAAGATCAGCAAGGCAGACCCACCAAGATGACCGAAAGTCGCCGTGCAGACGATACGATGGCTCACTTCCTGTTGGCATACCCAACGCACGAGGGGAAAGACGAAGAATCAACGAAGCGGGAGGAGGCAGGACCTTGGGCGTGGCCAAACTTTTGACTGACCCCAAGACGATACCGCACCTCATGAAATGCCTAGCCGGAACGAGAATTTTCACGAAACCACTCGACCACGACACTGCCGAATGCTACTCCTCCAGCTTCCCAGAATGAAATCACCCCCACATCTATGCGGAACGAATGGTCCCCATGCCCGGTGTGTGCCTCAGATCAAGTCTACCGCGGGTTGCTGATTGATCCGAACCAGCTGCATTTGTTCCCAGGAACGCTCAACTGAAGTAGGAGGTCGCCAATTAGGGCTCGCAGATAAGATGAGATTGATATATACCGTCTAATAGAAATCGTCACGTGCAACATTTCTGAGCTTTGCTGACAAAGGGACACGGTCACATGATTATACTACATTACCTTAAACTCCGCCACACGAAGTCAAGTAGTCTAGAGACCAGGGAAGTTGTCCCAAGAACAGGGGTCTCCTTCGTCCATTGTGCTATGTACGACTTCACGACGCAACAAGCTGTTGATGAGGCCTTGGAGCGCATAGTTCTGCACAGGGGCTCCGTTTGTCGTCGCACGACACATCGGGCACGAGTACTGGCGTGTGACTCAGCTCGTCTCGAAAGTCGACTTCCTTTCTACTCACGAGAGCACCTTTGGGATGATCATGCTTGATTGTATTGAACCATGCGTACAGATCGCGCTCACAGAAGCTATGACCACAAGCGGTCAGTCTGAGGTCGTTTCAGTCGCAAGCCCACGCGAAGGGGGGGGAGAGCTCACACGAAAGGCCGATGGAACAAATCCCCACAGATGACACAGAGCGATGCGTGTGGGAAATCGGCGGACTGCAAGGCTTGAGATATACCACCTGCAAATACGAAGGGACGCACAGTGTTAACGAGGCGAGTCCGCAGATTTTCGACCTCGTCCTTGAGGCGATGGTTTTCCTCTTCCATGAGTCTCATCTGGGCTTTCAGCTCCGTAATCTCCTGCAGACAGTTGCATGAGTGTTTGATATAGCATGGTTGCAACGAGAGGCTTCACCTTCTTTGCATCTTCGTGCTTGGTTTTGAGACGCGCAACAGAACGAGCGATTGCGTCACTTTCACTTTCTTCAGCTTCATATGCAAGGTCAACAGGTTCGCTGGAGTGCCCAGCACCGCGTAGCGGGGCAGGTTGTATGAACATGAATGCAACGGAGAGGCTACGAGAGCGATCGAAAGGATTGGTGTTTGGGGTTGATTCCGACATGAGGTGAGCGTATGAGTTTGTCCCACTGTAGAAGAATATTAAGGGAGTCGGAGACAAAGGCCTTCAACTCGTGTTTTCCTTTGTGACATAACGGAAATCAGAAAAGTCTGCCATGCGCTTACTTCTAAGTTATAATTATAGCCCCTTTGAGCCGTGTTAGACATGATGGCACAATCGGGGGAGATGCCATCGACTCGGGTATCCATCACTTACCGTAGGCATTCGAGCTGCATCGAAACTTTTCCACTCGCGATGACAAAGGTATGTCGCCCATTGAGCTCTCTGGACTTTGCTAGCTGAAGCATCAGTCAGGAGGAATTCATTACCGTGTTGAAGTCGCAGGTGAATGTCTTGGCGCACAACTCCTCCAGTCGGTTGCTGACTAGGCGAGTTGCAGCTTGATGCACTGCGATCATACGCGCAAATACAGGCAGGTTTCATGCCCGACAGGCTTGTAAAACGAGAGTGCTCACTTCTACAGTCTGCTATCAGGGCTGAGTTGCAAGATGAGCTCGAATCTCTCTCCCAGCTGTACGACGGGATCTGTGCTCATATTAACGATCTTGAACACGACACTGACAAGCTGTACAACGACTGGAGAAAAAACGAAGCACAATGGCGGGAAAATTTTACAGAACAAAACACCTTCATCAATAACATCAAGGCGTTTTCTTCAGGAACAGAGATGCCAGATACTCCACGGGCGTCGCATCCTGCTCGGACAGATCCCAGGGCATTACCATTGCCTCAGATCGCCGCCCGTGTGACCCTTGACGTCAATGCGGATTCCGACGACTGTGGGGTTGTTCTCGCAAGAACGCTTGATGGATCTCAAGGCTCTGTGTCAGCGCCCTGTGACGAAATAAATGATATCGAGATCACTCAGCCACCCCTTCATACATCATCCTCCCCTTTAGAATTGACGCCCATGCATGTTATCCTGGAACCATTTAACGACAAACATCTTCGAGCTTATGCAGATGCGTATCGGGATGACTCATATCGTCCAAAGAAGGTCAGCAGCTAGGGTTGTAGTTCGTGGTCAGTGATTAACTCAACGCTCTAGCGTGCGATACGCCTCATCACACAGGCTCTGCTCGGCATCCAGGAAGATAGAGAATTGCAATTCAAATTAGCCGATGGCTTGGCCGTCTCGACAGCGGAGGCTTCAGCTTACCTCAGCTCCCCCGCCACATCGCCCACGGCTCCCACTGTCGATCCTTTGCGTGTCTATTGGCATGAAATCGGTCATCCGTGGAATGTTAGCCTCATATCCCTGTTTGTCGCTCACGTTCGCTCGAGCCATCCTACTTTGGACTCCAGATTCGTCGCCTACTACTTCGGAAGGCGGATTTTGAAGCTCAGGGACACACTGGCTGCCAAACTGGAGAACCATCTTGAAGCGAGCCGTCGCTCCGAACATCGGGGCACTGTGCGTGTCATCATTGGAAGCGTCGCGAGGCTAACATACCTGTAGCTCTGGAGGCGTCGTCGCCGGACAGCCTCCTTTCACAAGCAACAAGAAGGCGATGCTTTTGACACGCTGGTCAAGACCTTAGATATCGTAGGCTCAGAAGGCATGAGTTCTTCCGACTCGGAGGGTGAAGAGGAAGGTGTAAAGGTCGTGAGGCGGAAGGGTTGGCGGCATCGAGATCTCGTCGGCCTCCTCAAGTTACTTGATCGATTGGACCTTGCAAGTCACCGACCGGGACCACGTCCTCACCGTCGTCTGCGACGTTCCGTGATGCAGAAATCGACCAAGGCTCCAATCCCCGCTCTGCCTGTCAATTTTTATGAACCTGGCTGGTTGGCCATTCATCGATCGTTCCCAGACGAGGTGGACGAGTTTATTCTCCCTACATATCTGTTGATGATACAGGATCCTCAAGATGCCGAATGGAAACGAATCGATGACGAAGACGACTACTGGCCGAATGGGTGCGGCACAGTCCAGATATGATGCGCCCAGCATGAGAAATGTGATCCCAGAGTCGAAGCCACGAGCTGTCTTGCGAGAACCACTTTGGTCTTCATTCTCACTATGTACCTACTCCTCAAAACGTCTATGCGAGCGCAGATCAAAACTCAAGGAAGGGAGTTGTTACGTATAGCGACGACGTTGTCGTCTAGAGTGGACAGTGCTCTCTCACTGGCTGTTTCCAAGCCACAGCTGGTGGTTTTCTCGGGATCCCCACAGTTCGCTTTGCATTCGGAGTGACCGTGTCGATGTCACACTTTGTCGGCTGCAGGGAGTGCAGGAAGCCGTCCTCCGCCATCAGTGGCTTGTGTAGGTTTCCATGACCAAAAGCTGAGTGTGCTTGCCTCTCATAGCAGTGTTACAAATTATATGTCTTATAAGTACATTTATGAGTCTACAGTGGATTGTCCACCCGTCTCATTCAACGGAACGAACGAGAATCGAACATCTGCATCGTCCCCCACTGGTGGGGGTGGTGTCGGAGTTACTGGCAATGCTTGTGTGAAGCCGAATGTCGCCAAGGTGGGCACCTGGGAGGACGCAAGAGCAGAGGCTTGGAACCGTGATGTTAATGCTTGATTTATTGCCGAAATCTATGCGTATGAGATCAGGAAGGGGCGTGGGCTGGGCAATAGATGTATACGACTTTTTCAAGGACCCCTATGTCTTTAACCTGGCGATGTAAGGGTTGTGGCGGTGGAATCGGCACACGTCGAGAACGTCCGGGACGGGTAGTTGGCTTCTGTATGGCATTTGATGTAGGGAGTGGTAGAGGAAAGGGAGGTAGCACGGGCACCGGATCATTGGTTGTCGGGGTTTGTAAGGTGAGACGAGGGGTAATCATCTCCGCAATTGCGGCCTGTTCCACTTCATCATTCATGGGGAGTTTGGCTCCGAATCACGTATGCTTGGAGTAGACCCCTGTGGTATGAGATCAAAAAACGACGCAACTTCTGGAGCGAGTGCAAACCGCGGTCACCTCGGCTGTGGCAAATGAGTTTTCTTCGCTTCGCATATCTTCCTGGGCGAAATTAGATGCAGTCCGAGGGGGTTCCTTGAGCAGGCAGCTGAGAGATCATCTGCAGCTAACGGCGTTGCGAACGCTCACTTTGTCGCCGCTCCGTGGCTCCAGCTCTAAGATCATGCTGTGTAGAGCCTTGCTCTTGTTTGTGTCGTTGTCAGCCATAGACTGAACCAGTCCCTGGGCTCGCTCATACTCTGCCTTTAGAAATCGGGCCTCATTGATGACTAGTCTGAGGTGGTCAATTTCATCATGAGCAAAGCAGAGCTCATCCTCGGCAACGCTCAGTTCTGTCGAGTTATGACTGTATTTCTCGACAAGGGCTTGATGCTCAATTTTCAGAGCTTCCAATTCTGCATCCACCTGACAACAAAAGTAAGTCAATCGAATGATCCGAGATACCATTACCCACTTTGGTCTTCAGGTCAGAAATCCAGTCTGTAAGCGTCTTCTCATGCACAGAGAACTGCCCGGAAATCAGAAGAACTCTAGGGCGAATGGAGCTGTGCCTAGCCTGTTCCAGACATGATGTGTTTGCTGAGAGAATCCCAAGACGGTCGTCCTATTACAACGTAAGAGTGCACGCTTGTCCGAGTCGAACCTCCTTGCCGTTTGAGCTCTCTGTTCCAGCTGAATTTGTTCAGCTTTGAGAGCTGACATCTGGTGCTTTTTTTGCACGTATTGTTGATCCTGGGACCCTCAGTTGCCTTGGATCCAAGCAGCGGCCCATGGACGCACCAAATTATGAACCTTTTCACGAATAGCCTGGAGCTGCACCTCTGGTGAGGGGGCATTGTCCAGGGCATGGATCTAGAGGATTGTTAGGCCAGGGTATACACGTGTTACTTGCCCATACCTGTTCTTCCAAGTCTTTCAATTTTGCGGCGCTTGCAGCGAGATCCTGGAATAGATAAGCATAAGTCATCAACGGTACAAAGTATTGCGTTTCACTGTTCGTAGTGAGGCCTCTTCACTCTGCACCCTCTCTATTCGGATGGTGAAGTAGCTGGTCATTGCATTATCTTTGGGGCCCGCAGGAGCCTGAACTGTTTGGCTGGAAGGCGTGGACATGAGAGGGATGAGATCGGAATGAGAAGACATGTGACGACTGGCCACCGACTCGAGTTCGGCCCGTCTGCCCGTCCGTCTTTTGATTGATTTCGCATCTACTGGAGTAGCGAGTCATCATACGTCCCGTTTGGCTCAGCCTGCAATCGTAGCATATTGCTCTCCGCTATCTGGAGTGCTTCCACTCCATTGCCTCGACACACCTTACGCTCAGACCGTATATATGCGCCATGGAGCAACCTCCGCCGCCACTTCTGGATCCTGCGACATTCCCGGCGACAAAGTCGAAGGACAAATTCACTTGCGATTGTGACAGTTGCCGTGCGTCAGGGGCTCCGCGTGGTTTTCGAACGGCTAGAGCCTTGGCCGAACATCGACGTCAGACTGTTGCACCTCATTTGACGAATCTTCCTGTCAACTCGGCGACTCGGACAGAGAATGCGCTGAGCCAGTCCCGCGTTCTCGCTGCTGCCGCCGCAGTTCACGAACGAGAGCAGGCGAGAATCCGAGAGAGGGCTGAGATCGGCGCCGCCTTGCCTCCACCGATACGGGTCGAAGGATTGTCCACGCACATGCAGCACAAGTATAAGGCGGTGGCTGCAATATCATTAGAGACAGAAAAAGTGGCGGAACTGCGCGTTGCAGCGGATGAACTGTGCCCTCCCCAGCCAGGCTTGAACCTGGCAGCGTTGGAAGTCGGTATCGGACAGATCGATCGCCACCTCGCCAAAGTACGCCAGCTTCAGACCCGTTTCCGAGAAGCCTCCAATGCCCATAAGGAGGCGGCAGCACAATCGCTGATTCATCAAGCAATGCACAAGCTAGATGGAATATGGAACGACGCCATGACCATCAAGCGATCCTGGGAGGACGCCTCGGCATGCATGAAGCCAAGTCGCGACGACCTTGAAGACATCACTTTTGAAACCGGTGTGTTGGCTCCCGTCACTGGAGGCTCTTTTTCATAACATCCGAATTCATCCAGGCCATTATCACGAGCCCCTCTTTCGCGATGTCGCAGTGTGGATGCAAATGATTTTATTTGATTGTTGTTTGCTCCACGCTTTTGCACATCTCTCGCCGAGGTTGTCTCTGGGTCATGATGTCGACCCAGGATATTGTTCGCCGTGGGCTCGGACCTGTCAATGATCCTACTCGCCAAGAGTTCAAAGACGTCCCAACTATGCAAGAACACTTCAATTTGGACACAGCATATACCATTCATGCGTCCTGCCCTGCATGCCATCACACACATCGACCGGAGGGCGAGGGACCGGGCATGATCTATCCTTCGATATGTGTGAAGCGGGATAGGCAAGGTCGCAAATGCAACACGCCCTTGCTACAACCACGACATGCCTACGGTCGTGAAACCGCGGTACCTATCCGGCCCTTCATTGAATTCCACTTCATCGACTGGCTGGCTCGCTTCCTCGCTCATCCCGGCAACGAGAAGAAAATGGACAAGAGCTGGGATCGCCTGAATGCGGAACCTGTTGACCTCAGTGATGTTCTAGACGGGTCTTTTGTCCGCAACTTCAAGGGCCCTGACAAGGCGCACCACTTCAGTGTCCCATCAGAGGATGGAGAAGGACGGTATCTGTTCTCACTCAACTTCGACTTTTTCAATCCACTGGGTGCGAGACAGTCAGGGAAGAAGATATCCGTCGGCGCCTTTTCTCTCGTCTGTCTCAATCTGCCCATCGAAGAGCGATACCGAACGGAAAACATGTTTCTCTGTGGGATCATTCCAGGGCCCAACGAACCCCGCTGGATGCGACCAATTCGTACTTCGCACCACTCGTTGACTGTTTTGTCAGACTCTGGCACTACGGCGTACGATTCACGAAGACCTGTGAATATGTTTTAGGCCGGCTCATACGATGCGCGATTGTTGCTTTTGTTTGTGATCTTCCAGCCGCTCGCAAGATTTCGGGGTTCGCGAGCGCGTCGCACACGCAATTTTGTACTGTCTGCAAGTGCACCCGTGATACTGTTGAAGAGCGCAAGGCAGCGGAGGAGGACAAGGCCGCCAACCAATACACCGGTCGCGGAGTGGGTTACAATGACATCCGAGTTGACGACTGGCCTTTGAGGACGGACGGAGAATGGCAAGCCGCAGCTCAGGCGTATCGGAGCGCGGCCCACCCGACGCAGGCGCAGGCCTGTTTCAACTGTACCGGAGTACGCACTTCGGAGTTCCTCCGATTGCCATACTATGAGCCGACGAAGATGATTGTGGTCGATCCTATGCACAACCTCTTCCTCGGTCTCCTTCACGAGACTTTCCGTAGAGTCCTTGGGTTCTCGGAGAAAGCTGATGATGGTCCTGCCGTGCACAGACTGTCGATATCTCTCAGTCCCACCGACTTCCTGGTCTCTGAGAAACACACAAGCCAAGTAAAGGATGCGATTCGGTTTCTCGAGACGATCTCGAATGCCGACCTGAAATACGACGACGAGGAAGCCGAACTCCACAAGAAGTTGGTTACCTTATCAAAGGCTGCGCTTGTGCACGTTACCCAGGGTCTAGGCTGTCCTATAGAGTGTGAAGTGCCCGCCTTACCAAACTCTCTCCATCAATCGTCAAGGAAAGCTCTTACAAAATCGAAACTTGTCGACAGGCTCATCAATTGGGTGAGACCAACCACTCGTTGTTTACATACCGTTGCTGAATCCCTCCAGCGCCGCAAGCAGACAGAAACTGCGCCCATTATGGATGATGGTCAACTCGAAATCGGTCATGTCATTACCAAAGGAGAGATGAAAGCACTGTGGGCAGATATCGCTGCTGTGCACACACCGTCTTGGGTGTCATCTGTGCCTCGCAACTATGGATCCGCACAACATGGGAAGCTGAAAGCAGATCAATGGCGAGCATTGGCCATGGTGTATATTCCAGTGACTCTCATACGGCTATGGTCCGGCTCGACATTGCAACGTCAGCAGCTACTGGACATGACCATGCATTTGATCGCTGCCGTGGATCTGGCTTCTTCCCGGAAATTGATCCAAGGAAACGATGCAAAAGTGGAAGATCATATGCTGAAGTATCGAATCGCACTCCACACTTGTTTCCCCGAGTACACGGCTCATCCCAACCATCATCTTGCTCTACACATCCCCCATTTCTTGCGTTTGTTTGGACCCGTACATGGATGGTGGGCTTATCCATTCGAACGGATGAATGGCAAGATGCTTAGGATCAAGACCAACTACAAACCTGGTGCGATCGCTTTCGATTTCATGTTTGTTGCTCACTAGTTATCAGGTGAATATGAAATTACCATAGGAAGGCGGTATCAACAGATGGCCAACGTCTATCGACTGGAGAGTAGCGCCGTGTTTCCCGTTGCGAATGAGCTGAAGTCGAGATTCGATCAAATTTTTCGTGGGGTATCCGCCGCGAAGTCAGGGGGCTCCAAGCACCCCGCCACACTCAACGATTGCGCTTCCGCTTTCCGTCGGTCGAACATCGCACTTCCTCTCACAAACCGGACATTCAGCAATGTCAAGTACAAGGGCCTTTCGTATTCGACCCGACTGAAGCACCGCGGTAACAGCTCAATATACTACACGAAGGGCGGTACACGTCAACCCCTGGCCATTGAGCACATCATCCAGTCTTTGGCTGGGGCCGAGCCAGTGTATATTGTGTGTCGTCCGTATCGGCCACTTTGCCTGCTTCAAGATCCATTCTTGAAGTATCCAGACTTCGGTGGGAAGATCTGGAGCCGTGACCTAGAAGCTGACGATAAGGGTGTCGTACTCACTCTTGAGCAGATCGAAGGGCATTTTGCCAGTTGCGACTTGAAAGGACTTGCAACTGTTGATGGGTCGTTTTGTGAAGGCATGGTTGTCGTTCCATTACGAAAGGTGTGAAGAATTTTCGAGATGAAGAAACCGGCGATGTTGCTGAACACATCTCAGTCCCTTGCTACCGACTCGTGCTTCGTCGGGGCAGTAGATGACCGAGAGGAGGATGACGATGGTGATGTAGAAATGAGCATAGATTGAAGAGTTTTACATGCTCACTTTGTCCAATTTTCTTGCACGCTCTTCTTTGTGTACATGATGTTCGAACGAAGACGAAAGAAAATTCGAAAACTATGAGTACAGGTTTTAAGAGAGCAATCTAGTCTACACGGGGATTCAACAGAGATGGTATTAAGCTTGGTATTGCAGCTCGTAGAGAGATGGGAGCTTCTTGTTATTGACCTGGAAGTCGATAATGTCTTGCATAATCCTTGGGTAACGGCTCAACGGACAAACATGAGAGAGAAAAGAACGGACGCACTGATTGAAAATGGAAGTAATGAGCAAAGGGTCGCCCGCCCGTGTCCCGACTACAGCGCCTCTGCATTGCTTGCCCGCACGCATAAAGAGGACCTCCCCTCTGATCCCCTGCTTAGTTGCGTTCCTGGAGAGGCGGCAGTGGCGCCGGAAGTAAACGCGGAACTCGGTTTGGACGCTTCGACGAGTGATAAAGACCGATAGGTCATGTACGTGAGGCTGTATATGCAGTTCGGCAAAAAGACCTTCAGGCATGACATAACGAGGCGTGCGGTGGCCATTCATGCGTGAAGATCGAACCGAAACATTCACTGGTGTGGGTCCCTCGCGCTTTGTGCAGTAAAGCCGTCCGGGAACAAGACGATCGATGGTCTAGCCTCATGAATGAAACAAATGCGAACAGGAAACGGAATGTGGGCACCTGGGAGCTATGGGGCAAGAAGGTACGGTTATTGGTCATAATGCGAGAATCGATAGTGGGGGGAGTAAGGAAGGACACACATTCAGCGAGAACAAAGACACTCGGAAGTAACACCATTTCCCGGGGTCGCACACACCCAAATGCTAAGATGAAGAGTGGTCATGCGTTGGATCGCGAGCACGTGACCACGACACGTGCCCCAGGCGTTGTTTCCGCCCGTCGCGTGGGGCGTTTTCTAAACTCTACCTCATTGCCGACTCGCGATCCCTGGCTGATTAATCGCGCACCAAACAAAAGCTAAAAACCACAAGGCCTCCTCTTCTCACTCCCAACCATTTTCCACGATAGAGCAGGGATTTGGACACCGAAGCGATCCACTGCGCGACGAGCCCATAATGTAGTATTGAGAATAAAGCCACTGGATATAACCACAGCTTTAGGCTGAGGTATCCCCCAGCCAGAAAAGAAAAGAGTTTCGAGGGGGAATCGAACAGTCGACCTCCCAAAACTGATAAAATCCCAACGCATTAGCTCACTAAACCATACAGACAACAGTTGCTGCCCAAAACTGGTTTTATCAACGGCGGCAGATAAACTCTACTGCGTTTGATCGGAATGTCTTGCCGGAGATCTGAAAGTATCAGCGATTGTTGCTTGCTCCCAACTTTATGGCTCACGTATTCAAACACAAAACCACCGTACAGACCACAGGAAGTGATGCGCCCAATGCGCTAGTCTTTTGCCCTAATGGACGAGTGCTTCTCATGGGGGGTGAGCGTCTTCGTTCTTTGAGCCACTTGCGCCCAGCGTCACTCACGCAGGCGAAGACAACTCCGTCCATTTCTGGGACGTCGAGGCAGGGACTCCCTCCCAAGAATCCATTCATGATGTCCGCTGGGGATGTGTTACGCACTTGCTGTTCTTGCCAGGCAGTGCGGGTTTTTCCGAACCGTGGTTGTGTATAGGCACCGGTGCTGGAGTTATTGCTCTCTATCAGTTAGATAGTCAGGCACGAAACTTGTTGTCTTCCAAGGTCACGACTCAGCTATCTCCTAGATGATCCTGCAATCATCTTCTCTGCGGATAGAAAAGCTATTTCCAGCGGCAGACGATCCTGTAGAACTCCAAGCGTTCGACGTCTTGAGCTCGACCCTTGTTGTTGGATCGTTCAAGGGATCCATCAAGGCGTACCGCTGGGCTGATGGTGGGTTGTCCTTCTTCTTGTTGAAACGTGCTCAACTGGACGGGTTCCTAGACGTTCTAACCCACATGGCTACCCATGAGATGAAAACGGACATACCCTGTCATTTCTCCTTCCTGACTGCCAACCCCCGAACACTTCTTGTGCACTATCGGTCGGGGGCAATGTTGGCTCCGTTGTCACTGTCTCCCCAACTCCTCTAATTGACTCGCCAGGGAAATTCTCGATTTGTTCACACTGAACAGCCTCCAGCCACTCTCTACTCTTGGATTTCTTATGTAAGTTCTCAGTCTGCATGAAAGTAAGCTCACTGTCCCAGAGGATCAATCTCGATAGCAATGGACTGCAAAGTCGTGGCTAATCTTACAACCGGCGACTACGAAGTATTCGATGGAGTTGCATCCCTCAAACCCAAGGTCTCGCTGCAGGTTTCTGACAGCAGTTGTTCGCCAAAGCCTGCGCTCCTCTCGGGGCACGGTGACTTTCTCATGTGCGGCGGGGATGCGGGATTAATTCACCTCTTCAACTTGCCAACCAAGCGTCTCCCAAGTCTGGAACACCCCGGTACGTCTTATCTCTCAATGATGTCTGATCATTGTTGACCGCGTGCTAGATTGTCAAACAGTCCAGGCACTGGCGGTATGGATTGCATAATCGAGCGGCGACGTATAGTGACGCCTCTTTTGCCAGTGTACTGAGCCCGACGCACATGGCAACTTCCTTGTCGCGAGCGCAAACAGCGTCAGTATCTGTGTCTGGAAACATGCCGTAGGGATCCTGATCCAATGCGTCTAAGCAACTCACTGATGACTAGCGTAGAAGAGTGCTGCCAGCGTGTCTGCGCAAATAAAGGAGCCGAAAGGCGGGCCTGGACCTCTCGAAGCCCAAGTGCTGAAGCAGCTGACAGACATTGCTGACCTGAAGAAGTCCTTGCGTCTTTATTTATATGCATCTTGTGGAGTTGCTGGCGCAGTTCTCGTGATGACCGCTGTAATCTCGGCGATGGTGTTGTAGTCTACTTTGGATCGCAATCATACGATGACGTAGCAAGCAGCTTGGCGTACAGCTTGTCACGTGCCTGATCTCGGATCACCAGATTCTACTGATATACTATCTTTTGTTGTGTCGACTCAGTCTTCCTGCCACTACTTATCACTTACTGATCACAGCCGTCTACAAAGGTATATTACCAATATCTAAGTCTACGATTCGGTGAGCGGGACCCCAGATCACGCCGTCACTGTCAGCCGTCTCGGTTATAGAGCAGGGCCTTCCGGGTTTCTATACTTTTGTAATGTTCAGTCGCCAACTTGTGCTTTATGAGATTTGCGTGAGTCGTGCGGATAAGCTTATCTTCCGAGTCGGTGATGATGTGATTGACGCCGTGATACACGTGACCATACTGCTGCCTCGAGTGTTACTAAGCCGACTTGCTAAAGCCGATTCAATACGCGACTCGCTAGGAACGCTAGTAGCGCTCACGTGCCCGCTATCAAACCATGTAAAAACAAGCAAGGCGCCTCCTTCCTTTGACCTCATACCGCTGAGATGGCCAACGCATAAGCCGCCAGGCGCCTCCAGACCCGACCCTGGGACTCGGCAAACTGCGCAGTGCTTGCCCAGCTCACGCTTCCTCCCCTGTGCTCCCAAGGACGGCCGCCCTCAAACTCATCACCCCTGCGACAGCACCGGCGCTGCTACGCAAAGCATCGGCAGCCCTGTGTCCCTCCCTGATCCAGTGCTGCGGCATGAAAGTTCGCGGAGAATGCTGCGGCAAAGCGGTTTCTGGAGCGCGTCTCGGTGTAAGCTCGTCCATATCTACCCGCGTTGGTTCTGTTGAATTGACCCTAGCTACGCGTCTTTTGTGGCAGGGTCATCCCCGGCGAAGAGTTGCCCGTCAAGGCTAAGCAAGTCGTCATACGCGACCGAGGCGTTGTTGCCAACGTTTCCCAACGAGAACCGTGACAAAGCGCACTAGGGTCCGCGGCATCTGCAAGAGCTGCCCCCGCCAACTTCGCCCCAATTACCTCACCGCACCTCCACTCCTAATTCCTGCCCTCCTCATCTCCCTTATCTTCGCCGTGGTCCACGCCTTCAAACGAGATGAGCAGGCGACCTTACCGCTGGCGCTCACTTTCGCGTCTCTCGTTATAGGCGTTTATGTGGTGCCAAGGCGCGCGCGACGCGTGTTGATCCATGCTTGGCCCGTTCTGTTCTCTTCAGCTGCAAAGAAACGGTCCTTCTCTACAAGGTAAAGCGTCTTGGTCCCCCGATCGCGAACAAACTGCTCACAGCCCATGTCCAGATGACGAGTCGGATCAAGCAGCTCATTACGGATTGGACTATAACTTCTTAAACCCGCCGAGTACGTGACGCCTTCTGCCACCATCGCGTCGCATTCAATGTGCCGCTAGAGTGATCTAGAAGGCCGTCGCTGGCGTCTATAACGGGTAACACCCGTGGAGCTTGACGTGCGTGACGCAAACGTGCGTTCTTTGCCTTTCGCTCATTTTGTTGCTTCGCAGAATCTCGCTGCTGAGACTGCAGCAAATCTTACCATGGCGGCCTAAGCGTCCCGACTTCACCCCTTCCTCATTCACCTGACATGTACGACCCTCTGTCCCCTCTTCTCTCTGGCTCAGGCGCTTTCGACGGGCTTTGTGACGGGTCATATTCGAGCGGGGTCAATGCCTCGTCCACCGTCACGTCCGTCAAGATCCTACGCCGACACCCACCAGCTCAGCCGGTCGGTCGCCGCCGCCGCGGACGTTCCCGAGGGTTTGACGACGACGACAAGCTGGCGTTCGCGTATTCCGCCGGCATCTGGCTCATAATTGGAAGGAGGCGACGCGTCCCCAGCGGGTCGAAGCCGAACGGCGCCAACGCAACGAGCTGGGCGATGAGTATGCTAAACTGAAGGATGTTCCTCTCTTGTTCAATCAGAAGACCAGCAAAGCGCCCCTTCTAGATCGAGGTGTGTTCTCGTCCCGAATTGTGCCTTTGTTACCTCGAACTAACCGTCCGATTAGCAACATCGCCGCCATTGCTTGAAGTGGAGAATCAGGCCCTCCAAGATCTTGTCGTGGCCCTTGAACAGAGGATCCGGGTTTGACAAGAAGCTCGCTGGTGCTGGACCGTCGCTCGGGCCGGTCTCGCCGGGAATGCTCAACGGACGTTTGTTGCCTCCACCTCCCGAGGCACCGAACGCACAAAACCATTTCGCCTCGAGCTTTGCCGATGCATGCGGAGTAGTTGACTCTTAATCCGACACATCCTCGCACCCTGCTTCATGACTGATCTCGTTGATCGCGGCTCGAGACATCTCTGTTCGATAGCGGCGGCGAGCGCGAGAGCGATCGGGTGGCTGTGCCATCGGATCATTCGTCAGAGTTGTCATAGCACGTGCACTATCGGAGTCACACCCAGATCCCGCGTGGATTTCCCCGCCCGCGCCCATTCCGTCTGTTGATTGGAGTCGGATTCGCACCACGCCCTCCGATCTCGATGATCTGAGACGATTCCGAGGGGAAAAGTCTTTTCCTGCAACCTGCGACCTGCGATCTACAACGCGACAGCGCCGCGAGGACAATCGGTGCCGCAGATCAGCACGTGCAAGACTCCCGCCTCCACGCGCCATCAAGCGCGTCTCCTGGGCCCCTTCGACCCGGGCGCGCACCCGCTGTTTACGCGAGCGGCAGCGCAGTAATTCAGAGCCAAGCATCTTTGGCACATCACCTCTGACAGATATCGGGTCCCCGCCGCCCCTTCGACGGCTGTCGACTGATACCACGCTCCCCACACCGCCTCCATCCTTCCGGTCCCAAAACGCGCCTGTTGGTCCACAACCGCGCCGCGCCATGTCTTCGCCCGAGATAAAGCTATTTTCGGGCCGTCGTGATGGACTGAGCATGCCCACTGCCGACTTCTGCCGGGCCATGCGACGGTATATGCACAACCACCAACTCACGGTGCCCGATGAGCAGATAGATGCAGCAACGACCGCCTGCAGCCGAATAGTCCAGCAGAGAGGCATATGAAGGGGCTTCCTGCCGCAACGGCACACCGGGCCTCGCTTGCTGGGTACCTCGCAGAACTTGCGCGCAAATTTCCGGGCGTGAAAGGCATCGAGCGGACTCCTCGGCAATACGAGGTGGAGTTGTGCAAGATGAGGATCACCACGGAGGAGCTGGCGCAGGAGAAGCTCAAGGTGGGAGCACTAGCAATACACACCCGGGACCACATTGCAAACAGGATCGAGGACCAGGCCTCGGGTGCCAACATATCGTCCTCGCTGTCAGGCTATGCCCTGTAGAAAGGCAACCAGCCAAGCGTCATCACGAAGGCCCTTGCTCCAGCGCTGCAGAACTGGGAAGAGGTCGCTGCGAAGATTCGAGCAATCCCACTGGCGGACCTTCGCAACGACCGCCATACATCAGCAGGCAGTTGTTCTGCGGAAGGACATGGCCAGTGATATGACCCAGATGTTCCAGTCCATGCGTGCCCCCGTCGTACACATCCTTGTCTGACCGCCCCGCACAAACGCCACGACCTCCGCAACCACGCCAGGCACCATCGGCTGCGCCAGCCCCACCCCGGGGTCAACCGTTTCAGCCCCGCCCACCGCGCCCATCCCAGATGGGGGTGACTACGTACCAACAACAGAGGAACTGGCCCAGCTCCGGACGATCCTAGAGCAGGTCATCCGTGCGGCGCAACCGGATACACCAGAGGGCCGGGCAACATATGCAGGCCAGGTGGCAAAGTGGCAGAGCGACAACCGTGCAACGCAAGCTGCTGGAATGCTTCGCATCGAGAGCACGGGCTTTCCCCTCGAGCCAGGGGCTGTGATTCCGGGATCAGGAGAGTGCTGGCGGTGCGCCATGTCAGCACACGCGGTGGAGAGTGCAAAAGTCTGGTCCCTGACGAAGAACGCCAATTCCAAACAGTCTGTGATCGACGGCTTTGTCCTCGACGAGGCCCGGTGCTGGTCGCTCCGCCGATTACCCTAGTCGAGGGACTTGGTTCGACGTAGCGCTAGAGCAAGGTGTACCAGTCCCTGAGTGCGGTACCTGGTACTCCCGTCGCAGCTTCGGCACATCCCCAGCGCCTCATTATGTGAGCCGGCGTTGGCATCCGCGACTCTCACTTCGAACAAGTGCTTGAGACATACCGCTCGATGTCTGAACGGTGCTATTGAAGAGATTTACAACACCCTGAAAAGTTGCGCAATGATCAACAAGAGCGCCCGCCAGTGGTGTCGGTTTGAGCGTTCGCAACATTCGAGCTGCTGGGTACGCACAGAACCTGATCTCATAGGTCATGTGCTCATCATTCTGCAGTCCTTACATCGCTGGTACCAACGGCTGTTCTAACGGCGTCGTGTCTATGTCCCGCGCATTTGGCACGACCGCTGAGTGCGTGGGATCAAGGCGGGAACATGCGACTCAGTGCATTCGCGTTCTACCTGGAGCCATGGCACGCCGGCATCTTCGAGTTCATCGACTTGCACAACAAATGCGCCCGTGCGGATCTCGACGGTCAATTCGCAGGGGAACGGTTATCTCTGAGGGATATCTGCCCGCTGTTATTACCAAGTAGTGCCTCGGCACTCTCATACTTTTCGGGTTTAACAATGCTCAAAATCTTTCGCAATGATGGCGGCAGTCGGTGCAGCTGTGAACACGGGCCAGGGCTGCGCTCGAGCTGTCTACCCTGACTGCGAGAGAACTGTCGGTGCTTGTCTCGTTCAGATTCTGACAGAATGAGTATCACTCACTGTCCCTATCAATGTTGGCCCGTGGATGCATTGAGTGAGAGAAGGAGATCAATGCATCATCTTGTGAGGGAGAGAGCCGAAGAGCAGGGGGTGGCTGTGAGCTCACTCTCTCCTTCCACCCACCTGCCGGCGATCTCATCCTCAACAAATCCCCATTTCTGCGCTCTTATTACACACTCTTTAATGCTTCTATATGACTGACTATCACCCAGAACTCGACACTATCTGCATTCGTCTCTGTGAACTATGGAATCTGTCTCAAGCTCGAAATTTGGATGCTATTTGAGAGTGTCTCTGGGCCTATACACCCAATTCCATTCACGAAGCTGAGTAGTTCCCTCTCTTCTTACAGTTGGAGCTCGACAGATACACTGCTCGTTGACTCGATCCTGGCATTAGAACGACGCCATCTACATCCCCCAGCCTTCAGAACCCTCCCCTTTCCGCCCACTTCGAGCTGCCGACCCCCCTGATCTTCCAGACAGTAATCCCAGTCCATTCCTTCGAATTCTGGCCGCCCATTTGCTACGAAATTCCCTGCCCCATTCCCTGCAAGCTGCGAATGCCTCTTCGCTTCAGTTGCACGCTTATTCGGGTTTCCCTCCCTCTCTCATTGGGCGCTCAAATCCTGCGATTTAATCGCACCCAGAGCGATATTATCGCATATTTTTGATCCTTGGGGCACTTTCCGTTGTCTGACTACGCTGCAGGGTTATTTCGCGGTCAGCCCTCATTCTGGACAAGCAACAGTCTCCCCCCTGCAGCCTGCAGCCTGGAGCCAGGTTTTTCGCTTGGATTCCAGCGCTTATTCGCTTTTCCCTCCCAGTCCTATTGGATGCTCATTTCCTGCGATTAAATCGCACCCAGTGCAAGATTATGGCATATTTTCGGTCTTTTGGGTTCCTGGCGTCTTCTGACAACGCTCCAGGGGTATTCCACGGCCACTCGTCATTCTGGATTGTTTTTCCTGGGCCAGGCGCTGCTCGATTCCACATAGCGTCAATATTTACTTGGCATTTGTGCATATTGTGCATTTTTCGACTGTGCATAGCCTGCACTGCGCATATCGTGCGCTGCGCATATTCTGCGCCCTCCCCGTCGTGCATATCGTGCATTTTTCGACCGTGCATAGCCTGCACCTGTGCATATCATGCGCTGCGCATATTCTGCGCCCCACCTGTCGTGCATATCGTGCATTTTTCGACTGTGCATAGCCTGCACTTGCGCATATCGTGCGCTGCGCATATTCTGCGCCCTCCCCGTTGTGCATATCGTGCATTTTTCGACTGTGCCTAGCCTGCACTTGCGCATATCGTGTGCTGCGCATATTCTGCGCCTTTCCTTGGTGCATATCGTGCTTTTTCTCAACTTTGCATAGCCTGCGCCTGCGCTCATTGTGCGCTGGGCATATTCTTCGTATTTTGGGCTCGCATATCGTGCATCTTTCGACCGTGCATAGCCTGCACTTGCGCATATTGTGCGCTGCGCATATTCTGCGTCCTTTCTGCCGTCCATATCGTGCATTTTTCGACTGTGCATAGCCTGCACTTGTGCATATCGTGCGCTGCGCATATTCTGCTGTTTTTGGGTGTGCATATCGTGCATTTTCCACTGTGCATAGCCTGCACATACGCATATCATGCGCGGCGCGTATTCTGCTTCCTTTCTGGCGTGCATATTGTGTATTATGCACCGTGCATATTCTGCGTATTATTTGGGCGTGCATATCATGCATGTTGTGCTTGTTGTGCAATTTTCGACTGTGCATAGACTGCACCTGCGCTCATTGTGCGCTGCGCATATTCTGCGTATTTTGGGCATGCATATCGTTCATTTTTCTACTGTGCATAGCCTGCACTTGCGGCGCATACTCTGCGTATTTTCCTACTGGGCATACTGTGCATTTTCCACTGTGTATAGCCTGGATCTGCGCCTATCATGCGCTGGGCACATTCTACGCCTCTCCTAGGTGCATATCATGCTTTTTCTCGACTGTGCATATCCTGCACTGCGCATATTGTGCGCTGCGCATATCCTGCGTATTTTTGGGTGTGCATATCGTGCATGTTTTGAGTCTGCATAGCTTGCACTTGCGCATATCGTGTGCTGCGCATATCCTGCATATTTTGGGCGTGCATATCGTGCATGTCGTGCATGTCGTGCAATTTTCGACTGTGCATAGCCTGCCCTTGAGCATAGAGTGCGCTGCGATTATTCTGCGTCCTTTCTGGCGTGCATATTGTGCACTCTTCATTCGTGCATATTCTGCGTATCTTTTGGGCATGCATATCGTGCATTTTGAGTGTTCATAGGCTGCACATGCGCATATCATGTGCTGCGCATATTCTGTGTCTTTTCTGGCGTGCATATCGTGCATCTTTCGACCATGCATAGCCTGCATTTGCACATATTGTGCGCTGCGCATATTCTGCGCCCTTCCTGTGGTGCATATCATACATTTTTCGACTGTGCATAGCCTGCACTTGCGCATATTCTGCGTCTTTTCTACTGGGCAATATCCTGCGTATTTTCAGTGGGCATATTGTGCATTTTTGATGGTGCATAGCCTGCACCTGCGCATATCCTGCGTATTTTCGGCGCGCATATCATGCATTTTTGATGGTGCATAACTTGCACATGCACCATTTGTGTGCTGCGCATGTCCTGCGCATTCCTGGCATGCATATCATGCATTTTTCGACTATGCATAGCCTGCACTTGCGCATATTCTGCGTATTTTCTACTGGGCATATTGTGCATTTTTGATGGTGAATCCCCTGCACCTGCGCCCATTGTGCGCTGCGCATATTTTGCGTGTGTTCCACTGTGCATATCGTGCACTTTTGATGGTGCATAGCCTGCACCTGCGCATAGCCTGCACCTGCGCATATCCTGCGTATTTTCGGCGTGCATTTCATGCATTTTTGATGGTGCATAGCTTGCACATGCCCCATTTGTGCGCTGCGCATATCCTGCGCCTTTTCTCAATGCACATCATACAATTTCGACTGTGCATAGCCTGCACTTGCCATACCTTGCGCTGCGCATATCCTGCATATTTCTGCGTGCATATTGTGCATTTTCAACGGTGTATAGCCTACACCTGCGCATATCCTGCATATTTCTTGTGGTGCATATCGTGCTTTTTCAATAGCCTGCACTTGCGCATATTCTGCACTGTTTTCTCCTGTGCATATCGTGCTTTTTGACAGTGCATAGCCTGCACTAGTGCATATGCTGTGCATTTTCTCCTATGCATATTGTGCTTTTTGGCAGTGCATAGTATGCACCTACGCCTATTTGTTGCCTGCACCCACGCATATCCTGCGCCGTGCATAGCCTGCACATTTTCCGGCGTGCATATCATGCATAATTCGATTGCATTTCGTGCATTTTGACAGTATATAGCCTGCACATCCGCATATTGTGTACTGGGCATAACCTGCACATTTTCCGGTGTGCATATCGTGCATATTTTACTGACACACAAGTTGTGCTGCTTTCTTTGGGTGAGCCGGCGTTGTTCTGGCTGGGCAGCACATTTTGGGGTCATCCGCACCCCGCCGGCTTTGCGCCCTGGGCTCAGCTCCCACACCCAATCACACTACTGTTGTGCAACACAGTATTTTATTTGATGAAATGTCTGGCCAGCAAAGGCTCGACTGAAGAAGATGGATGCATTGAGTGAGAGAAGGAGATCAATGCATCATCTTGTGAGGGAGAGAGCCGAAGAGCAGGGGGTGGCTGTGAGCTCACTCTCTCCTTCCACCCACCTGCCGGCGATCTCATCCTCAACAAATCCCCATTTCTGCGCTCACCCACCCACCCACAGCCTGTTTGATTTTCGATTTCGGTACAGCAGTAGAGCAGAGTCTGCGGGGTCATCCGCACCCCGCCGGCTTTGCGCCCTGGGCTCAGCTCCCACACCCAATCACACTACTGTTGTGCAACACAGTATTTTATTTGATGAAATGTCTGGCCAGCAAAGGCTCGACTGAAGAAGATAGAACTCGTCTTGTTATAACCATTATGGACAGACTTGAGCAGTAGGGTAGAAATGCGCCATGATGCCCCTTAATACATCGCAGTCCAGCTAAGAGGTACAGGGCCTTCGCTCAGTGCACGCGGCGTCGAGAAGCCGCCTGGGAAAATCTCTCTCGCTAGTCATCTTTATCACGAGATTTATCTTGGAACAACCGTCTGAACGTACCCTGATGGCGCAGGACGACTACCTCAAAGACGTAAGCATTGTAACCCGACGAGCGCGACATCTTCTCACCTGGGGCACCAGCTAAATCGGGCCGAGTGCCAGCAAAGAGTTGCCGCTCTCGTTCAAAGTAATACCGACGTACGAATCCAAAAGACAAAGGTGCTTGAACCGATCCCGTTGGAAATGAACCCTCGTTGAGCGCCAGCACTGATCAGGAGGATATCATACGCAGCCTAAGATCTCAGGTACTTGGGTGTTGTTTGCCATTCAATTATTTGACGCGAGGACCGGTAGCTCGTTGACCTGCAATCTCATTTGCAATGGCAGGTATTTCGCAGTTTGCAGAAGGTTTAAAGACGGCATGCTCACCGGCTTAGTCTTCCCGCAAGACCGAATTGCGCATCGGGCTCGAATCTCTAGAGCAGTCATACGTCGATCTGAGTGCTAATGTCAGCGACCTTGAACACGCCGCTGAGCAGATGTGGAACGACTGGCAGAGGTGCGAAGATGCTTGGGGGAAGCATTTTTCCAGCCAACGCGGCTTTGTCGATGACCTGGAGGCGCTTGTCTTTCAAAACACCGGCATCGATGCTCAACACCAACTTTCCACGCAGCCGACACCTGGCCAATCGGGCCCTTCTCCAGACCGAGACGTGAACATGCTCGACAACAACATCGACCAGGATGAGGAAGGATCCAAGGACAATGAAGAGGCCATGTTTGGGGAGCTTTTCGAGCAAAACCGGCCAACCTCTGTGCACGAACGGGATCAGCACGATTTTGGGGTCCACAACACCAACGCGCGCTTACGTATCAACGCAATTATTGGATTGTACGATCAAAAGCAATACGCTAAACCCAAGGCAGGCAGACCTCACTTGTTTGAAACTCGATTTGAACTATTCCTGCAGGCTATCATCCGGTCTCGCGTACTCAGCTCGCTTTCAATCAAGGCTGCTTCCGGCATATTTGATGTCATTCGACGCCCCGCCGACCCCATGATCCGCAACCTGCCTCCTCAGCCCTCGGCTCTGGATCCCCTGGTTATCCAGTGGGAGGATCTTACCACTGAATGGAATAAGGAAGTTGCTGTGCTGTTCGCCCGCAGTTTGAGGGCAGATCGTGATGATCTGTTCTCCGATGAGGAGTTCGTCCAGAATTGGTTCATGCGCACTCTCTACTCGCTCTGGAAGGCCTATCGGTTGGAGACCGTCAGGCAAAACAAAGACACCACCTTGATAGCACAAGACTGCAGACATGAGTCCCGGAGGCACCACGTGAGGATTGCTGTATCCTTGTTATCTTTAAACTCATCTAGAACGCTCATAGTTGCTCATCCGACGCCGAGAAACTGCCCTACGTCTTTCTTCCGATTTCCCAGGTGAAACAGGAGAACTCTTTGGCTTGCTTTATGAAATTCTTAAGGGGTTGTCGCCTCTGTGTATGAGCTCTGACGAGTCTGATCCGGACGTCAACGATAACGATTTCACGACCAGACCACGCAAGGCACGGAAGTCTCGATTGGTCGTTCGCAAAGCATGGAGGAATGTTGTATTCGTGGCCTTGCTTAAACTCCTGGATCGACTTTACAAACCGGCCAAGTCGGCGTATGGATCGATTCTGGGAGCACCTAGGCATGTCAGAGTTCGGACGAAGGACGCCCGAAGCTCGTGTTGTCCTCCTGTGGAGAATCTACCCAGAAATCTGTACGATCCATTGGTATTAAGTGCTTTTGACAGTGTCGAGATATTCAAGCTCCGTCCTCAGCCCCCCGCAAACATACCGGTGTCTCTACTCGAAAACCACGAGGTTATCAGCCAAGCTGCGGCTGACCAGGCGGATGCGGACGAATACTGGCCCAACACTTGACTGGATTGCTAGATTGTCTACATGTATTCCTTTCAATGAATAGACGCATACATTAGCGTTGCTTATGATTTACGATAATTCAATACATTAATCTATGTGTGATACGGACGGACCGTATTTCTTGATTCTCGTACACACGCTTACATACTCTACGCTACACACTGTATATTCATAAAGCGGCTGAGCCATCATCAACTGATGGCTCTACAGACAAAAGAAACAACTTCTTGCACTCTCAAAGCGCCGTCGACCGTAGTCGACCGAGGCCCAGCAGGCTGGGCATAATCAGCAGAATTACGACTATCTAATAATCAGAGCCTTCCACCTGGTGGTCGCCTCTCGGCTAGACCCACGTTCGAGTTCCTCGAGCCTGGAGACTACGCGTTAATTGTTATATTCTCTTAATTCTACTGGTCTCCTTGATACCGGATTCCGCCACGTTCTCTAGTGGGAATTTCCACCTGCCGCGTTACACTATGCAGCATTTGGGACAACAGTTTGAAGCAAGTAACTTTGAACTTACCGGTATAACTCGGCGGCGCGTCTACACGCCCTAGCTCAGGAATGCCCTGAACATACTCCGGTCCTTGATCAGATTTGAAATATTCGAGCATTTTCAAGATGACGTCTTGATTGCCTTCGAGATCCTTCTGCGCCTCGCGCAGAGAGCTGGTGGGCGGTCTGATCATAAGGTATGCAAATGCCCAGAAGGCTGCGTTATTTTCGATGACCACTCGAAGCTTGAGAGTGGCGGCGTCAAGTCCTGCGACGGGTTGCATGGTTTGGTCAGATTTGCAATCCATGAATTCGTAAACAATGCTGTGGGAGGTCTAGTGCGACATTGAGTGAGTCTTTCTGCTTGATTCTGACTTCGAGGACTGACGCCGTCGACCTGTGGCTCAAAGTCGTCCCAAGTCGAGCTCACAAGTAAAGGTACCCCATCCCCGATAACGCCTATCATCAGCACTGCTGCACAGAATGACTGTTAGTCGACCTCAGCAGCGATTAGGCGCACATAGGGATGGTGTCAGCGACGCCAAGACAATCTTTCCAGGAATTGATAGTCCGGGAATGAGAGTATCCGCTCTGGAGAACTCAAAAGAAACTCCTGCTTGATACGTAGAGAAGAGAAGCCTAAGATTGGGTCAGAACAGGTGCCGTGGCGGGTGCAAAATGGACTTGCGCCGGTGGCATGTGTGGACTAGATGGAAGCGGAGAGCAAAGATGCGTAGGGTCGCTTTAAAAACTTGAGGCAGGCAGAAAGAGGCTTTGACTCGGAATTTGTCGGTGGCAAATTAGATTGTGCCCTCAGCGCTTCCACCATGCATAACAACTGACGGTGTGCGTGTGTGCAAGATGCATAATCAAATCGAATTCTATGATTAGAGCCTCTACTGGTAGCTACTTCGTGAACCACGGGCCACGAACACGTCCCTGAGCAGGCACGGAGACGCCGGGAAGGCTGCGATCGGTGCTTTGTGTGTTCAAATCAACCTGCCGGGCGTTGGTCGTGCGGATCCAATTGGACACCACAGGTTCAAAGACGTAGGGCCGGATAGTGAGCGATGCTGCAATCGCAATAGCTAAGAAGAGACAACCGAAGGTCATGCTCCACCACCACAACGCAGACTTGCTATCACGAGTAGCGGCCTTGGAATCGACGGCCTTCCGTTCCGAATCGGGCTGACTACATGTAAGCCAAGGCGGTACCGCTTGCATGACGTATGACTGACCGCAAGCGCGACGAGACGTCCCAAAATGTGACCCAAGACGCGGCTTTGATCGTCAACGCGTGTCGTGATCTCCGTCAGAGCCACGGAGAGCTGCTGTTGAGCAGAATCAGAGCCCTCAGCCGCTTGGATGGTCAGAATGCGTTTGATGACTTCCTGAAACCCCGTCAAAAGCGTGAATGAGACACTTCCGGTTGCGCACCTCAACTCCCTCTTTCATGGAATCGATAGCCGTAGTGTGCTGTCCCTCGAGCCGAGAGCACCAATACTCACCAGACCGGTAAAGGGTTGAGGTGGACTCGGAAAGCTGACGAGCTGCGCTAAGCATATGTTCGGCAGCCATACGAAGACTGGAGGGTGAGAGATGTTAGGACAGGAGACAGGATAACGACGCTACACACCCAGCTTCTTGGTTTTCAATATCTGGAACCCGATACCCGCTGACCGAGACCGAGTCGGCTTGACTTTCCACAGGGGCAGGGCAAGCTGTAAGGCTGTCACGGCCGACTTGCGTGGTCCCACGGCCTGCTTGAACACCACGATCGGCACGAGGGGAGGCCGAGCTACAAGCATGGATGAGAACTCGTTGTCTCGGAGATGACAAGGAATGTACGGCTGGCGAATGTTCGGGTTGTTTTTCAGACGTCTGGACATGAGCGTGAACAGAATGAGGTTGAGTTGGATGCTGTCTGTTACATGGCTTTTCAATCGTTAGGACAAAGAGATGTCTGGGCCGAGCCGGCCTCTTTGTCTTACGTCATTGCTGATCCCTTTGTGATTAAACACGACTCGCTTCCCAACTGACGTCTTGCATCTTGCGTACGCAATAATGTCCCTACCATATCAAGCGCGACGAAGGGAAGAATAAAGACGATTTGATAATAAGATAAAACACAAAGTGGTTTGCAAAAGTGTGGGGATGCAAGCTTTTGCCCACCCCCCGGTTTTTTAATCTACATTGTCTACTCGAGTACAGCGCTCCGTGGGCAACTTCATAGATCGAATTTGGAAATCCTGTAAAGAGGGATATTGGTTCCTCTCTTATTCCGCACGATATTTGTCGAACTGCACAGGGACAACCAGTCGAATCTTGCCACCGGCTGGTGAGCTTCAGAGGTAGCATCACTCCTCCACTCAAAGCGCACGTTGATGTTCAGCCCGACCCTGGTGGATGGGATCGTTTCACCGTATTGACCCACGAATAGCGCTGAACCGTCGACAGTCGGTCCAATAATGACCACTCGAGCGTTGACGTCCAAAATGCTCTGTGGATCACCACCTCCCACTGCAGGCAAAGTCTGTCGACAGGGCTTGAGGGCACAGACCGGCGCTTTCATCACCTGCATGAACGGCCAGATGTGGGCATCAATCGTTGCGGTTTGTACATCCGGCAGCTTTTTCGCCACCACAAACGCCGGCTTTCCCGCACCGCGTTCATAGAGCTGCGCGCTCAGAGCATCGAGAACTCGAGTTCGGTGAGCCTTGGGCTTCTTCGACGATGTCCCTTCCGCTTTGTTTACCTCCTTTTTTCTGTCGTCCAGCTCCGCTTCCTTCTTCAGCTGCAACAGCCTCATGGATGCGGGATCATCGATCATCACGTCGACGCGCTTGCCCCACAATGCTGTCTCGCACAACCAAGAGCCGTTTTCGTAGGACAGAAGATACGCCTGGAGCTTCGTATCTTCCTGCGGAATCGAATCATCGGGTGGTGGAGTTGGAGTTCTCGGTCGATGGAAGAGAGGCAAGGTAGAGAGATTGCGGAAATGGACTGCTTGTCTCAATCGAAATCCTGATCTGGAAGCATTTCAGGATAAGTATTGATGCAGATAACTCCACACATACCGCAGTTCTCGCACATCGTTAATCTTTATGGCCTCGTTCTTCATGGTACCGTCCAAACCCACGGTAAGCTCAACATCCTCCAGTGGGTCCCGTTGGATGACTGCCGCTGAGCGGGCGGCCGTTCCGATATCCGGAGGCAAATCAAGGCTGCTATGTCCCGGTACCGTGTGCCTGTAGTCCACAATGCGGCCTCGTTTTCCTTTGTGCGGCCCTGCCACAATCAACACCTCGAATGGCTTCAAGTCGAACGTATCCTTCATAAACTTGTTCTGTAGTTTCATCTTTTCCTCATGCAGAAGTATCTCAATGCTTGCTGCCTGTGGGGGCAGCGTGCATCCCTGACCAGGGGACGCGCCGAGTGTTACCAGCCGAACTTGCCATTTTGGAACGACGACCTATCGAGGCTTTAGTTTTGTCTCTTCCTTTATAAGTATCTGCTCACTGACAGGGAGTAGAAGAGACTCTAGATCTCCAAGAGATTGAGCGTTCCGATTGTCCCGGCCCTGGATGTAATCGACAATAGCTTCTGATGTGGTCTACCGCGGAATTTAGACAACGCGGGCGATGTATACCGTTGCCACTTACCAGCTGGAGACTCAAACGACCGTCCGCTTCGATATTCAAGACGACTCCCTCCATCTCCGCATATTGACCGTGCGCGATCCGTACCACATCTGCTGAGAAGAAATGGACGCAGACGTCACCCATGGGCACCTCCATTGATTGTGGCGGATCTTCATGCACCGTGATGATGCGGACGTTACCCCCGTTGATTGCACAGACCCGACCCACCAGGCCTTCCTGTGCCTGAGCGGTAGGTCGCACAACAATCACCCGATCTCCCTCCATTACATTTCGGGGAGGAGAGAGAGGATGTAGCTTGAGGTCTTTGAGGCGACACTTGAACGAGGGGCCAGGGTAAAAGAGCGTACTGAGGCCAGCGTCCGTGTGTCCTTTTATTGCTACCACGGCCTCGCCGCGAGCGTAGTCGATTTTGCGAATGAACACGTCGGAGGCTCCCTTGCCTTTGTCGTGCTCCAGTGGTTCATCCGAGTCCAAGACCGCTCGATCCCCTGCCTGGAGTGCTTGACAAGCGGCGTTCTCATACGCCTGTGCCAAGCAGGAAGAGTCCAGATCCACAACCAACCGCCTGGCTTTCTCTGCCCTAACGGGTAGATCGTCGTATGAGAGCGAATCCAGCTCCACGAAAGGACGCAGTTCGTTCCAGGTAGGAGGTTCAGAGAGGAAGGTGATAGGCCGGGGATGGGAAACGATTTTGCACTGGATTTCCTCGAACGGTCCACGGAACCAATGATTCCTCCAGTGGACGTACAGTCCCTTTTGTTCCCATCTCTCTCCTGTACGTAAATCCTGGCCAACAAAAGGCGCAGGTGCAGGGCGTTGGTTACGATGTGGGCGATCGTCTTTGAAGTCGATGCGGGGGATGACAAGTAGAGTGGACGCATCACATACGAACACAAGATCACCGCGATACAACGCAGCATTCCGATAGAACCTGAACGCCTCCTTCCCTTCCCCAGTCACGCGCGCCCAGCCGCTATGCTGAGCCCGGATGGAGAGGGAGGCCTTGACGTCCCGAAAAGCGTCCAAAACCAACGGCGCGTTCCTGGAGATGCTGCGGAACCTCGAATAAGAGCTTATCCCATGAGGAAGCGCAGGATGGCTCGCTGTCCCCTTGGACGACAAAGAAGCGAGGATTGAGAGCGGAAGCGGCGACGCTCTAAGAGTAGAGAGCAAGTGGTTGATTTTCGTAGTCTCCACGTAAACACAACCAGGCAGGAGTGGATTGGCGTACGCAGCAATGATGTCAGGCACCAGTTTGGAGTGCTGGATAAGCCAAAGCACCAGATCTTGCTCGCTCCCATGAGGGACTTGAATGCGAGCTATAGGAGGGCTTTGGCTCATGAGAACCCGGCTGAGAGCAGCCCATCCGCCCAGGTGTAAGTCCTCGTCGTCTGGTGAGACCAGACGTTGCTGATCCACTCGTCGCGCAAAGGATGCGGCCACCTGAGCGAGCTGTTCGGAGTCGCGCTGGTTTTCTTCCTCCGGACTTAGCCAGTCGTCTACTTTGTCGTCAATATCGCCTTGGGCAGGGTCCTCCTCCTCTTCATACAGCGCCCCATCGTCGATGAACTCGGCCATTTCCATTTCCATTTCCACATCATCGTCTTCTGAACCGTCTTTGTCTTCCTTGGCGGATATGTCGAGGAAGCGCTGTGATCGAATCAGAATGCGCAGGCCGAGCACCTACAGAAACAGACCCACAGCAACTCGTGAGCGTCCCACGTCGTCGTCGATATCTCGTTGGGCAGGGTCCTCCTCCTCTTCATACAGCGCCCCATCGTCGATGAACTCGGCCATTGCCATTTCCATTTCCACATCGTCGTCTTCTGGACCGTCTTTGTCTTCCTTGGCGGATATGTCGAGGAAGCGCTGTGATCGAATCAGAATGCGCAGGCCAAGCACCTACAGAAACAGACCCACAGCAACTCGTGAGCGTCCCACGTCGTCGTCGATATCTCGTTGGGCAGGGTCCTCCTCCTCTTCATACAGCGCCCCATCGTCGATGAACTCGGCTGTTGCCATTTCCACATCCACACCCTGGTCTTCTGGACCGTCTTTGTCTTCCTTGGCAGATATGTCGGGGAAGCGCTGTGATCGAATCAGAATGCGCAAGCCGAGCACCTATAGAAACAGACCCACAGATGCGATAGTATGAGCTTCCGAATCTTGTTCGCCACAGATCCGACTGTCCTCTTCATCGCTATGACTGACCTGTGATGGTCTCTGTCAGACAACAGACCAGGCCGTTTTGCAGACATGACTCACGCATTGCGTTTCTGAGGGCAATAAGGTCGCGGGAGAGGGCTGGGGTGCAGAGAGCATGGCGGGAGTTGGACTACGAGAGGACGGGAACATGACAGATATGGAGTGAAGTGTAGTTAGTGTGTCCCCCTGCTTGGAGATTACGGATAGCGAAGCACCGGCTTGGGCGCGGCCAAGTCACTATCTCGCCGTTATTCCAGAAATGTTCAGGCCGCGGAAGTGCCCTGCAGGGTAGCCCCAACATAGGCCAATCATCCACAAACCATCCCTATCCTGACCCGTTGACGACTCGAAGGTCCGACTCGTGCTGGCGGCGTAGTCACACAAAACGCCTTGAGGGAAGAGGAGACCAAGAGTGAGGTAGACGAGCACAGCGCAAGTTTTCGAGCAGAGGCAGCTGGCGGCCTATGTACTTGAGGCAAGATGACCCGCGACTCGCGTTGACAGCGCAGTCACGTGAAATGACTCGGCTCGCATCAGTCTGACAGTTGGCACATTGCTGTACAGTGTACTGATCGATCACACCGCTTGCTCTGAGTCAGCCAATAGCTACCGCGGCCTCCGCCTCGCCAACTTCCCCACTATCGCCTGCCTTTCATGTCTCAGATCTACCAGATGACGTCGAGCTGAATTACCTGTCCTCATTCTCTATGCTGCTGGCTGGACTCATCCTCGAAATAACTGTCTGGCCCGCCATCCTGAACTTGAAGCTTGTATCTGCGCGCTTGTCCCCTCAAACACGCAAGAGCTGGTCTACTGCTTGGCAACATGATTCGAAACAACGCCATACCAGGAGTGCATCCGATGCTCCCAGGTAGCAAGCGGGAGAGAGCGGAATCCTGGCCCGCAAGCGTGCTGAAGCTATCAATCTGCTCTGTACAGAGCACAATATCGAAGCAAGAATGCGGGACTGAGTCTGAGCTCGATGAGATCGAGCTATCGAGACAAACAGGTACTCGCACTCAGCTACATCGCCCAACGCTTCCAACGCTTTCGACTCCATGCCTGTCTCAACCGCTGTGCAAAAGAAGATCGTGCGCTGTCTGCGCAGTTGCGGAACTGGGGGCATGTGAGTGGTTGAGGCCTCTGGCCTCTTTGATACCAGATGCTTACCTTGGGTGCAGGACACAAGTCGATCTCGACGTTATATCCCCCTCTCCGCTTCTCAAAACGTACGCGAAGGACGGACGCGGATGGGTGTATACGGTCGTCGCCATCCCTGAGACAACGCTCGAAGGCTACCTCACTGGTTCGCTCACCTCGTCCGATCTCTTTTCCCTCGCTCGTGTGAAGGCCGGTCATGCCGTCCACTTCCGACGCCGGCAAAGAGAGTACCGCCGATGCGAGCGATCCGGATACGCGTTGATCTGGCTGAAGTTGTATAGAGTGTCGAGACGAATGCGCTTTGGTGCGCTCCTCACCGCATGTCCGATTCGCTTTACTGACGCGTTTCAGAGCACATCGTTCATACCGCTCTGGACTCGATCGGCCAGCGGGCGAAGGTTCCGTGCAGCTGCAAAGGCTACACACGACTGCATCGCGAGTTTTGGAGGCTCTCCGACATTGGAGGCTTGGCCAGCCTGGAGCATATCATCGGCTTGTGCGCTAAGTCCGCTGGAGAATCGCTCATCAACTAGAGTCTAGACAGGTAAGTCCGGGATCTTTTACCACAGATTATCTTTACTAATCTTCCATTGCAGGTGCTCGAGGTCGATGTATACATAGGATTCATGTACTTCAATATGACATTCAGCTCCCTGGCTTCCATCCGCGTCCACTCAATCCGTTCATTCCCTCGACGACGCGCCATATGTCAGCCCCCAACCAGCTGATGCGGACGTGAAGGACAAACTATCAGAGCGAGAAGGACCCGAGCGTGCAAGCCGCGCACACCGGCATGCTCGAGCGCACGAACCGCTTCACTAGAACCTATCGTGAGCACTACTTCGTGCTGACACCTGCATGGTTCCTGCGCGAATACGCCAGCGCGGACCCGCTCGTCGCGCGCGCGAACCAGCGTTCGGCCCGTTTCTGCCACTGTGCACGCTCGGCCCGCCGAGCAACGCCAGCGCGCAATCCAAGCTCCATATCGAGGGCGCGAAGGACGGCAGCGGCACGACGAAGAGCGGGACCATGCGCCGCTCGAATAAATGTGTCCCCACTCTCCTAATAGATTTCCTGGATGGCTTGCTCACGCTGTGGTCTGAAAGCAGTAGCAGAGGATAAATATATTGTGTGCTCGATACAACAGAGGGCGGTTCGGGAAAAAATTATACAGAGGATGGGCGAAAATCGAGGGCCGTCGTAGGATGCTCGAGATATCGCCAGGTGGAGACAGCGGTTCAGATCCAAGGCGCAAAGACGGGTTGTTGGTGTTGACGGCGGTATTTGAACATTAGGTTGCAGCGGATCATGTGGCTGTGCAGTCTCAGCCACCCGACTCGCCATCAGTCGGCTGTGATCGAGCGCGGGACGTCCACCGGGGCCCCTCCCAGCCAGTAATCCGGGGAAATTGTCTGTGAGGGAGGGACTGGGACGGCATTCTCGCTCTGGGCTGCGATCGCTGTGGTCTGTAGGGGATCAGAAGAAACAGTGATATATGTCGAGTACGCACTGTTGTGTCCCAGCGCGGAATTCCGAGTGGTCTGTGCAGGTCGAACACAAGGCAGTAAATACGCACCGGATAGAATCAATGTGTCCCCACTCTCCTAATAGATTTCCTGGATGGCTTGCTCACGCTGTGGTCTGAAAGCAGTAGCAAAGGATAAATATATTGTGTGCTCGATACAACAGAGGGCGGTTCGGGAAAAAATTATACAGAGGGTGGGCGAAAATCGAGGGTCGTCGTAGGATGCTCGAGATTTCTTCCGGTGGAGATGGCGGTTCAGATCCAAGGCGCAAAGACGGGTTGTTGGTGTTGACGGCGGTATTTGAACATTAGGTTGCAGCGGATCATGTGGCTGTGCAGTCTCAGCCACCCGACTCGCCATCAGTCGGCTGTGATCGAGGGCGGGACGTCCACCGGGGGCCCCTCCCAGCCAGTAATCCGGGGAAATTGTCTGTGAGGGAGGGACTGGGACGGCATTCTCGCCCTTTGCTGCGATTGCCGTGGTCTATAGAGGATCAGAATATATGCGCAGTGCGCACCGTTATCTCCTGGGGTCTGTGCAGGTCGCACACAAGGCAGTAAATACGCACCGGATAGAATCAATGTGTCCCCACTCTCCGAATAGATTTCCGGAATGGCTTGCTCATGCTGTGGTTTGAAAGCAGTAGTAGAAGATAAATGTATTGTGTGCTCGATACAACAGAGGGCTATTCGGGAAAATATTATACAGAGGATGGGCAAAAATCGAGGGTCGTCGTAGGATGCTCGAGATTTCTTCCGGTGGAGATGGCGGTTCAGATCCAAGGCGCAAAGACGGGTTGTTGGTGTTGACGGCGGTATTTGAACATTAGGTTGCAGCGGATCATGTGGCTGTGCAGGCCCCATCAACGACACAGGCACTCACAGCAAGGGGCGGCGGGTCTTGCAGCTCGTGAGTGTCGGTATAGTCGCGTAATAATGTCGGCAGCATGTATGAGGACTCGCAGATCGACTCGGCTCTGCGACTGTTCATTGAGTCGTGCCGACTCATAACGAGTCGTTGCGACTCGCATCTTTTTTCAATGAAAAAAGATCTTCTGTTTTCAATGTCTATTCTTCGCGGGAATAGACGTCTATTCCCACTGAGAATTGATCTGAAAAAAGATGATCTTTTTTCAGATCAATTCTCAGTGGGAATAGACGTCTGTTCTTCGTGAGAATCGGCATTGAAAAAAGAAGATCTTTTTTCACTGAAAAAAGAAGATCTATTCTCAGTGAAAATCGATAAAAAAAAAGATCTTCTATTTACAGTCCTGTTTTTAGGAGGAATAGACGTCTATTCGTGGTAAAGATCTAGCCGTAAATCGACGTCTATTCTCAATGTATAATTTTTGTCTGAAAACAGAACAGTGAAAATCGAACTTCTAGATTGTCACGCATTTTCCACGGAAAAAAAATAAGTCCCCCCGCAGTGTATAGTGTGTCATGCCATGCGCGCCTTCATTTCCAATCCACATCATTAAGATTCCGCAAGAAATTTGCACGTGATCGGCAAAAGGCAGGGTCCCCCTCACAGTGCAGGTAAGGTACACGGCCAGACGCTCGGATGGCTCTGATTCGTTCCGATCGAAGTGAACGCGGGTGTGATCCGAACAATGAATATCGTTCAAAATAAGATGGCTTTAATTCACAAATGGGTGACTTCCCGTAAGGGTTTCCGATTATAATAAAGGCTTTTTACCCTTGATGCCGAGTTGCCGAGGCGTTGATCAGGACCCCATCGAGCTCAGATCTCGCTTAAGGCCTCGAATAGACCACGAATAAACCAGGATCTATTCGAGGGGTAGAGACCCCTCGAATAGACCAAGAAAGCCTCGAATAAACCAAATGAGGAAGGTGTTTGATCACGCGTTCCCGGCTGAACATGTCTGTGTCAATACCCATAGTGGTGATGAATGCGCGATCGCTCCCACTGGCGTACATGGCTTTCCAGGGTGTATTGACATATGGATTGGGAGGGATTTGGGGCCAACACATGTACAGACGGTTTGGTTTCTGCTGCTTAGCCTCCGCGTACCCAAAGCCGATCAACCCCAATGCAACCATCATCTGCTTGTTATTGTCCCGAACCATCTCCTCTTCCATCGTGCCCACAATTTGTTGCCAATATTGCGCGTCGGGATCCATCGTGGGGGGGAAGGTGTGGTGTGATGCCATCGAGTACCGGGCCGTGATGCGCGTGCGTCACTGATGCGGAAACTCGGAAATCCTTACGGGTAGAGCGCTCAATAAAAAAAACATAAAACAAATGTAGCCGACATCATTTGGCACTCCTCAGAAATCATTAATAGAATCGGAAACCTTACGGGAAGTCACCCAATTTGAGATTGAATGACATGTACATTTGAAAATGGGTGTGGTTCACTTGTGCCCCCTTTTTCAATCCTGTTCATTCTCACACTGCGGGGGGACTTAATTTTTTTCTGTGGAAAATGCGTGACAATCTAGAAGTCCGATTTTCACCGTTCTGTTTTCAGACAAAAAATATATATAGAAAATAGACGTCGATTTACAGCTCGATTTCCACCATGAATAGACATCTATTCCTCCCGAAAACAGAACAGTGAATAGATCATCTTTTTTTTGATCGATTCCCATTGGGAATAGATGTCGATTTTCACTGAAAATAGAGACAAAGAAAAGATGATCTTTTTTCACTGAAAACAGATTAAAACCACTGGAAGAATCTGGGGATTCTGGCCCCAATTCACATCACAAGTCCTGCAGCGATTCCAACATGTTGTGAGTAGCATCCAGTTGCCTTTTGCAAGGCCAGGGATGCAAATTGGGGCCAGAATCCCCAGATTCTTCCAGTGGTTTTAATCTGTTTTCAGTGAAAAAAGATCATCTTTTCTTTGTCTCTATTTTCAGTGAAAATCGACATCTATTCCCAATGGGAATCAATAAAAAAAAAGATGATCTATTCACTGTTCTGTTTTCGGGAGGAATAGATGTCTATTCATGGTGGAAATCGAGCTGTAAATCGACGTCTATTTTCTATATATATTTTTGTCTGAAAACAGAACGGTGAAAATCGGACTTCTAGATTGTCACGCATTTTCCACAGAAAAAAATTAAGTCCCCCCGCAGTGTCACTACCTATCTCTCGTTCAAACCCAAAGTACCTGCATGGCTGACTGTGCATGAGACTGTAAGTACCAGCAATCAATCACACTGATGTCGCATACACAAGTGATGTCAATGATTCTACTGTACCCTTTCGACCGTAAGTTCGCCGGCGGTGACCGGTGACTATCATAATTCGAAGTTTGATTGATTCGATGTGGCCGGTGACCGGTGACACCCATGTTAGGTAACAAAAGTTCGACTGATTTGAAGCAAAATTTTGCCTGTTGCAGGCCCAATCTGGCTGAATCTCAGAGTTCTGGGGCTCATTCATGCCCAAAATGAGAAAAGAGACCTCAAAATGGCTGCAAATGCGTAATTTGAGCAAAAGCCAAAAAATGTCACCAGTTCGGCCCTTAGTTCGAGCCCCCCGGTGACCGGTGACAGAGGAAAAATAGGTTTGGTTCGGAGGGCCTGGTGACCGGTGACGCGAACCTACGGTCGAAAGAGTACAGTAGTCCCTATTTGGGACTATTGTCAAAATGCAGCTTGCCAACTGGTCACTTTGTGCAAAGTCTGTGGAGATGGGATGGAGCGGAACGCGACCCTGAGTCACCAGAACCGGACACAACAGGAGAGTAGTGACATCCATGAGGACACCTTATCGCAAAGACAGAGATTGGCCAAAACAACTGCAGACCTTCTGAGTTTTGCAACAAGTGCCAATCCTGCAGTCAACCAACCTATCACCAACAAAGACATTGCCAACGACAAACTTTGACACATTCTGGAAGCGCTTGACGGCGGTGCCTCCCATCTGTATCCAATTTCCGACTGGCAAATGTACCCAGGTCCCACAGCCTGATGACATACTGGCCTCAACATCTGCAGTTGGTATAAGCTGGAATTTCATGGAAGCGGATGGAGACATGGACTTGCTGCCTTCTGTGACAATCAACAAGAAATGATGTCGAAAAGAGAAGTGAATTCAAAGACTGGAGAATACAACCAAGTAGCTACAGTATTTATACCCAAATCCAGTCTGAGTCATATCTACAACTAATGAGTCATAAGGCTATGTACACGGCCAGAGGTTCAGATGGACTGAGATCATTCAAATCAAATGATGCACCGCTATGATCCGAAATATGTATCGCATGCAAAATGATAGGAGTCTCACTCATAATTTGGAAATTGTGTCAGACACATCTTTAAAATTGACTCCAGCTCAAAGCAACATTTTTTTGGGTTCTACTCATATTCCGCTTTTGTGCCTGGCATCTCTCCTGGTTGACATGAGAGACGAGGCCTGTGCGTGACTGATGATCATCTATGACGCAATGGTATTGATTATTTCTAGCCCCTATTTGGGATTTCCGCAGGAACGTCGCGGGCAAAGTCGTTGCTTTCTGTAAAGTGTGTGAGGATGGCATGGAGCAAAATGCTACTCCCAGTCACTGTGGACGGCACGAAGAGTCCCAATCCCATGAGTTAGCTCTTCAACATCAGCAGGGCCAAATGCAGAACCAGACGCTTGAGCCTGGCGTAACGGATCCTGATGTGAACATGCCTATTACAGACCACGATATTGTCGTCGACGGTCTCCGACACCTATTGGCGTCTCTGGGAGGCAAATCCTTCCCTTATCCGATCTCAAACTGGCAATCCAATGTACAAGACAATGATAATGGCTCGACATCTACTCTGGGGATCGATTGGGGTCTTATTGAACTGAGCGGTGATACGGAATTCACTCCCTTGGCAGATGAGAGAGCCGTGGCATCCATCGCGAATACCATACTGGGACGCTTTGAGCTCGACCTCGATGCTCTCTCTGACGACGAGGAGCTCGAACGCTCTGATGGCGGGTCGGATGTCAAAGGAGGAGATGAACCCCAGGGACGCTACGGTATTGTGTTCCTGCCTGATATCCAATTACTTGCTTGCTGAAGCTATCAACTATTGTCCAGATCCCTCACAACCAGGTCAACCTCCTCCCAAACGTGCTCGCGGTGATCGCGAACATCAGTCTGGAGCAGAACGGCGTTCATGGTATCCTTGGGAAGATCGAATAGTGAGTTTATTTTTGATCGGACCATAAGACAGCCTCTCACAACTAGGTCAGACTTGCACTCTCGACATTCTTATGCACCTGCCTCGTTCCGTCTTTTCCCAACGTCAATTAGATCTTTTCTTGTGGCTGCTTCGAGTCAACAATGTTCCCGATGTGCCGTCCATCAAGCAGATGCAACGGCTCAATCTTGGGCTCCAGAAACTCTGCGGGATTGAGACCATAGCTTATAACGGCGCCCTCGGTCATAAATATTTTGTTAATAATCTAGCGTAGATTATTGCCCAGGTACTCGGATTATGCTACCAGTGTTCAAGAGCTCATCACCCTACCAGGAGATGGCAAATCCTAAAGTCCGGCCAAATCTTTCTTTCTATCCCGAAGATTCGGGAAAGAAGATCTCTGAAGCACGTCAAGCCGCTCGTTGGTTGCACGAAATGCCCGACGATCAGCTGACTCCAATGCACCGAATCAAAAATCACGATTATTACATCTACGAACCGGCAATGGCGACCTCGTCAATTGACGGATCAGTTCAACATGTTGTTCCCGTGCGCTGGTTCTCCCGCGAGGGATCCATTCATGCCAAATGCTGGAGAATGATTCCGGTTGTGACTGATCAGATCTCCGGCTGGCGCGTCATCAAGACCAGGACAGTTGAAGTCAGTGAAGCTCAATTTTTCAAAACATTTGTGGAATTTCAGAGCGACGCAGCATTATATAATGTTCCTCATCCGTCTCTAATTATTGGTACCATTTCACAACATCTCCGGCGCACGATCAACGCACTGACTTAATACAGACGTTGTCAATCAAAGTTCAGCCGCCGGACAAACCTCTCCATGGAAATACACAAATCCTGTATTGGGAAATCCGTGGCGAGCAAAAGCTGCGGGTGCCCGGGTCGTTTCCTTTCCAATGTGGTTGTATTGTGATGACACCTCGGGGAACATCTCGAAGAAGTGGAACAAACACAACAGCTTCCTTATGACACCAGCAGGCTTGAACCAACACGAGAGTCAAAAGGAGTACAATATTCACTTTCTTGCTACGTCTAACCTCGCCCCTCCACTTGAGATGATGGATGGGATTGTTCAACAAATTGAGTAAGTCCGCATTTAAATCGGGGTCTCAATTCTGATGAGTAATTTATGCAGAACAGGACAAGAAAATGGTATCTGGTGCTGGGATATCATTTATAATGAACCGGTACTCGCAATATCTGAAGTTCTCGCACTTCTAGGTGATAATCCCATGCAGAGCAAGTTTGCGTGCCACATTGGGCTGCGCGGCAAGTTCTTTTGTCATGCCTGCTGGGCAAAAGGTCATTCCTCCGAACCCGAATCCGACACAATACCTTCTTCCACACAAGTGATCGCTGAAAATCTGAATGTGGGAAATGACCAAGCCGAACGCAGGGATGACACGAATGGCATCGATGAAGGTGCTCAGAGCGAGGACAGCGCAGCCAGCATCGAATCTACATCAGGTGTTAAAAAGGGCAGGGCTAAACATGCTGTGGAAACAATGGCTCAAATGGTTGCCCGAGTCAAAGCGTTCATGACGGTAAGCCAATCATTTATCTTATCTCACACGTGACAATCGTGGCTGTGAGATAAGATTGTGCAATTCCGCGCCGGCTCGTTTCACGTCTCGTTCTGACAATTTATACAGATAGGACGGCTACGAAATAAAGAGGAAACGATGAAACATCTTCGATCTGAGTTTCTTCTTGCCTCAACCACTGTTGATAAGAAAACGCAAATCAAAGATCAGCGAACAGAGACCGGAATCAAAGACACCTTCCAGCTATTTTTCGAGGAGAAATTATTCGATTCCTTCAAGAACAAACGCGGATACCCTGCCCGCTTGCAGGCCCTTGATGCTCAAGCAAAATCTATGCCTGCAAATGTCATGAGCCCCGTATGGCGAATTCGAGGCTTGGATCCACATCAAGATACACCTGTGGAGATTTTGCATGTCGTTCTCCTTGGCTTTGTCAAGTATTTATGGCGCGATCTGATTCAGCTTCAGCTCAAGAACAAGGATGACAAAAAAAAAAATCTGATCACACGGTTGAATTCCTTCGATACGAACGGTCTCGGAATCTCACCTCTGGCGGGACAAACACTGGTGCAATATGCAGGGTCTCTTACGGGTCGTGACTTCCGTGCGATCGCCCAGGTCGCGCCGTTTGTCGTGTTTGACCTTGTAGCACCAGAATGTTTCGAAATTTGGAAGGTGTTATCAAAGCTGGTACCTCTGATATGGCAGCCAGAAATTGTGGATATCGACGTCTACATGGTGGGTGCACTACATATTCCAGAATTTTGCGATGTCAAATACATTTATTTCACAGGAATTACTCACTCGAGAAATCAATCACTTCCTGGCATGCGCGGCTCAATGAACAAATCGTTGGTTCAACAAGCCAAAATTTCATATCCTCCTACATCTGCCAGAGCATATTCGACGATTTGGCCCTGCGATTCTATTTGCGACCGAGGCGCTTGAGTCCTTCAATGCCATCATCCGCGCTAAGAGTGTTCACTCAAATTGGCACGCCCCATCCCGTGATATTGCTCATGCATTTGCACAAGGGAATTGGGTCCGGCATCTTCTTAGCGGAGGCCTTATGCAAGAAAGGGAGGGTCCCTTCTCTAAAACCCGGTCAGACTGGATCAATGCAGGCCCAGGACCACTGGGCATTGTCAAGGGTACAGTAGGAACATACCTTGGATTACAACCAGAGAAGGCCCGGCATGCCATTGGAGGTGACTTCAGTCTCATCATACCATCCCATTACGCAAATTGATCACCTCTACCGAAGCTGTGAGCGAACCCGTCGCGAATGGGGTGTGGAAAACCGGGGCAGAAACACTTACTGGAAAGTATATCTCCTCCTGGTCCCATAGAACGCACAGATTCCGAGCTCTGAGGAAACTCGAATTGCGGAACAGGGATGCATGCCATATTGGGTCCTATGTCCTCCTCCGCGATGATGGACGGACAAAGATCTGCCGTTTGGAGGAGCTCTTGCAACAGAGTGGCTCTGGCAGCCTACATGCCGAGCTTCTGGATGCGATTTTGATGCGGGAAGTATCCACAGATGCATCGCGAGAACGGTATGGAATGCCGCGATTGATTCCGTTAGAGAAACAGATGCTTGTATCCCTCCAGGTACGTCTGAAATCCTAGAGTTGGATAACTCCCCTCACTGGTACACAAACAGAACATCCTATGTTCTGTCAATGTACAGCATATCTGCATTGACAACAACTGTGATGTATCAGCTTCAGTTCCGGTGTTTCAAGAGCGAGTCAAGACTTCACATACTCAGGCTCGCATCCACCACCGGGGCAATCATGACGATCTTGTCTCGAACACTGCCCAGATGCGTGATGCATGCCATTTACAGCAGTTTCGTCTCAACGCTCCCGAAAGCAATCTGGACATGGTGGTCCACGAAAGTGCATCCAAAGAGATTGCTCCACGCAAAGCCGCGCAGGCACAGGCAAGAGTCCCAGTTCCCCCCAGACTCCCCTCACCTCGTAGTACCAGTAACAGCGTCGCAGGACCCTCACAAGCAGTCCCTCCCTCTCCCGGTCGATTGACAATCTGTGTGCGGCCGCTTTCCTCTCTCAGTGAAGTCACTCGGGGTGTTAGTTGATGGAGTTTCGAATTCACAAATTACATATGTTCTTGATTTGTTGTAGCTGCGCTGATAGTCTCCTATTCTCCGCTCGAGCATCCAGATACTTCTGCCTTAGCTCAAGACATGTTGTGTGCAGCTTCTCAACTGAGGACCAAATCCGATGAGCATTCATGGGGAACTCCCGCACGCGTGTGATGAACGTAACTTCAAACAGTTCCAACTCCATAAATACGGCGCGTGAGATTGCAGAGACTGCTGCATGACAATCAAGGTGTGAACCGTGAAATGAGATGATACACGCACCTGATTCCTCAACCACTTCCTCTTTCACCTCCACTTTGATGTTGGGCTCTTCCACTTCCGCTTTTGTATCTGCCAAGGTCGATGTGCCAGAGACAGACGGGGCGAGGACAAATGAGCCAGAGTCGGATTCATCAGCAGAGAAGGGCTACGTTCCTATAGCAAGGATCAGCAGACACACAAGGATATAAGCAGGGGACGACCGGCCCAGCTTGTCGGTATCTGACCCGAAGAATTGAGAGTCAGTAATCTGGCTGTTCAGTGCTCCAGCACCCGAGCTAGGATCTGGCTGGTCGCAAAAGAGGCTGAGTAGATTTATTGATCAAGAACGTATAGAGAGACGGTCAACCGACAGCGCATTAGCACGGAAGGCTTGCTGAGTGGCACAACGGCGCTGCGTTGAAGGGAGAATCATTGGCGATGGGAAACCGAAGAAGAGTCGTTGTTTGCGTGTGTGTGGCTCATCCTTTGGCATGATGGCGGGACAATTCTTCTCCTGCGCTCATGGCGCTCACTTTTATACCTTTTACGCGAGTCACAACACGTTTCACGACGCGTCAGTGTGTTTGTGACTCAACAAACACGCCATGAAATTACAAACGCGCCCACTGAATCAACAAAACGCGTGCACGCTGCACGTGCCCAGCCAGCATAAAAGGCGGGGCCTCTCGCTTTCTGTCATCACCATCCCATGGACAGCTTCCCCCCTGTCGATTCCGCAAATCTGCCCCCCATGAACTTACAGTCTGGGCACTAGGCTTCTCCGCAGACGCCTCTCTCGTCCAATCTGGTGTCTACTCCGCCTGGATCACTGTCGTCGTATCACTTTGCTTCCCAAATGCCCACTACACCCACCCCAGCAAGCCCGTCAACATTGCACCATACGACTGGCACCAATAACGACATAATTGGCACCGTGATGCTCGACAAGCTCACCAAGGAGTTCAATCTCGGTCCTCCAGAGATCGAGCATCTTCGTTTGTTTGTGCGCGTGCGTATACGACGTACTCTGCATGATGCACAAGTCTAATCTCCGCAATAGCTGGGCTCGTTGCAGGGCGGACTAGCGACTGCTGATCTCGCTACGCGCCTTTGTATGTTTGCCGGTCAGCAAGGGGATGTGGCCGAACGCAGACGCATTCACGAGGCAGAGGTGAGGGAGGGGAGAGATCACCGCAGTATTTTGCGTGATCTTGAGCAGTGCCTGAATGAAACATTCATTCTAACTGCTCCTCAAAGGGTACGTGTGTGTGGTATCTTTCTTCTTGCCTGACATGCGCTCTCAGAATAACATACGTTCGGTCATTCTCAACCTCGTGTTGGATCCCAAGCGGACTTCGTACTCAAACCTTTACAACGAAGCATTGGTACGCCCCTTCCCTGTATTCCCGGACGTTTCTTGAGCATCGTCTGCAGGCTGAGCTGAAAGCAAAGAAGGACAAGCTGGAACTGGACAACGTGTTCAACATTCCGGCTCGACTCAAGAAAGCCTCATCCTCTATTAAGAATCAGTGTTCCAGCGTGAGAAATGGGTTGCGCGTGGATGTGAGTTTCCAAACCGAACATAATTGTCTTCATGAACCTGATACCGATGTCGTAGCTGATCGACGGCGTTCACCCAAACACATTCTGCGAACTGGGGACTTTTGTTGCTGACTTACTCCTCAAATACAAAGGTCTCGTCATCAAGGATCAAGCTGTTTTGGACCCGTTCAACGTGCATCTTGCGCTGTTAGTGAGTTCTTTCATTTTGTGCGTTCCTTGCTTACTGAACCCTCTGATCAGTGTCGCTTTGTATTCGATAACCCTCAGCTGATCACTACAGCTAAGGAAAACGAGGACGACGACAATCAAGGCGGGTATGAGGAAAGCGAGGAATCACGTCCGCGCAAGAGGAAGGCCAAGAGTGGCCGCACTGCCAAGGGACAGTGCTTTTGGGACCGGGTCGAGGAATATTTGGCGAAGCAGATCGCAATCCGCGGCAAGAACTTTGCGTCACCCGAATGGAAAAGGTGAAGTTGCCGCCTTCGTGGGTTTGACCAAAGACTTACATGTGATCAGATATATCAACCAGATTGTGAAGGATGATCAAGCTAAGTTCAGAGGCCTGAAACCCGGCTCACCTGTTCTCGATAACTGTGCATCAAGCGAGGAATGTGGATCTGAGGGTGCAACAGCGCCGGCTCCAAGTGGGCTGCAAGCAGATTCTGAGTTTTGGGCGCAGATGGGATCGGGATCTCCTCTGACAGGCGGTCAACTGCTTTCATAGATTGGTTCTGCGTAGTATATAATACTGTGTGCTTGAATCTGTGAAGAGAATGCAGAATACGTCTATAGTCCTTTTAGCGCGTACAGTGTGTGACATGATGTGATTGCGTGACAAATATCTTTCTGTCCTTCTCTCTTGTCAAGAAAGTGGAGCGCTTGAGCTGCCGTCTCTCCCTTCAACTTCTCCGATGTGCCTTGTTCAAGACATACCCCCCGCAATCTCCCTGCGTCAAGCTTGTCTAAACCCAATTACCTCCCGGTGTCAAGGCTGATGCAAGTGGCAAAGTCGCTCTCCTGATCAAAGTTCGCAAGAAAGCAAGTGCGGAAGACCCTCAATTGTCAATTAACCGATATCAAACGTGTCCAAGACTCAAGTCACATGCGGCAAGTGATTCCCGTCAAGCAATACTTGAACGCAAGCACTCGGCAAGTTTCGTGGAACTTGAGAGCATCAAACGGCGTCTTCGTTCATTCGAGGGGTTCGGGGTGGGGTCACTTGGAGCAGCTTGGGCTCGTAAGTCCGGTGCGTGTGTTTCCTGGCTTGTGGCAACATTTGGTGACTGACTTTGTGCCCAGTGCCCACACACTTGGGACGTCGAGGGCATACTTGGATACGGAGAGTCCGATGCAGCAATCTTGCTCTCGCACTGCCATCGCACAAAGCGCCGAGACAAGCTTACCGAGGCCGCTAAGACCTCAACTGGGACCGTTGCCAACTCGACTCAGCATCGTCGCCTCTGTATTACTTACCACTTCTGTCAATGATCATCACATTCTTTTGTTCTCATCTCTCTCTGTCTCTTCCGAGTCATGTGTAGTAGTACGAATGGATATAGTGAGATTGTCTGAAGTAGCCATAAGAGTGAGCCTGAAGCTGCCCGAAATTGCCCGATGCCCGGCGAAATTAATCACGTGCAGTAGACTAACCTAAAGCCATGTGCGGCAGAATGAGCGCGACGCATTATGGAATTGAATGCGGTTCATTCGTGCCAGAAAATGATTTGCGCTTAGATCTTACGTTTTTGAGTCACAGTTGCTTATAAAATGAGTGAGGCACACACGGCCTTGAAATGCGTGACAATCATCCGCCTGACCTCCCTGTGTACCGCATGGTGCACTGGTCATGGGTTGTAGTAGAACCTTCTGAAGCGTATGTTGCGCAGCCTCGAATCAATAAAGATAACCCCTGGAACCCCTAGCCCAGACCGTCTGATGCCATGATCTGTGATAAGATAAGTCGTGCCAAGATAAGATAAGATCGTCAATGATAAGATGAAAAAGTGGCTGAATTATGACACCTTCGGAGGAAGCCAGAGCTGTTGCGTCTATCACAAATGTGATCCTTCATTGCATGGACATTGACACATTCTCTGATGACAAGGAGAATGAGCGCTCCGACAGTGACTCGAAAGCTGACCTTTCCATGAGGGAAACAACTCCTGGGACTCTATGTACGACGTTTGCCGTGGCCTGGTTTGTCTAGCTTGACCCAAATACACACACCTGTAAATCCCACCTGGGCCCAGTAATTAGTGAGAAGATCTGGGTTGGTTCCCCCCATGAGTTAGTGGGCTTTCAAGCCAATTTTCATATGCTTGAATAATAATGACATTTCTGCTCAGAATCTGGAGCAGATGAGACCAGATCCAGTGATTTTTACCAAGTCCCTAGAGCTGCTTGAGATCTGTTTGAATATGTGGCATGGGGTATGTTGCAATCCATGTGCCCAGATTTTGAAGACATCTGTCTGCTTAAAATCTGCTTGAAGATTCTCCACGCCCTATGAGCTGCTCAGATTATGTTCAAATACAAGTCAAGGGATTGTTTATACTCAGATTCTGCTTGAATCTTGGTGCAAGGGGACTTGGATGGGTTCATGACAGCGGTCTGCTTGGGATCTGTTTGAATAACTGTGCAAGAGGCCTTGGTCAGTCTTGCAATAGTGGTCTGCTCAAGATATGTAACATATGTTTGAATAATCACGACAAAGGACTTGGTCAATTTTGTGTAAAGGATATGCTCAAATTATGTTTGAATATATTCAGATTAGGCACTCGCTTCCTAAACAAGTTTGCTGCCTTGCTCATCAGAGTCAATTGGTTGCGTGATCAATGTCTGCTTTTTTGATTGTGGATCAATTTTTGATGATGCCAATGATGCGGGTTTTAATCTCATCTTATCTTTCAGAACTAGATTGACACTATCTGCTTACTCAATGGTGGACCCTGACAATCAAATCTTAGAGAAATCTAATCTTGATGCGGCTGTGTGTGATTGGATCATGGATGTAGCATAGCTTCCATTTTGGGTTCCATGTTCAACTTACATAATCTAAACTGAACATGTTGTGCATGTGATTTCCTTTTGGGGATATTTCGATGAAACTTAGAGCAACCCAAAAAGTAAATTCACCTCAGTTTTGGAATAGCACATGCTCATGTTGTGGGTTTCTTCTCAGCTCTTGAGGATATATTCTCTTGTGTGGTTCCTTGCACTTGTGCCCTTCAAAGTTTCTACACTGTTGTTCAATGCCTCTATATCCTAATTCTTTCAATGATACCCTTCATGACTTTCATTAACAGTACATACTTCTCTAGGCACATTCATATTTCTTTCTAACACTTTATGCCTCTCAAGTAATGTGCTGCTGTCTTGATGCACACAGTAGAGCCAGCCATTGCATATATATAGGCATAGTAATCATTACCTACCCATTCTGCTTTACCACATAACCAGCTATTTCTACACTCCTAATTCACATGAGTCATGCTTTCATTGATATGAAGAAGAGTAATTGAGATTGATATAAACAGAGAGACATGTCATAATTTGACCTTTTTCATCTTATCATTGATGATCTTATCTTATCTTGGCACAGATTATCTTATCACAGATCATGGCATCCAACAGTCCGGGCTAGGGGTCTGGGGAATAATCTTTATTGATCCAAGGCTGCGCAACATATGCTCCGGAAGGTTCTACTACAACCCATGACCCACCTTAGTCACCCCCCAAATCCTACCAGTTAGGTAGGTTTTTCCGGCGCCCAAAACCTACCTGAGTGGTAGCGGGCAAATGGGCGGCAGGCGTTCATTTCACAAATTGCGATCCTTGGGCGGCCTATTGTTCACGGTTCCAGGCGCCTGTGGGCAGCAGCCTGGGCAGACCCAACCCCGCCCAGGGTCCTAGATTTTTGGCCATTTTACGTCCCATTTAGGAAGTTAAAGTCGATTTCTATTGCCTTTGTTGCACACAAAATACATTTGTTTTATTTCCTACTTATCACCTGTGTGTACACGATGTCAATGAAATATCCATGTAGCTTCTTTACGTTCAATCAATCATTGATGCTGAAAATCTCTGCATCAGGGGGTGGCGGCCTGCGTCGCGATTCTCACTGCATCCGCGCCCACTTGTCCACATCTATGACTTTGCCCAGATGTTCTGCTTTACCAAGCTTTTCCCTCTCGATTCTTCTGTGCTCTTGATCCAATAATTTTGTCATTGAGACTACGCTGATAGGCTGGCTACCAGATGCGCTCTGCACCAGCTCTGTAAGGGCGTATTTTTGCGCTTTTTACAGAGTTTACTCTCAAACCACTCGGTGTATCGTGTCGCAGTTGACAGTGTTGCGCTCAGTAGGACTTAAGGGTCTACTGCCCAGTCGACGACTGTGGATAGTGTCGACGATAGCAAGGCAGTCAGACCACTACTGTGGAATTGGTCTTATGAGTCCACACCAGGCTCAGGGCTATTAGTGACGAACGCTTGCACCGCAACAATTCCCCAAAAGGGATCTTTTGTTGCGGCGACTTCACAAAAGGGGTCATTCTCTGCAGGTGGGAACTTGGGCTGAAGGGCTGAGCAATGCGCGACGTTCTCAATAATAGAACTACTACTGGACAGGACTTGGCGTTACAAGACTTAAACCGATCTTGTCGCGGCAACTCCCAGTTTTGGGTTAGATGTTTCCTCAGATCATGCCACGGCGACGACTTGTCACATGTGAGGATGCACTCGATCACGGGACATTGTGGATGTGTTGCGGTGACACTTCCAAGTGTCACGGCAAGTCACGTCCATGCCCAAACACACTAAAATCGACACGGGCTAGATCCGTGAACCAAACCATGTGAGAAACGTCTGGTGTGCCTGGGGCCATACGGCTTCTTGGGGCACCCACGTTGGACTCACCTGCCAAGACATACCTGTTGGCCAATCCAGCACGTCGTATTCCAAAAGTATGATGCGGTGGGTTGACCCACATCAAAAGTATCATATGGGCTATGGGGCGGGGTCCTGATCACTCAGGACCTGTCCGATTGTCCAACTTTTCATGACTCAAAAAGGCAACCGATCTTAGATAGCGTAGCTACTATGCAGTTGTACAGGACTTTACTAAGTGTTGTTGTAGGCAGTAGAAGTAGCACATTGTTTCTTTGTATTAGAAAGCTTTCCCCCGGACTGTGAATCACTCTCATATCAGATTGTCTTGTACAATTTGCGTGCTGCGTGATTCCACCCTAAGAAGTTCTGCCACCCTTGCCCGGTCGCAACGAGTTGCTCCCCAGAGCACTTGTAGCTACTGTGATTTGAGTTTTGAGTTGAGATATCAGAAAGTCGGACTCGCCGCTTCTGGTTTAGTTGCGGCATTTAGTGTCGTCGCCTTTGGGCATTGTTGAGATCGTTTCCACACCTCTAGTTTGTGTAAGGGTAACCTTGAGACCCGATCTCAGAGTTCTGGCAAGGGAGAATCCAAAGTGTCAATAGTGGTAGCTAGGTACAAGACCGGCATACCTGGCAAGGGAGAATCCAAAGAGAAACCGTGTTGGGGATTCTCCTTGCCAGGCGCCACTATTTATATGATACAAGAACAATAGAGCGCGCAGCGACAAACAAAGAACAATGGGAACAATAAGTACAATGGCCATTGGAGAACAATAGGAAACCGAGACAGTGGGAACGATGGGACAGCTGACCATGTGCCCATCAGAGAGAAGCGCTTGGCACGGCAGTCCGGGCCGCGGCGCGTGACAGCTGACAGGTCACGCGAGCGCAATCACATGCCTGATCGAAGGCAGAGCAGTCCGAAGCGGGGGTTCCCCTGACAGTTTGGCAGTGCGTTGACTAGTTGTGCTCGGGTTGCTTTGGTCAGTTGGCAGTGCGTCGACTTGAGAACTTTGGTTTCACACTTCTTGCTTGGCAGTGCGTCAACAAGTTGTGCTTGGGTTTTGGACATTGGATATTGGCTGTTAGTTGGCAGTGCGTCGACGTGGCATTTTGGTCTACTAGTTGACAGTGCGTCGACTCAGTACTTTTGGTTGTGTCAGTTGGCAGTGCGTTGACTTGGCATTTTGGTTCTACTAGTTGGCAGTGCGTTGACTCAGTATTTGGGCTTTGCGTCGCCATCTGGATGCTGTCGCTACAAGGGATCTTAATACTTTGTATTAAGTTCTGACTTGTGATATTGTTGGTTGTGGTTGGATTAGTGTTGGATTTGGCTGTATAGAAAATATTGGTTGAGATACCATTGTTTTGCTATATATAAATTCTTGTCGTCGACTTCGTCTTCCGCGACTACTGGATCTGCATCTATTGAGGGTTTGTGATACTAGTGCTCGTCCACTACCGAAGCCCTCGCATCTTTCACACACTGAGAAGCTGATTACGAGGAGTGTGAACGTGTTTATATTTGAGTTTACTTTCATAGTAGATTCACCTGTGAGCGCACCCTCAGCATTTCAATGGCAAAGAAACAGTTCAAGTCTGCTGAAATTGTGCTGAGCAAGGTAGAGGTAGCAGATGAGGAGACGGAAAAGAGGGACATCAAGGACAACACAAACAACGAGGAGAAGACTCATGGCGCGCAAAGCTCAGCCAACGACGCAGGCCCAGCTCCCCCAATTTTGCATTGTTTAGCACAAGAGAGACACCTGCCACCCTGCAAGCAAATTTGCGGTGGGCCACAGGATGCCAAGCCAGGGCCATCAGACTCATGGCCACCGGTCACAGGTCACAAATCCCAATTGTAATTGACAAGAAAACAATTGGATTTCTTGGTGTCTTTACAAAAAGATATCAAGACCACTCTTTACGTGGTCCAGAAGATGCCCCTGAATGCCAGCACCTCAGCAACATCAAGCTTGCGGAGAAACTAGTCAGGTGGTGTTTCGGGTCTCTGGATCATTCTAGCCCACAGTACCTGCTCTGGAATGACAATGTCACTGCCGTAGTGGAGTTGTTCAAGGAGCCTGCACAGCCTACAGCTTCCAGCTCAAAGCGGTCTCCACAACCAGAGGCATCGAGCTCGCAGATCCATCCACAGCCAGAGGCATCTAGCCCACGGAGCCATCTGCAGCCAGCGTTGTCTTCATTGCGTGCACCTGCAGACACCCCTGATGTGGGAGCCAAGTCAACTTCCACAGCTGGTGCCATGAGGCTTCCACCGAGCATTCTGGAGAATCTGATCACCACTTTGCAAAAATTCGATGTCGAGACAGTTCAGGCGTTGACCGCTCAGCTCAATGAGAAGATCAAGGAGGTATGAATGACTCTGAACCACTGGCTTGCTTTTGTGATTTCTTGCTGTTCCCATGTGATTCCCCCACACCAGTTGATATGTGCTCCACATCATCTATACATACTATGAATCTGTAATATAATGTGCTCGAAAAATACATGTGCCTTTTCTGCAGTCAGTCACATGCAGTCAGAAAATGAGAACTGATATTTTAGAGTCATTGCAGAAGGACAAGCACTCTGAACTTCTGATATAAAGCATCCTCACACAGATCCGACATGGAGAATGAGGGCTCGAGTATATTGGTGATGTAAGGGCAACCTCGAGGCTCGATGTCAGAGTCCTGGCAAGGGAGAATCCAAAGGTGATTAATAGTGGTAGCTAGGTACAAGACCAGCATACCTGGCAAGGGAGAATCCAAAGAGAAACTGTGTTGGGGATTCTCCTTGCCAGGCGCCATCTTTATATGGTACAAGAACAATAGACCACGCAGCAACAAACAAAGAACAATGGGAACAATATGTACAATGGCCATGACGGAACAATGGGAGACGGAGACAATAGGAACAAATGGGCACCTGACCATGTGCCCATCAAGGGGAAGCGCTGAGCACAATCACATGCCAGATCAAAGGCAAATTGGTCAGAAGCGGGGGTTCCCCTGACATCACCCCCCCCTTGGATTGCGGCGCCTCAACGCAACGTGCAGATGGTGGCAGAGGGGTGCTGGAACGGAAGGGAGTTGAAGACAGCAGCGGCAATGATGCGTGGCTTGTTGGGGTGTTTGCGGTAGAACACCACTATACGTCCTCTGCAAAGATATCAGAGTGCTTTACCCACTGGTCGTGCGCGAATCATAGCCCTTCCACCGCACAAAGTACCAAATGCTTCGATAGCGCATCTTGGCGTCCAGCACCTCCTCTACTTCCCATTCTTTGCCAGCTCCTTGGCCCATAACCGGTGGCGGCTCCTTGCGGACCAGTCATGTCGGGAACAGATTGTTCTCGGCTAGTTGAAGCTTGACGACGGGGAAGACCGGGTGAAGGCAGGAAAGGCAGCGGGGGAGATCGAGCTTGTAAGCGCCGTGCCCAACAACCTGGGTGACTTTGAAGGGGCCCAGACGTCGGTGGGAGAGTTTGAGAGATGGGCGTGTCGTTGCTATGTCAGATGCATCAAGCCAGACTCGATCTCCGACCTTGATGTCTGGAGCTGAGGTCCTCCGGCGGTCGTAGTACTGCTTGTACTCCTCCTTGGCCTTCACCAGCGCGGACTTGGCTTCTGCTACACTGGAGGCGGTTCGGTTGCAGAACTCAATTGCCGATTTGCTCACCGCCAAGTATAGCCCGTTTGGCTTGAAACCCATGCGTGGGAGGCGGCCGGTGTCCGTCATGAATGGGACTTGCTGTGTCAAGTGGACGTGGTTGTTGTAGGCAAACTCCGCGGCTGGCAGCAACTCGTCCCGGTTGTCCTGGCTGTAGCTGGTGAAGATCCGGAGGAACTGTTTGAGCTCCTGGTTAACACGCTTGGTCTGCCCGTCAGTCTGCGGATGGTAAGCAGTGGACATAGCTGGCGAGATACCAACCAGCTTCCACAGCTCCTGGGTGAAGTCCGCTATGAACTGAGATCCCCGGTCAGAGACATACTTGGTGGGCAGCTAGTGGTGGCGCCAGACGTGCTTGTAGAAAAGCTGGGCGGCACCCTTGGCCGAGAGCAGCATGTGGCACTCAATAAAGTGGGCACGCTTCCCAAGCATGTCAACAACAACCATGATGGCCTCGTATCCGTGGGCCTCTGGTAGTTACACAATGAAATCGACCAACACTGCTTTCCAGCGGTCCAAAGGGACCTCCGTAGGATGGAGTTCCCTGATTGGGAGTTGACGGAGCGCCTTGGTTTGGCAGCACAGGTCGCAGGTGGCCACATACTGGCCAACGTGTCGAGACAACTGGGGCCACCAGTAGTTCTGGGAGACGAGCTCCAACGTCTTGAAGCGGCTGGCATGCCCTGCAATGCGGGTGTCGTGGTGCTGCTTGAGAATGTGTCGGCGCAGGTCGTTGTTGCGTGGAACTACCAGCTTGCCACGGAAGTAGAGCAGGCCGCCTTCTTTTCGCCACTGCGCAGCCCGAGCAGAGCGGACTCTGCGTTCCTTGAGGAGCTCACATGCTTCCAACACAATGGGCTCCTCCATGTCGGGGGTACCGGCGAGGGCCTCCCGGATGTCGCGCAGGAGAGGGGCTTCAGGTCCAGAGACAGTGAGACCCTCCAAGGCCCGGACATGGAACAGCTCCGGGCATAGCAGTGTGACATCTGCATTGTCCGAAGCAACTCCGTGGTCGGGGCGGCGCAAGAGAGCATCCGGGCGGCCCATGAGGCGGTGAAATGCTGAGGGCGTGCTCACAGGTGAATCTATTATGAAAGTAAACCCAAATATAAACACGTTCACACTCCTCGTAATCAGCTTCTCAGTGTGTGAAAGATGCGAGGGCTTCGGGGTGGACAGAGCACCAGTATCACAACTCTCAATAGACGCAGATCCAATAGTCGCGAAGACGAAGTCGACGACAAGAATATATATATAGTAAACAATGGTATCTCAACCAATATCTTCTATACGAACACAACCAACACTAATCCAATCCACAACCAACAATATAACAAGTCAGAACTTAATACGAAGTATTAAGATCCCTTGTAGCGACAGTGTCCAGATGATGACGCAAAGCCCAAATATCAAGTCGACGCACTGCCAACTGACACAACCAAAAGTACTGAGTTGACGCACTGCCAACTAGTAAACCAAGATGCCGCGTCGACGCACGGCCAACTAACAGCCAATATCCAATGTCCAATACCCGAGCACAACTTGTCAACGCACTGCCAAGCAAGAAGTGTGGAACCAAAGTTCTCAAGTCGACGCACTGCCAACTGACCAAAACAACCCGAGCACAACTAGTCGACGCACTGCCAAGCTAGAGGTGTGGAACAATCTCAACAAAGCCCGAAGGGGCGACGACACTAAATGCCGCGACAATACCAGATGCGGCAAATCCGACTTTCTGATATCTCAACTCAAACTCAAATCACAGTAGCTACAAGTGCTCGGGGAGCAACTCGTCGCGACCGGGCAGGGGTAGCAGAACTTCTTAGGGTGGAATCACGCGACACGCAAATTGTACAAAACAATCTGAAATGAGAGTGATTCACAGTCCGGGGAAAAGCTTCTTAATACAAAGAAACGACGTGCTACTTATACTGTCTACGACGATGCTTAGTAAAGTCCTGTACAACTGCATAGTAGCTACGCTATCTAAGATCGGTTGCCTTTTAGGGTAATTGAAAAGTCGAACGATCGGACAGGACCTGAGTGATCAGGACCCCGCCCCATAGTCCATATGATACTTTTGATGTGGGTCAACCCACCGCGTCATACTTTTGGAATACGACGTGCTGGATTGGCCAACGGGTATGTCTTGGCAAGTGAGACCAACGTGGGTGCCCCAAGAAGCCGTATGGCCCTAGGCATGCCAGTCGTCCCCCACATGGCTCGGTTCACGGATCTAGCCGTGTCGATTTCTAGTGTGTTTGGGTATGGACGCGATTCGCCATGACACTTGGGAGTGTCACCGCGACGCGTCCACAATGTCCCGTGATCGAATGGATCCTGACATGTGACAAGTCGTCGTCGTGGCACGATCTGAGGAAATGTCCAACTCCAAACCGGGAGTTGCCGCGACAAGATGGTTTAGATCTCGTAACGCCAAGTCCTGTCCAGTAGTAGGTGTATTATTGAGAACGTCGCACATTGCTCAGCCCTTCAGCCCAAGTTCCCACCTGCAGAGAATGACCCTTTTTGAGAAGTCGACGCAACGACAGATCCCTTTTTGGGGAATGGTCGCGGTCCAAGCGTTCGTCACTAATGGCCCTGAGCCTGGTATAGACTCATAAGACCAGTTCCACAGTAGTGGTCTGACTGCCTTGCTATCGTCGACACTATCCACAGTCGTCGACCGGGCAGTAGACCCTTAAGTCCTACTGAGCGCAACACTGTCACCTGCGACACGATACACCGAGTGGTTCAAGAGTAAACTCTGTAAAAAGCGCAAAAATACGCCCTCACAGAGTTGGTGCAGAGCGCGTCTGGTAGCCAGCCTATCATCTCCCAGGAACACTAATTTTGACCTCCTGGTCAATCCCGCGACAGTCTCACTGCGTCAGGTCTAAGTCCAACAGTCGACGTCTCGTTCATTTATTATTAAAGCCGCAGAGACATAGAGTTATGTTCCCACGTCTTATTCATTTGGTTGTTGGGTCCCTTCCGTGATCTGCCGCGATCAAACTTCTTCCGGCATGTTCACCATATAAATGCCCTCAATTTTCAGGGTCGAGAGTCTCCCTAGTACGAGACACTCTTGCCTTTTGACCACCATGTCCGCGCCCGACCAGAGTCCCCGCCCCCAAGACAACAACCGTGAGTGACGCCCAAGACGATTACCGCGACTTTTCAACCACGCTAACCGTCCATCAGCCGTCACCAAATCAGCTGTCCCGGGAGCAAACCTGCCTGCCATCGACTGGCGGCAGTTCATGCCGTCAGTCAATGTCTCTCCCATGGCTTGTCGACTCAACTCACCGCCTGCCTAGCCCCGAGGCCTACAACCAGATGTTGCGGCAGATGGCCGTCGACGTCCGCCAGATCCAACAGGTGAGCTCCGTTCTAAGCCTGCTGGAGCGAGCGGTCACGGCGATCATTGATTGCCGCGCCTGTTCGCTTTGGCCTTCCTTCTTTTCACTAACGTAAGGGCTAGCCGGCGCCTGCGCCTTTGACCACCAACGCTCCAGTCGGGGAGTCGTCGCCGCCGAAGAAACGCAAACGCGTCGTCGAACCCGTACGTGCACTCTGTTCTGTTCGTTTAACTATGTTCTGATCGACTTCCAGGCGGCTCCAACCGAACAAGTCGCCGCCCCTTCGTCGTCCCGGCCTGCCAAGCAGAAGGGGAAGGGTGACGGCTCCAAGTCGCAGGCCCCTGCCGCCGTCGCGGGCAGCAAGGTCGCCGTCGCCCAGAAGTCGAGCAAGAAGTCGCACGGGAAGCGACCCAAGGCGACTCCTGCCAAGGAGCCCAAGGCGTCGTCCCATGCGCCTACTCGTAAGTGGCTCTTTCTTTTCATTCACCAAAGTCGCGGGTACTGACTGTCGTAGCCGCTACCTCGGTCCCTGGCCCACAAGGATCACCTCCCGGGCGCGTCTACAAGAAGACGCACGCAGGTGTGTCCGTTTTTATGGCTTATTTCGTTGATTGTCAGACTAACCACTTTGACTCTCCCAGCTCGGATCCAGGCGTTATCCCTGCCAACCGAACCCTCTAGTGAGGAGGAAGCCGCCGCCGTCGCCGATACCGCAATGGAGGTCGACGACGAGGTGGCTCAGGAGGGAGACGCGCCGTCGGCCAACGAGCTGGCCCTTCCGGTAAGTGACCCAGTTCGTCGATCGCGATTCCTTCATCTCATGGTTGGTTTGTTCTTGACAGGGGTCCAAGTCCAAGGGGAAAGCGCGATCGAATCTGAGTGCGTTTTTCCTCTTGCCCCCCTCTGTCGTCTACTCATACTTTCGTAGCACCGTCCGTCATCGTCATGGACGACACCTCCGAAAGTGGAGAGGAGACCGGCGACTTCGTCGTAGCAAAGAAGCAGGCCGTCGAGACCCGCGTCAAGCCCAAGGTAAGTCGCCTCCTTTTTCCCAGACCACGCTGATAGGCTGGCTACCAGACGCGCTCTGCACCAGCTCTGTAAGGGCGTATTTTTGCGCTTTTTACAGAGTTTACTCTTCAACCACTCGGTGTATCGTGTCGCGGTTAACAGTGTTGCGCTCAGTAGGACTTATGGGTCTACTGCCCAGTCGACGACTGTGGATAGTGTCGACGATAGCAAGGCAGTCAGACCACTACTGTGGAACTGGTCTTATGAGTCTACACCAGGCTCAGGGCCATTAGTGACGAACGCTTGGACCGCGACCATTCCCCAAAAGGGATATGTCGTTGCGTCGACTTCTCAATAAGGGTCATTCTCTGCAGATGGGAACTTGGGCTGAAGGGCTGAGCAATGCGCGACGTTCTCAATAATAGAACTACTATTGGACAGGACTTGGCGTTACAAGACTTAAACCATCTTGTCGCGGCAACTCCCGGTTTTGAGTTGGACGTTTCCTCAGATCATGCCACGACGACGACTTGTCACATGTCAGGATCCATTCGATCACGGGACATTGTGGACGCGTCGCGGTGACACTTCCAAGTGTCACGGCGAGTCGCGCCCATACTCAAACACACTAAAATCGATACGGCTAGATCCGTGAACCGAGCCATGTGGGGGACGATTGGCGTGCCTAGAGTCATACGGCTTCTTGGGGCGCCCACGTTGGTCTCACATGCCAAGACATACCCGTTGGCCAATCCAGCACGTCGTATTCCAAAAGTATGACGCGGTGGGTTGGCCCACATCAAAAGTATCATATGGACTATGGGGCGGGGTCCTGATCACTCAGGACCTGTCCGATCGTTCAACTTTTCAATTACCCTAAAAGGCAACCGATCTTAGATAGCGTAGCTACTATGCAGTTGTACAGGACTTTACTAAGCAGCGTCGTAGACAGTATAAGTAGCACGTCGTCTCTTTGTATTAGAGGAGGCTTTTCCCGGACTGTGAATCACTCTCATTTCAGATTGTTTTGTACAATTTGCGTGCCGCGTGATTCCACCCTAAGAAGTTCTGCTACCCCTGCCCGGTCGCGACGAGTTGCTCCCTGAGCACTTGTAGCTACTGTGATTTGAGTTTTGAGTTTTGAGATATCAGAAAGTCGGATTCGCCGCATCTGGTATTGTCGCGGCATTTAGTGTCGTCGCCTTCGGGCTTTGTTGAGATCGTTCCACACCTCTAGCTTGGCAGTGCGTCGACTAGTTGTGCTCGGGTTTTGGACATTGGATATTGGCTGTTAGTTGGCAGTGCGTCGACGCGGCATTTTGGTTTACTAGTTGGCAGTGCGTCGACTCAGTACTTTTGGTTGTGTCAGTTGGCAGTGCGTCGACTCGACATTTTGAGTTTACTAGTTGGCAGTGCGTCGACTCAGTATATTGGTTGTATCGGTTGGCAGTGCGTCGACTTGATATTTGGGCTTTGCGTCACCATCTAGACGCTGTCGCTACAAGGGATCTTAATACTTCGTATTAAGCTCTGACTTGTTATATTGTTGTTGTGGATTGGATTAGTGTTAGTTGTGATCGTATAGAAGATATTGGTTGAGACACCATTGTTTGCTATATATATATATTCTTGTCGTCGACTCCGTCTCCGCGACTATTGGATCTGCGTCTATTGAGAGTTGTGATACTGGTGCTCTGTCCACCCCGAAGCCCTCGCATCTTTCACACACTGAGAAGCTGATTACGAGGAGTGTGAACGTGTTTATATTTGGGTTTACTTTCATAGTAGATTCACTTGTGAGCACGCCCTCAGCATTTCATCTGGAGCCCACCGCGAGGGGCTTCTAAAGTTTCATAAACTTTAAAAATCAATAAACCGGATTCTTTACCGCGACGTCGGATAGAGACCAAGGGTTTATCCCGCGAAGCAGTTTATTTCGATCCCAAGCTCCTGCGCGACCTCTCGAGGACCAAGCGGAGATTGAGACTGAAGGAAACGCTTCAACCTCAGGACCTTTCGAAAAACCACGAAGGTCTGCAAGACATAAAACACCTTTGTATCTACCACCCTTGCCTTCCAAGGCAAAAGGAAAACAAAGAGTGAATTCGACGTCGAAGCTTCCAGCTTTAGACACAGCTACTTCGAGTTCGACGACAATCAGTCGATCTCAGACTAGCTCACAAACCCTCTCAGAATTGTCAAGTAGCGTCACCGCTACAAACACGAATTCTAACAACATCCCTACTTCCCCTGTGACTTCAGTCGCGACAACTATGGCTCCAAAGACTGGGTTCAAAATCCCCCAACCTTGGGACACAAGTAGACCTATACTTGATGAAAAGGATCCCCTGTCGATTGAGGCATATTTGCGTCACTGCGCGCAGATCGTGGAGGATGGTGGCATCACAGATGTCAAACAAGCAAAAAGCATGTACATCCGTTATTTGCCGTCGCGGCAAGTGATGGACGTATGGGAAGGTCTCGATACCTATTCCGACGACACGAAAACTGTCGCGGAGTTCGAGGCCGAAATATTGAAAGGATACCCTGAGGTGTCCAAGCGAAAAACGGGGACCATGGCAGATCTAGACAGGCTCTGTCGCGAGAACCGTGGAATCAAAATCACGGATGAGGGAGATTTGAAGCGTTTCGGCCTTCAAATGTATAGTCACTACAAGCGACTGTCAGTCCCTCCTGCCATTATCACCAACAAAGTCGCGTGTGAACGCTACATGCGTACTTTGGACTCTGAGTTCAGTACCGTCTTGCGAAATGCTTTGGCTACGAGTCAGGTATTCAATAAGCGCTATCAAACTCGCGCCGGGATAGCAAACGCTAATGTCCCCGCGACTGGAGTCAATCGGCAGGACGACCCCATCCAGCTAAAAGAATTAATGACGATGGCGGAAGAAATGGCGTCGACGTTGAGTAACGAAGACGAAATTCCCATAATCGCGCGACCTCCTAAGGTTCGCTTCGACTATGAGACTAGTCCACCCAACCATGCTAAGGTTGAGGAGTTGGAAAACTCGATTTCCAACTTGAAGGACTCATTTCTTCTACACCAAAAAGAGCTCCAGACTCAGTTGCAGGAAGCGCTGAAGACGTTCGTACAGACTGCTCGCGAAGCGCCCATACAGCGGTCGCGGCCAGTAGGCAACAACTCTTCTGTGCCCCACTTTGAAAGTCGCGCACAAGGAGGAGCTGCCGCACGGAACGACGATTGTCGCTACTGTGGACAAACTGGTCATTGGTCGAACGAGTGCCCGCTCAAGAGGTCTCACATTGAGAAAAACCTTCTCAAAGTCGACACCAAAGGGATGTGGAGGCTCTTCGACGACAGTTTCCTACCAAATGGAGAAGGGACTCAGGGACAACGAGTAGAGGCTTACTGGAAGAAGAAGGGCAAATCCGTCAACTTCCAGGACTCCTACTACTTGGATCAGTTCGATAGTCGCGACAATGATGATATGTCCGACTACCCTGAAGAAGTGGCAGATGAGATACGCTCCCTTCGTAGTCAACTCATCCAATATGAGAGGAAGTCGTCGCGGCCAACTCCAGAAAGTCGCGCTGAGCCAAAGACTCAACGAACTGCATCTGGTTCAACCAGCAATGCAATGGAAAGTGCCATGGGCCAATTCATGCAGAAAGCCATGACCGACGCCATGGCCGGCTACTTCAACAACATGAACAGTGGTTATCCTCAGACTCAGGAGCAGTTCATTCAAACCCGTCGTGGTGCGAATAGCCAACCTGAGCGCGACGATAACAACTCGGGTTTCTAAATGGTTCAAGGAAGGGGGCTAAACCCACAAACTCAGCCAAGCCCTCTGAGGACCATGATAAACGAGCTGAGCGACGAGAGAAACCGAGAAAACCTGTGACTATTGAAGAAGTTAGTGATAGCGACGATGATGAGGAATCAGTGCGCGACAACGTCGAAAACAGAAAGGAACTACCGTTTGAGAAAGTCAAGCCCGTTCTACAAGAACCAGTACATTCTTCAAAAGCGCGCGTTCCAGATAAATACCAGTTGCGTGCACCGATTCAAAAGAAGGCTGTGGCAGAAGCAGTCTACGACAAAATGAAAAACGCGTCAGTCGACGTCACTGTGGGTGAACTCCTAGCAGTTTCGGGGACTGTTCGCGACTCCATTCTGAAGGACTCTTCGAAGAAACGAGTACCGGTTCAGAAGTCCATGCTTCAAGAAACTGGTCGCGTTGTTGAAGACGTTTGGGATGGAGAACTGAGCTACAACCTAGTCAGTGCTAAGGAATTGCCCGAACCTGTGTTCTATCATAACACAGTTGAAGGAGAAATTCCCATTGGCGCAGTTGTCGCGACGGATCCATATGAGATGTACTTGGAGTCGATACCCTCTAATGAGAACCCAAGACATGTCTATGTTGGTGATTCGTCAGCTGCTCTCAGAACAATAAACGGACGGATTAACGCGCGTCTCGACGCGGACTGCATCCTAGACAGTGGATCTCAGATTGTATCGATGGCTTTCTCAGAAGCCGTCGACGCACAATTGAGCTGGGACCCAAAGGTCGTCATATATATGGAAAGCGCAAATGGATCTATCTCTAAGTCACTGGGATTAGCGAGAAATGTACCCTTCAGGTTTGGGACCATCTTGGTCTACCTGCAGGTGCACATTTTGGAAAGTCCAGCTTATAAGGTGTTGCTCGGCAGACCGTTTGATATCGCGACAGAAAGCAATATCAAGAACGCGGCCGACGGCAGCCAAATAATCACTATGCGCGATCCCAATTTAAAGACACGTTGTGCAATGGCTACGCAGCCACGTCGTGCAGACGACTTGCCGCGTAACACCAAAAACAACGACGGATCTACCGAGCCCTACAGTTCGTCGAAACCGACGGCCAGTCCAGACGAACCGAACCCTGAACGGGATTTTCAAAGAGCTTCGAGGAATTGACCAGGTTGAGTCAAGGAGAAGAAGTCGCGGTGACTGTGTCGTTGGGAAAAGATGGGAATGTAGTGTTCGAGGATCTAAGAAAGCCGCGTTCTAGTGGCCAGTTTACCCAAACTGAGCTAGTAGAGGCATATATCTTGTCGTCGAAAGAGGACAAGGAAATGAAGAAAGACGTCGCTGCGTCGACTTTGTTTCATTCATATATGAATGAAAGACTCTCAGACGCGGCAACAGAAAAACTGACTGTTGGTACTTGGAGTGTACTAGACGACGACTCTTCTAGTCGCGACAAATACTCTGTGTTCGCAGGAAAGAAATACAAACCTGTAGACCAAAAGGTCAGACCAGTGTACACTATGGGTTCTGAGGACGATCGAATAATTCGAGAAATGGTGGGAGATCCCTTGGATACGCTACCTACTCTAAACCCGCGACCACCTGATTTTACCCCAACTGGTAGATTCACGGCGGAGCGCAGGGATATTGTGGACAAGTTACACAAAGGGGACTTCTTATTGCCAGAAGAACGGAAGTTGCTCATGCACTTCTACATGCTTCACAATCAGAGTTTCGCGTTCAATGATGAAGAACGTGGCGCATTAAGACAGGATATATTTCCTCCTGTCAAGATCGCGACAGTTCCCCATACAGCATATCGCGAAGGGAATATTCCTATACCTCGCGGCATGTTCGACCAAGTGTGCAAGGTCATTAAAGACAAAATCGCGGCCCAGGTCTATGAGCCTTCCAATTCCTCTTATCGGAGCAAGTTCTTTGCTGTACTTAAGAAGGATGGGAAGAGTATCAGGCTGGTGCACTCGCTAGAACCACTCAATGCAATTACTATCGCACATTCAGGATTGCCGCCCGCGACAGAGGAATTAGCAAACCACTTCGCCGGTCGCGCCTGTGGTGCTGCGCTAGATTTGTACTCAGGCTACGACCAGCGTGACATCGATCCAGCTAGTCGCGACTTGACTACATTCCAGTCACCGTTCGGTGCGCTGAGGTTGGTCAAACTCCCACAAGGATGGACCAACTCAGTACCCATATTCCATGAGGACGTTACTTTCATTTTGAAAGACGAAATCCCTCATGTTACTATTCCATACATCGACGACGTACCCGTTCGAGGACCAGGAACCAGGTATCTGTTACCCGATGGAACCTGTGAAACGATTCCAGAAAATCCCGGGATCCGTCGCTTCGTATGGGAACACTTTCAGAATGTGAACCGCGTCGTGCACAGAATCGGCTACTGTGGCGCGACTCTGTCTGGTACCAAGTCGGTGGTTTGCGCCGACGAGTTCGCTGTGGTTGGCCATATCTGTTCGTTTGAAGGTAGAAAACCTGACGCGGACAGAGTTGGTGTAATCATGCGTTGGCCAGACTTGAGAGACGTCTCGGAAGTTCGACAATTCATGGGTACGATTGGGGTCATGCGGATGTTCATTAGAGGATTTTCTGAAATGGCGCGACCAATTCAGAGACTGGTGAACAAGAATGCGCATTTTGAATGGGGTGACAAACAGAAACTCGCATTTCAAAGACTTAAAGACGCGATACAAGTCTGTCCGTCGCTTAAGCCTCTGAACTACGAGTGGGACTCTGAGATTGTCGTCGCAATAGACACATCCTGGATGGCCGCGGGTTTTGAAATTTACCAGCGCGACCCAGATGATCCAAAGAAAGTCTATTACGCAAAATTTGGGAGTATCCCGCTTACAGAAAGAGAAGCTAGGTTTTCTCAACCGAAGCGTGAACTTTATGGTGTGAAGCGCGTGCTTCAAGCCATGGCTCACTGGCTTCTTGGTTGTAGAAAATTGGTAGTCGAAACCGACGCGCTGTACTTGGCAGGCATGCTAAGGAACGTTGGTAACCTACCAAATGCAAATATCAACCGTTGGGCTGAGGAGATCCTCATGTTTCAGTTTACCTTGAAACATGTCAGAGGAATCACCTTCTCACCAGATGGCTTGTCGCGACGACGACCTGCACCTGGAGACGAAGAGTATCCCAATGACGAAGAGGAAATCTTCGACGAGCCACCACCAGAGAACAACGAGAATTGGGATTACGACACAGAACAACCATTAGACTTTGAAGAGTTCAAAAGGGACATTGACACCAGAGGTGGCTACCTTAACTCTATGGTCGGGTGTGCTGAGTCGGTCGACGACATATCCAAAGAGCTAGTCGAAGCTTGCGACTCTCGTCGCGCTGAGAATCGGCGCGTCAAAGACGCATATGACGCTCAAGGGCTCGTCGTCCCAGTCTTCATGTTGAACGATGTGGCAAACGGAGAACCACTTTTGCCTGATCTTGAACTGCGCGACAATCCTGAGGATCCCTATATTGAGGATCACCGGACTGGCACAGGGATCGAGCAGGACAATAAGTTGGTAATGGCTAGGAAGTGGCTGAAAGACACTTCTGTAAGGCCTGAAATGACAGACAAACGGTTCAGATCGTTTCTCAAATTCTCGCGACAGTTTTTCCTCAAAGATGGAAAAATGTACAAGAGATCGACCAATGGGATTCATAGACTGGTCGTGGACAAGCGCCACAGGACTTATATGATAAGGCGTGTCACGACGCGCTGGGTCATAAGGGTCTTTTCAGCACTAAGAGCCTGTTGGAAACTCGGTTTTGGTGGCCAGAAATGGAAAGAGACGTCGACTGGTGGATAAAGACTTGTCATAGCTGCCAAGTCCGCCAGAAAACTCTCCTCCGCACTCCACCGACGCCGACGATGACTCCAAGTGTATTTCAGAAGATACATACAGATGTCATGATTATGGGAACGCCTTCCAACGGATACAGATATGTCGTCGCAGCAAGGGATTCTTTGACCCGCTACGTGGAAGCGCGACCGCTACAGGCTGACAACGCCAAGGCAATAGCGCGTTTCTTGCTCGAGGACATAGTGTGTCGCTGGGGGTGTCCTAAGTGGATTGTAACCGACAACGCAGGACAATTTGTCGCGGCGTTGAATTGGCTACAGAAGAAATATGGTATCAAGGGAATAAGGATATCTCCTTACAATTCCCAAGCGAATGGCACTGTTGAAAGAGGTCACTGGGACATTCGACAGTCACTGTACAAAGCTACTGGAGGAAACGCCTCCAAATGGTTTTGGTTCTTCCCACAGGTCTTGTGGGCAGATAGAATTACAGTGCGTCGCGGGCTGGGTTGTTCACCATACTTCGCAGTATGTGGGGCCCACCCTACCATCCCTCTGGATATAGTCGAAGCTACGTGGTTAGTCGAATATCCTGACCGGATCGTCGACTCTGCGGATCTCATTGGTCTCAGAGCACGCGCTCTAGCGAAGCACGCCGACCATATAGAAGATATGCGCAGCCGCGTCAGCGACGCCAAACTAAAGATGGTTCAACGCTACGAACTCGAGTACAAGCATGTGATCAAAGATTACAAGTTTGTACCAGGGGACTTAGTGTTGGTCAGGAACACAGCTATTGAAAAATCATTGGACAACAAGATGAAAGCTAGATATCTTGGGCCCATGATTGTAGTTCGAAAGACCAAAGGAGGTTCTTACTTAGTCTGTGAAATGAACGGCGCGATGTTCCATGCGAAAGTCGCGGCGTTCCGAGTAATACCCTATTTGGCAAGACAGAAATTGACACTCTCTGAAGATATAAAAAAGCTGATAGATATTTCGCCTGCTAAACTCGATGAGTTGGTGGAGGAAATATCTGATGTCCGCGACTACCAGTTCGAAGGGGTGAAACTCAAGAACTCGGATAGTGACGACGACGACGATCCTGTAGAGGATCCAGCTTCTGTCGAGTGAAAGTCTGGCGCGCAAATAATTGTCGCGGCAAGCCCTCGCACGACAAGACGTCGCTTCCCTCAGTTTTAGACAGAAGTCAGTATATTGCTTGGGTGCTAGCTGGTACCTAAGGACTATACTGGGTTGTATCTAAGAGAAAAAGGTCATAAGGAGGTGCGCGAGAAGAAGAGACGCGACTTCATAAATAAGTGACATGAGAGAGGAGAGACATATGGAAGGAGAGTGCATATAGAACAAAATATGAAAAGATTAGGCCGCATTCTTCGACATCGAGAGGTCAATGGCTTCCTTGACGTCCTTGAGCGCGGTCTTCCATTCCTCTAGCCGCGACGAGACGTAGTCGCGTTCCTCGATGAGGAGCTCGAGTGGAATGGACCGCCGCAACCGGTACAATTGATGTCGATGCACTCGGTCCGCAATAAACCTTCGGTCGGACGCGGACGCTGCCAATCGGTTAGCGAAGTGTCGCGACAGGAGGTGGAACTGCGAGACTCACCCGGGGTCGCATCAGTGGTACTGTTGCTGAGTCGCTGCCTCTTCGAGCCGGTGACAACGAACGATGGCTGGGTAATTGGTCAGAAATGTAGTCGCCGCGACTGAGTGAAACTCACGTCTGGAAACTCTGGAGACAGCTCCCTAGAGCCTCCATCTGCTCCGCGTGAAGCTTCGACATTTTGGCGCTGAGAAGACGCATCGACCTATCGTGCTCGTCTATGAGTCGAATGATAGTCCCATAGACGTCCGCGAGCCCTACGGAGTCGTCATGACCAGATCCGTCGACCGATCGAGAACCGGACCGTCCTGCGACGGTCTTGCGAGTAGATGGTCGCGGGGTCTGTGAAAAATCAACCTGTGCTCGGCAAAGGCTCGAGACGGACGCACCTTCTCTTGAACAGGAGTGGGGGCCTCCATCTCGACGTCTGAATCAATGTCGATGGCAGGAGTTGGGCCTGAAGCCTCAGGAACAGGGTCTTCGGCCTGTGCAACAATATCCGTAAGAAAATCTGGACAAAGACAGGGAATCATACCTTGGCCTTCCCAGACGACGACGGAGTCGCAGCAGGACGTGGGATGCTCTCCTGAGCCTGTCGCAGGCTGATGATCGCCGCGACAAGGGACTCATGCCAAATCAGATAGGCTCGATACTTGTTGACGGCCTTAGTCTGAGAGGCGTCGCGCTGCTTCTCTGGAACTTCCTTGAGCAGTTCCGTCTGAGACAGAGCGAGCGTGGTGGCCTCCTCGAGACAATCCAAAACGTCGCGGGGAGGATCTTGAGCAGCAAACGAGCTGGCTTGAAAGCGGGTCTGTCGACGAGATAAGATAATCGCCGCGACACGCCATCACGAATCAACTCACTCGAACAAAGAAAATATCCTTGCCAACGCTGAGGATGCCCTCTGAACCACCTAGACCCAGCTTGTTCATCGCTGCGAGAGAAGGCTTAGCCTTCTTCCACGACGCGACGAGCGATGCGAAGTCTTGGGGGAGAGGAAACGCGGACATAGCGAGGCCTGGATAGAGAGAAAGAATGGGAACGAAATAAGGACTGAGAATGGGACTGGACATAATCTGTCGAGCCCACCCAGACTTTATATCGTCGACTCTGGAAAAACTTTTCTAGTCGCGCATCAGATAAGCCGAGGACGGCTTAGATCTGTGTTCCTGGGAGAGGGCAGATCTTACGAAAGATCAGCCACAGAGTCCGCAGAAGTCCACACATTGGAAATTGAGGTGCGCGACAACGTGCACACCCCTTGGACCCATGTGCTGGAAAGTGGAATATCCAATGATGCTACTGAGGACGGGGTCCGGGACTTTTTCAAAATGTTTCAAGAAAATTCTCCCAAGAATTTTGAAAATTTAGACTCAAAGGTTCACGCGACGACGACTCAGGCAGCAGCAATGATAGATTTGGATGGTTCTACGACGACAATACGTTGATGCAATGTAATAAATAAAAACGGGCCGCGACGTTCACGGACGGTGGAACGAGCTGAACTACTGCTCATCCACCTCCATGGCAGTCTCACCCGCGGCGACGGAGCCCTCGTCCTCGACGTTCTCGTCGTCGACGTTCTCGTCGTCGACTTTCCCGTCGTCGGCGTTCTCGTCGCCGGCAGACCCGTCTTCTTCACCCTCCGCGTCTTCACCCGAATCGGCCTTGGTGGACTCGGCCGAGGTCTCGCTGTAGTTGTCGGAAAAATCCAAGACCTGCAAAACGGCTTGGGACGACGACGCAACAGGAGGCGGCGATGGCGAAGGCTGGGGCGACGAAGAGGGCGCACGGGTACGACTACTCGCCAAGTGCGCGACGTCGATCTCGTGGTCCTCGAAGGGGCTGGAAGGCTTGATCCTGGATGGTCGCGGGGTCCGACTTGTCGAATTCCTGGGCCTTCTCGATCTCCCTCTGGAACTGCTTCTCCATCTTTTCCATCTCGCGATAGAAAAATGGATCGAAAAAGGCGGGAGGCGCCGCGAACCGCTCGTTCGCCTCGCCATCCAACAAGTCCCCGTGGGACAAGATCATCCGAACACCCTTACGGATGTCGGCCATCTCGGCGGCGTCGATCTCGGTCGCGGTGTGGACGAACATCGCCTTGATGCGTTCGTCCGAGCCGTCGTCGAAGTGCTCCTTCAGCTGACCAACGAAATCACGGAACTGGCCAATGGCCAGAACGCGGATCTCGTTGGCCGTGCGAAGAAGCCCGCCGTACGCGTCCAAGGTGTCGGCGAGACGGTTGGCGGACTTGTTGAGATCTGAAGACGTCGTCAGAAACGATCAAAAATAGAAATGAATGACAAGAGTGGACTCTTACCGTCCGCGCTCATCTGCGCGATGTACCCGAAGCGTTGCCCCATATACAGCTGCTCCGCGGGCTTGTAGCCGTTGGTGCAAGTCTGTTTATAGAGCACGCACGGGGCGCACCGATTGCCGTGGCGCCCGTCGACGCTCTTGAAGCAGACGCGCTGCCGCGTCACGCACATCGCGCAGGGCCTTGGCGCGACCTCCTATGAAAAGGGAGTCAGTCGTCGAGGCATTAGAGAAAAAGATAAAGAAACGCACGAAGTCGGTTGGCACCTCGATACCGGCCCTTTCCAACTTCCCCGCGAACCCTTGGCGTGCCACCGAAAGGAGCGCCTCGGTGTCGTAGGCGGCGGGAGTGAACGGAGCTCGGGGCGTGGGGGCCGACGCCTTCGCAGGAGTCTAGAAACAGTCAAGTCAGTAAAAAGTCGACGACCAGAAAAAGTCGCGACTCACCGAGTCAGATTTCTTCTTGGCCGCCGCAACGGACTTTTCTGCCTTCTGAGCCTTGAGCTCGGCCTTGGCCGCCGCAACACTCCGCTCGCGACCAAGGGTCGCGGCCACCCTGCCCAACTCACTGCGCGGAGTCTTGGTAGTGGCGGGGGCCGCCTGGGCAACCTAGAAAAGAAAGAAAAACGAGTTAGTCGACGTCTGGGAATCAAGTCTGTGTCTCACCTTAGCCACTGGGGTCGGGGTAGTCGTCGCTCGCGGGGCGCTCGCCTTGCGACTGGCCTCCACCTTCGGCACCGGATGGGGAGGCACGGATTTGGTCGACTTGGATGATCCATCCGCGACCTTCTTGATTGGCTAAAAAGCTGGATTAAGGGGCGTGGTCTGGGAAAAAGGAGCCGGCTCACCTTGGGCTTGACGCGGGTCTCGCTGACCTGCTTCTTGGCCACGACGAAATCGCCGGTCTCCTCTCCGCTCTCGGAGGTGTCGTCCATGACGATGACGGACGGGGCTACGAAAGAATGAGTAAACGACAGAGGGGGACAAGAGGAAAACGTACTCAGATTCGATCGCGCTTTCCCCTTGGACTTGGGCCCCTGTCAAAAACAAACCAACCATGAGACAAAGAATCGCGGTCGACGAACTGGGTCACTTACCTGAAGGACCAGCTCGTCGGCCGATGACGCGTCTCCCTCCTGGACCCCCTCGTCGTCGACATCCATCGCAGTGTCGGCGACGGCGGCGGCTTCCTCATCGCTGAGGGACTCGGGTTGCACGGGCTGTGCTTGGATCCGGGCTGGGAGGGACCAAGTGGTTAGTCTAAAGATCAATGAAATAAGACATAGGATCACACACCTGCGTGCGTCTTCTTGTGGACGCGCTTGGGAGGTGACTCCTGTGGAATAGGGGCCGAGGTAGCGGCTACGACAAGTCAGTACCCGCGACTCTGGTGAATGAAAGGAAAGAGCCACTTACGAGTAGGCGCGTGGGACGACGCCTTGGGCTCCTCCGCAGGAGTCGCCTTGGATCGCTTCCCCTGCGACTTCTCGCTCGACTTCTCGGCGACGGCGACCTTGCTGCCCGCGACGGCGGCAGGGGCCTGCGGCTTGGAGCCGTCACCCTTCCCCTTCTGCTTGGCAGGACGGGACGACGAAGGGGCGGCGACTTGTTCGGTTGGAGCCGCCTGGGGGTCGATCAGAACATAGTAAACGAATGAAACAGAGTACACGTACGGGTTCAACGACTCGCTTGCGTTTCTTGGGCGGCGACGACTCCTCGACGGGAGCGTTGGTGGTCAAGGGCGTAGACGCCGGCTAGCCCTTACGTTAGTGAAAAGAATGGAAGGCCAAAGCGAACAGACGCGGCAATCATTGATCGCCGTGCCTATTCGCTCCAGCGGGCTTAAGACGGAGCTCACCTGTTGGATCTGGCGGACGTCGACGGCCATCTGCCGCAACATCTGGTTGTAGGCCTCGGGGCTAGGCAGGTGGTGAGTTGAGTCGACAAGCCATGGGAGAGACCTTGACGGACGGCATGAACTGCCGCCAGTCGATGGCAGGCAGGTTTGCTCCCGAGACAGCTGATTCGGTGACGGCTGATGGATGGTTAGCGTGGTTGAAAAGTCGCGGTAGCCGTCTTGGGCGTCACTCACGGTTGGTGTCTTGGGGGCGGGGGCTCTGGTCGGGCGCGGACATGGTGGTCAAAAGGCAAGAGTGTCTCGTACTAGGGAGACTCTCGACCCTGAAAATTGAGGGCATTTATATGGTGAACATGCCGGAAGAAGTTTGATCGCGGCAGATCACGAAAGGAACCGAACAACCAAATGAATAAGACGTGGGAACATAACTCTATGTCTCCGCGGCTTTAATAATAAATAAACGAGACGTCGACTGTTGGACTTAGACCTGACGCAGTGAGACTGTCGCGGGATTGACCAGGAGGTCAAAATTAGTGTTCCTGGGAGATGATAGGCTGGCTACCAGACGCGCTCTGCACCAGCTCTGTAAGGGCGTATTTTTGCGCTTTTTACAGAGTTTACTCTTCAACCACTCGGTGTATCGTGTCGCGGTTAACAGTGTTGCGCTCAGTAGGACTTATGGGTCTACTGCCCAGTCGACGACTGTGGATAGTGTCGACGATAGCAAGGCAGTCAGACCACTACTGTGGAACTGGTCTTATGAGTCTACACCAGGCTCAGGGCCATTAGTGACGAACGCTTGGACCGCGACCATTCCCCAAAAAGGGATATGTCGTTGCGTCGACTTCTCAATAAGGGTCATTCTCTGCAGATGGGAACTTGGGCTGAAGGGCTGAGCAATGCGCGACGTTCTCAATAATAGAACTACTATTGGACAGGACTTGGCGTTACAAGACTTAAACCATCTTGTCGCGGCAACTCCCGGTTTTGAGTTGGACGTTTCCTCAGATCATGCCACGACGACGACTTGTCACATGTCAGGATCCATTCGATCACGGGACATTGTGGACGCGTCGCGGTGACACTTCCAAGTGTCACGGCGAGTCGCGCCCATACTCAAACACACTAAAATCGATACGGCTAGATCCGTGAACCGAGCCATGTGGGGGACGATTGGCGTGCCTAGAGTCATACGGCTTCTTGGGGCGCCCACGTTGGTCTCACATGCCAAGACATACCCGTTGGCCAATCCAGCACGTCGTATTCCAAAAGTATGACGCGGTGGGTTGGCCCACATCAAAAGTATCATATGGACTATGGGGCGGGGTCCTGATCACTCAGGACCTGTCCGATCGTTCAACTTTTCAATTACCCTAAAAGGCAACCGATCTTAGATAGCGTAGCTACTATGCAGTTGTACAGGACTTTACTAAGCAGCGTCGTAGACAGTATAAGTAGCACGTCGTCTCTTTGTATTAGAGGAGGCTTTTCCCGGACTGTGAATCACTCTCATTTCAGATTGTTTTGTACAATTTGCGTGCCGCGTGATTCCACCCTAAGAAGTTCTGCTACCCCTGCCCGGTCGCGACGAGTTGCTCCCTGAGCACTTGTAGCTACTGTGATTTGAGTTTTGAGTTTTGAGATATCAGAAAGTCGGATTCGCCGCATCTGGTATTGTCGCGGCATTTAGTGTCGTCGCCTTCGGGCTTTGTTGAGATCGTTCCACACCTCTAGCTTGGCAGTGCGTCGACTAGTTGTGCTCGGGTTGTTTTGGTCAGTTGGCAGTGCGTCGACTTGAGAACTTTGGTTCCACACTTCTTGCTTGGCAGTGCGTCGACAAGTTGTGCTCGGGTTGTTTTGGTCAGTTGGCAGTGCGTCGACTTGAGAACTTTGGTTCCACACTTCTTGCTTGGCAGTGCGTCAACAAGTTGTGCTCGGGTTTTGGACATTGGATATTGGCTGTTAGTTGGCAGTGCGTCGACGCGGCATTTTGGTTTACTAGTTGGCAGTGCGTCGACTCAGTACTTTTGGTTGTGTCAGTTGGCAGTGCGTCGACTCGACATTTTGAGTTTACTAGTTGGCAGTGCGTCGACTCAGTATATTGGTTGTATCGGTTGGCAGTGCGTCGACTTGATATTTGGGCTTTGCGTCACCATCTAGACGCTGTCGCTACAAGGGATCTTAATACTTCGTATTAAGCTCTGACTTGTTATATTGTTGTTGTGGATTGGATTAGTGTTAGTTGTGATCGTATAGAAGATATTGGTTGAGACACCATTGTTTGCTATATATATATATTCTTGTCGTCGACTCCGTCTCCGCGACTATTGGATCTGCGTCTATTGAGAGTTGTGATACTGGTGCTCTGTCCACCCCGAAGCCCTCGCATCTTTCACACACTGAGAAGCTGATTACGAGGAGTGTGAACGTGTTTATATTTGGGTTTACTTTCATAGTAGATTCACTTGTGAGCACGCCCTCAGCATTTCAACGCCCCTTAATCCAGCTTTTTAGCCAATCAAGAAGGTCGCGGATGGATCATCCAAGTTGACCAAGTCTGTGCCTCCCCAACCGGTGCCGAAGGTGGAGGCCAGTCGCAAGGCGAGCGCCCCGCAAGCGATGACTACCCTGACCCCAGTGGCTAAGGTGAGACACAAATCTTGGTTCCCAGACGTCGACTAAATCGTTTTTCTTTCTTTTCTAGGTCGCCCAGGCGGCCCCCGCCGCTACCAAGACTCCACGCAGTGAGTTGGGCAGGGTGGCCGCGACCCTTGGTCGCGAGCGGAGTGCTGCGGCGGCCAAGGCCGAGCTCAAGGCCCAGAAGGCAGAAAAGTCCGTTGCGGCGGCCAAGAAGAAGTCTGACTCGGTGAGTCGCGACTTCTCTTGTCGTCGACTTCTTACTGACTTGACTGTTTCTAGACTCCTGCGAAGGCGTCGGCCCCCACGCCCCGAGCTCCGTTCACTCCTGCCGCTTACAACACCGAGGCGCTCCTTTCGGTGGCACGCCAAGGGTTCGCGGGGAAGTTGGAAAGGGCCGGCGTCGAGGTGCCAACTGACTTCGTGCGTTCCTTTATCCTTTTCTGCCATGCCTCGGCGACTGACTCCCTTTTCCATAGGAGGTCGCGCCAAGGCCCTGCGCGATGTGCGTGACGCGGCAGCGCGTCTGCTTCAAGAGCGTCGACGGGCGCCATGGCAATCGGTGTGCCCCGTGCGTGCTCTATAAACAGACTTGCACCAACGGCTACAAGCCCGCGGAGCAGCTGTATATGGGGCAACGCTTCGGGTACATCGCGCCGATGAGCGCGGACGGTACGAGTCCACTCTTTTTCTTTCATTTTTGTCTATGAGTCTGTCTGACAACTTCTTCAGATCTCAACAAGTCCGCCAACCGTCTTGCCGACACTTTGGATGCGTACGGCGGGCTTCTTCGCACGGCCAACGAGATCCGCGTCCTGGCCATTGGCCAGTTCCGTGACTTCGTTGGTCAGCTGAAGGAGCACTTCGACGACGGCTCCGATGAGCGCATCAAGGTGATGTTCGTCCACACCGCGACCGAGATCGATGCCGCCGAGTTGACCGACATCCGCAAGGGTGTCCAGATGATCTTGGCCCACGGGGACTTGTTGGATGGCGAGGCAAACGAGCGGTTCGCGGCACCCCCTGCTTTCTTTGATCCGTTTTTCTATCGCGAGATGGAAAAGATGGAGAAGCAGTTCCAGAGGGAGATCGAGAAGGCCCAGGAATTCGACAAGTTGGGCCCCGCGACCGTCCAGGATCAAGCGTTCCAACCTGGCGAGGACCACGAGATCGACGTCGCGCACTTGGCGAGTAGTCGCACCTGTGCGCCCTCCTCGTTGCCCCAGCCTTCACCATCGCCGCCTCCCGTTGCGTCGTCGTCCCAGGCCGTTCTACAGGTCTTGGACTTTTCCGACAACTACAGCGAGACCTCGGCCGAGTCCACCAAGGCCGATTCGGATGAAGACGCGGAGGGTGAAGAAGACGGGTCCGCCAGCAACGAGAACGCCGACGACGGGAAAGTCGACGACGATAACGTCGAGTACGAGAACGTCGAGGATGAGGGTTCCGACGCCGCGGGTGAGACTGCCATGGAGGTGGATGAGCAGTAGACCAGCTCGTTCCACCGTCCGTGAACGTCGCGGCCCCGAATTTTTATTTATTACTTGCATCATCGTATCGTCGTCGTAGAATCATCCAAATCTATCATTGCTGCTGCCTGAGTCGTCGTCGCGTGAACCTTTGAGTCTAAATTTTCAAAATTCTTGGAAGAATTTTCTTGAAACATTTTTGAAAAAGTCCCGGACCCCGTCCTCAGTAGCGTCATTGGATTTTCCATTTTCCAGCACATGGGTCCAAGGGGTGTGCACGTTGTCGCGCACCTCAATTTCCAATGTGTGGACTTCTGCGGACTCTGTGGCTGATCTTTCGTAAGATCTGCCCTCTCCCAGGAACACAGATCTAAGCCGTCCTCGGCTTATCTGATGCGCGACTAGAAAAGTTTTTCCAGAGTCGACGATATAAAGTCTGGGTGGGCTTGACAGATTATGTCCAGTCCCATTCTCAGTCCCTATTTCGTTCCCATTCTTTCTCTCTATCCAGGCCTCGCTATGTCCGCGTTTCCTCTCCCCCAAGACTTCGCATCACTCGTCGCGTCGTGGAAGAAGGCTAAGCCTTCTCTCGCAGCGATGAACAAGCTGGGTCTAGGTGGTTCAGAAGGCATCCTTAGCGTTGGCAAGGATATTTTCTTTGTTCGAGTAAGTTGATTTGTGATGGCGTGTCGCGGCGATTATCTTATCTCGTCGACAGACCCGCTTTCAAGCTAGCTCGTTTGCTGCTCAAGATCCTCCCCGCGACGTTTTGGATTGTCTCGAGGAGGCCACCACTCTCGCTCTGTCTCAGACGGAACTGCTCAAGGAAGTTCCTGAGAAGCAGCGCGACGCTTCCCAGACCAAGGCCGTCAACAAGTATCGGGCCTATCTGGTTTGGCATGAGTCCCTTGTCGCGGCGATCATCAGCATGCGACAAGCTCAGGAGAGCATCCCACGTCCTGCTGCAACTCCGTCGTCGTCTGGGAAGGCCAAGGTATGATTCCCGGTCTTTGTCCAGATTTTCTTACGGATATTGTTGCACAGGCCGAAGACCCTGTTCCTGAGGCTTCAGGCCCAACTCCTGCTATCGACATTGATTCAGACGTCGAGATGGAGGCCCCCACTCCTGTTCAAGAGAAGGTGCGTCCGTCTTGCGTCTTTGCCGAACACAGGTTGATTACTCTCAGACCCCGCGACCATCTACCCGCAAGACCGTCGCAGGACGGTCTGGTTCTCAATCGGTCGACGGATCTGGTCATGACGACTCCGTAGGGCTCGCGGACGTCTATGGGACTATTATTCGACTCATAGATGAGCACGATAGGTCGATGCGTCTTCTCAGCGCCAAAATGTCGAAACTTCACGCGGAGCAGATGGAGGCTCTAGGGAGCTGTCTCCAGAGTTTCCAGACGTGAGTTCTCACTCAGTCGCGGCGACTACATTTCTGACCAATTACCCAGCCATCGTTCGTTGTCACCGGCTCGAAGAGGCAGCGACTCAGCAACAGTACCACTGATGCGGCCCCGGGTGAGTCTCGCAGTTATATTCCCGTATCGCGACACTTTGCTAACCGATTGGCAGCGTCCGCGTCCGACCGAAGGTTTATTGCGGACCGAGTGCACCGACATCAACTGTACCGGTTGCGGCGGTCCATTCCACTCGAGCTCCTCATCGAGGAACGCGACTACGTCACGTCGCGGCTAGAGGAATGGAAGACCGCGCTCAAGGACGTCAAGGAAGCCATTGACCTCTCGATGTCGAAGAATGCGGCCTAATCTTTCATAATTTGCTCTATATGCACTCTCCTTCCATATGCCTCTTTCTCTCTGGTCACTTATTTATGAAGTCGCGTCTCTTCTTCTCGCGCACCTCCTTTATGACCTTTTTCTTTTAGATACAACCCAGTATAGTCCTTAGGTACCAGCTAGCACCCAAGCAATATACTGAATTCTGTCTAAAACTGAGAGAAACGACGTCTTGTTGTGCGAGAGCCTGCCGCGACAATTACTTGTGTGCCAGACCTTCACTCGACAGAAGCTGGATCCTCTACAGGGTCGTCGTCGTCGTCACCATCCGAGTTCTTGAGTCTCACACCTTCGAACTGGTAGTCGCGGACGTCGGATATTTCCTCTACCAACTCATCGAGCTTAGCAGGTGAGATATCTATCAGCTTCTTTATATCTTCAGAGAGTGTCAACTTCTGTCTTGCCAAATAAGGTATTACTCGGAACGCCGCGACTTTCGCATGGAACATCGCGCCGTTCATCTCACAGACTAAGTAAGAACCCCCTTTGGTCTTTCAAACTACAATCATGGGCCCAAGATATCTAGCTTTCATCTTGTTGTCCAATGATTTTTCAATAGCTGTGTTCCTGACCAACACTAAGTCCCCTGGCACAAACTTGTAATCTTTGATCACATGCTTGTACTCGAGTTCGTAGCGTTGAACCATCTTTAGTTTGGTGTTGCTGACGCGGCTGCGCATATCTTCAATATGGTCGGCGTGTTTCGCGAGAGCGCGTGCCCTGAGACCAATGAGATCCGCAGAGTCAACGATCCGGTCAGGATATTCGACTAGCCACGTAGCTTCGACTATATCCAGAGGGATGGTAGGGTGGGCCCCGCATACTGCGAAGTATGGTGAACAACCCAACCCGCGACGCACTGTAATTCTATCTGCCCACAAGACTTGTGGGAAGAACCAAAACCATTTGGAGGCGTTTCCCCCTGTAGCTTTGTACAGTGACTGTCGAATGTCCCAATGACCTCTTTCAACAGTGCCATTTGCTTGAGAATTGTAAGGAGATATCCTTATTCCCTTGATACCATATTTCTTCTGTAACCAGTTCAACGCCGCGACAAATTGTCCTGCGTTGTCGGTTACAATCCACTTAGGACACCCCCAGCAACACACTATGTCTTCGAGTAAGAAACGCGCTATTGCCTTGGCGTTGTCAGCCTGTAGCGGTCGCGCTTCCACGTAGCGGGTCAAAGAATCCCTTGCCGCGACGACATATCTGTATCCGTTGGAAGGCGTTCCCATAATCATGACGTCCGTATGTATCTTCTGAAATACACTTGGGGTCATAGTCGGCGTCGGTGGAGTGCGGAGGAGAGTTTTCTGGCGGACTTGGCAACTATGACAAGTCTTTATCCACCAGTCGACGTCTCTTTCCATCTCTGGCCACCAAAACCGAGTTTCCAACAGGCTCTTAGTGCTGAAAAGACCCTTATGACCCAGCACGTCGTGACACGCCTTCATCATATAAGTCCTGTGGTGTTTGTCCACGACCAGTCTATGAATCCCATTGGTCAATCTCTTGTACATTTTTCCATCTTTGAGGAAAAACTGTCGCGAGAATTTGAGAAACGATCTGAACCGTTTGTCTGTCATTTCAGGCCTTATAGAAGTGTCTTTCAACCACTTCCTAGCCATTACTGTCAGGGGACGCCGCGCTCCTTGGGCACGTGACCATGCACGTGACCCGCTGCGCCCTCTCTGCCGACCCGTGCCTGCTCACCTGTCGATCACCCAGCCTCCTCCTCCTCCTCCGATCCTCACCTCCATCCATGCCGACATCCGCCCTCTCCCTTCTTCCCCTGGCCATCTCCCTCGAATCCCTGCAAGCGGTCTAGCCAAGCCCGATTCCTTGCACCAGGGAGTGCTACTGCCGTACGCACTCCTCCCCCTCTACTTCGGCCTTCTTCCCGCGGATGTGGTCTACTGCCGTACAGGCTTGTACCAGATGCCTTGCGCTCATCCGTACCACCCCTCTTCCCAGTCGGGCATTGGTCCTCGCCTCCGATGCCTCCACTGGCCGGCCCGGCACTGGCCTGGCCACTGGGCTCCTCCAGTGTGGCCTTCCACTGTTGGTGTCTCAGGAGCTGGCCATCACTGGCCCCTCTGAGCCACTCACTATCTTATCTGGGTTTGTCATTATCTACTTGTCATCTGCCATTGTTCCATGGCAGTGATATCCCATCATCATCAGTCACTTGTCACAGCTGACTATCTAGTGTGACACCTGGGCACATGGATCCTTGAACCGTTCTCTAAGGATCCCCCTCTGTGCTCAGGTGAGTAGTATACCTCCCTTGTATTTGATAGTCTCTAAGGATCCCCCTCTGTGCTCAGACTCATGTGAGGTTGTTGTGTGCTGTGTGCTCTCTTCCTTCGGGCTGGCAGGAGTTGCCCTTACAATTACCAACTTATTGTCCTGTTCAATCCCCGTGCCCGTCCGGTGATCCTCAATATAGGGATCCTCAGGATTGTCGCGCAGTTCAAGATCAGGCAAAATTGGTTCTCCGTTTGCCACATCGTTCAACATGAAGACTGGGACGACGAGCCCTTGAGCGTCATATGCGTCTTTGACACGCCGATTCTCAGCGCGATGATAGGCTGGCTACCAGACGCGCTCTGCACCAGCTCTGTAAGGGCGTATTTTGCGCTTTTTACAGAGTTTACTCTTGAACCACTCGGTGTATCGTGTCGCGGTTAACAGTGTTGCGCTCAGTAGGACTTATGGGTCTACTGCCCAGTCGACGACTGTGGATAGTGTCGACGATAGCAAGGCAGTCAGACCACTACTGTGGAACTGGTCTTATGAGTCTACACCAGGCTCAGGGCCATTAGTGACGAACGCTTGGACCGCGACCATTCCCCAAAAAGGGATATGTCGTTGCGTCGACTTCTCAAAAAGGGTCATTCTCTGCAGATGGGAACTTGGGCTGAAGGGCTGAGCAATGCGCGACGTTCTCAATAATAGAACTACTACTGGACAGGACTTGGCGTTACAAGACTTAAACCATCTTGTCGCGGCAACTCCCGGTTTTGAGTTGGACGTTTCCTCAGATCATGCCACGACGACGACTTGTCACATGTCAGGATCCATTCGATCACAGGACATTGTGGACGCGTCGCGGTGACACTTCCAAGTGTCACGGCGAGTCGCGCCCATACTCAAACACACTAAAATCGATACGGCTAGATCCGTGAACCGAGCCATGCGGGAGACGATTGGCGTGCCTAGAGCCATACGGCTTCTTGGGGCGCCCACGTTGGTCTCACATGCCAAGACATACCCGTTGGCCAATCCAGCACGTCGTATTCCAAAAGTATGACGCGGTGAGTTGGCCCACATCAAAAGTATCATATGGACAATGGGGCGGGGTCCTGATCACTCAGGACCTGTCCGATCGTTCAACTTTCAATTACCCTAAAAAGGCAACCGATCTTAGATAGCGTAGCTACTATACAGTTGTACAGGACTTTACTAAGCAGCGTCGTAGACAGTATAAGTAGCACGTCGTCTCTTTGTATTAGGAAGCTTTTCCCCGGACTGTGAATCACTCTCATTTCAGATTGTTTTGTATAATTTGCGTGCCGCGTGATTCCACCCTAAGAAGTTCTGCTACCCCTGCTCGGTCGCGACGAGTTGCTCCCTGAGCACTTGTAGCTACTGTGATTTGAGTTTTGAGTTTTGAGATATCAGAAAGTCGGATTCGCCGCATCTGGTATTGTCGCGGCATTTAGTGTCATCGCCTTAGGGCTTTGTTGAGATTGTTCCACACCTCTAGCTTGGCAGTGCGTCGACTAGTTGTGCTCGGGTTGTTTTGGTCAGTTGGCAGTGCGTCGACTTGAGAACTTTGGTTCCACACTTCTTGCTTGGCAGTGCGTCGACAAGTTGTGCTCGGGTTGTTTTGGTCAGTTGGCAGTGCGTCGACTTGAGAACTTTGGTTCCACACTTCTTGCTTGGCAGTGCGTCGACAAGTTGTGCTCGGGTTTTTGGACATTGGATATTGGCTGTTAGTTGGCAGTGCGTCGACGCGGCATTTTGGTTTACTAGTTGGCAGTGCGTCGACTCAGTATATTGGTTGTATCGGTTGGCAGTGCACCTTGGACACCCCACATTTGTACCTCGAGAGGTACCTTTTTGAGGCCCAAACAAGGTACCTCAGTGGTAGTGGGCGGCTGTGGGCTGGGCGGCTGCTGGGCCCCCCCCAATGCTCTGGGCGGCCCCACTCAAAAATCCATGGGCGGCCAGTGGGCGGCCTTGGGCGTGCCCATGGCTCCCGGGGTCCTGATAGCGCGCGCAGTGCCCGAAAATTTTCTGTTTTTTTGGCCTATTTGGAAAGTAAAAGTCATGTATATTTTTGCAACCTACGCAATAATACTGGCATAGAATGTAACATATGACTTGTATTTATGAACATATTATGAATGTAACATGACTTATTCTTTCTCTTAAGGATATATCAAGTCACTATTTTGTAGGCTTATGGACTCGAAGAAAAAAAATCCTTATCTTGTGCGCTTTATGACTTGAGTGAATGATGCATACAGATGTTTTTTATATTCTCTTTCGAACGTAGATATATTCTCAGCGACAGATGATTCCTGAGCACAGGAAAAATGTATGTGACATATTGACGCCTAGGCAAGTGTGAGCCCGCCCACAGAGTTATGGGCCCGCCCAAGGAAAGTGTGGGCCCGCCCGCCTATTGCCAAGATTACTATGGGGCCGCCCATATCGGTTAGATAATTACGGGGCCGCCCATATCGCTTAGATGATCATGGGGCCGCCCGCCAATTGCCAAGATAATTACGGGGCCGCCCATATCGGTTAGATAACTATGGGGCCGCCCGCCAATTGCCAAGATAATTACGGGGCCGCCCATATCGGTTAGATAACTATGGGGCCGCCCGCCAATCGCCAAGACAATTACGGGGCCGCCCATATCGCTTAGACAATAAAGATACGAGTATCACATTAATGAGATCAAGAACGACAGCAGTACAGTAAGTGCGAAACAATAGAAATTGTCCAGACAACACATGAGACTAATATAGGTCACATCACAGTCCCGTAGCATCCAGTGTCAAGCAAATCTTTGTACAGCGTTTCGTGTAAGCCCCTGTGCCGCTCGGCAACAACCGGCAGGAGGCGGAGGTCCACGCGCTTCCACTGACCCTCCTGCTCCATTTGCAAGCCTCGACTGATGTAGTCGTCTACAACCATCGCGTCGCCTATACTCCGTCTGCGGAATCGAGTAACAAAGAACGTCCTGGAGGATCGTTCTCCAAAGACATATCGACAAACGTGCTCGCCCTCTCTGGGATCTTTCTCCAGCTGCTGCATCAGCAACTCCCTGTTCATCCGCTGACGTTTGCGTGGCGGCTCACTGTCATCCACATCAGTGTCATTGAGCTCATCAGCCAGCTGGGCGCCCGTTGATTTGGAGTCGGCAAGCGAGCTGCCATCGGCCGCTTGCCCTCTCTCTTCTCCTTTTCGTCGTTGATCTCCTTTTTGTAAGACGTGGAGTCCCGGACCCAGGCGATTTCATCGTTATCCCCCAAACGTGTTGCCAACACAATGTTGCCCACCTCGTCTGGATCGTCTGCAGCCTCTATCTCTTCTATATCATGGTATGAGTGAGCAGGAAACAAGCTATTTGGTACGACTGACCGTCTGTCCACTTCACGAAGTCGGGGGCTGCGCACGCAAGTTTCTCTTTGGCAGTTTTTTCCGCAATTGACTGGGCATCATCCACCGGCAAAATTTTGTAGTCGTCTGGTTTTGCACGCAACTCCATACCGAGAAGCACGCGTTGTACTAACTCAGCCGACGGTTTCCAATTTGGCTGCGGCAACTTGAAGCCATCTGGCCAATTGACGAGCCTGAGCTGATGGCGTCGACAGAGGTTCAGAAGGTCCCAGCTCATCTTCTTCAGCTGGAAACCTCCAGCACGTTCTATGTAGCATCTGTCAGAGGGCTACAATGCATTAACAAACTTGTTCACTTGCCCATCGCCATACGCAAAAGATCCTGCACGCGTGCTCGTTCCATGCTCCGCTTATCTGCGTACTGCTTGCCGCCTGCGCCCACTATCCGTCGCTCCGATCGATTGCCCATGATGGGAGCTCCCGAGTTCTTGGCCTGTGACGCCTGTGCACTTGCGGCTATGGTTGTCTGCTCGGTCATTGGCATGTCCAATGCACGTTCATCCATGTCCAACTTTCTGTAAGCCAGTCAGCATCACAGCGAAGGTTTTCTAGCTAACGCCTACCGCAGCATAGTTTCATAGTCTCGTAATTGACGATCGATAGCCACTGGAAACGTCTTCATCAGTTGCAGGTACTCGGGTGATCCCCCCCACGCGCAACTGTGCTGTCCGTCTTCGTCAATGATTACCCCGAAAGCATGCACGTTGAGTTGCCGATATGCTTTTGCTGACTGCAAACATGTTAATAACACTCATCCACAGAAAATCTGCATTACAGACCACACGAGTGAGATTCTTGGCCACATCGGCAACCAAAGCGGGAAACTTTCCACTCCTTCTTGTATCGATTATCTTTTCCTCCATGTGGATTGCATACCAATCAAGGACGTCACTAAAATGCTCGTTGAGCGCGTCGACATTGCTTTGCTGTTCCCGGCCCAGCTGGGCCAAACGATCGTCGTACGCTTTGCTGACCTGCCCGTTCCAGACGCTGACATGCACTATCAGATTGGTGAGCTCACAAGTGTACACTGGTGGAAAGTATCCACTCACTATCAGCTGGTTTTTGACCCTTGTGTTGAGCCGAGTACCAGGTCTGGAACTTGTTCCACATGTGTTCCTTTGGCCTTCGACAATCCTCGTCGCCGCTCACGTTCTCCATCACTCTTTCCACCGGTACGTTGTACTTTTCCGATATCTTTTGTAGTTGCTTTTGGACTTCCAGAATTTCCGCGTAGTAGGCTTTCGGTGGACGGCCACCCTTGTCAGCCTCGGTGTTCGCACCAGACAGTGCACGACGACCCTTTTGGCTCATAGATTTTGAATTGCCGACGATGCGAGATCCAGTCTTCTCTGTGATCGACGTGTTTGATGTGCTCGTAGCGCTCAGCATGCCAACGTCCTGAGCCACACAATTTTGCAACTCTTCATCCTCACGTCTGTCGCCTTCGACATTGCTGGAAGCTCGCCTCAGTCTGATTTCCCTCATCTTCTCTTCTTCACGCTCCCTGATCAATGCAGCACGGAGACGTTTTTGCTCCTCGGTCTCGAAGTCATCGTCGTCGCCTTCACTCTCATACAGAGCTTCCGTTCCAGGGATCTGTCCATGATAACGCCCAATTCGGTCCGGATTGGAGCGTTGAGCCACGGTCGGGATTTCGTCACAAGCCTGGCTATTGCTTCCGAGCAGGTTGTCTTCCTCATTGGCGTGAGGGTCGAGATTCAGTTCCTGGAGCTCGTCCAGTCCCCACTCTGCATCTCGTGAGACCTCCAGAGTGCCCAGTGATAGCGGATATCGTGAGCGTGGAGTGATCTCCCCATCCCTCTCCGTTACAGAAAGGCCAGTCCGTGGATGAGCTCGAGGTGTTCTCTGGTCTTCCGGACCCCTCGACGGTGTTTGCGGTGGGGTGGATGCTCTGGAAGCGTTGGATGATAAAGGTGTGGGTCGAACTGGGCTCAGGGACAAAACGTTCATTGCTAAACGCGATGCAGCGGTACCGAGCGTGTTGGAAGCGTTTGCCCACGGGTTTGCTCTTCCTCGAAGTCCAAGGGAAGCGGGCGTCATCTCCGGCAAGCTGTCTGCAAAAGCAGACGATGCCGGTAAGTTATCCACGTCATCGATACGCGGACTCAGTGAGGGAGACGAAGAGGGCGCGGGAGATGATGCCGGTAAGTTATCCACGTCATCGATACGCGGACTCGGTGAGGGAGACGAAGAGGGCGCGGGAGATGATGCCGGTAAGTTATCCACGTCATCGATACGCGGACTCGGTGAGGGAGACGAAGAGGGCGCGGGAGACGATGCCAGTAAGTTATCCGCGTCATTGATACGCGGACTCGGTGAGGGAGAGGGCATCCGCGCCGCAGAATCCCCTTGGCAGGTAGTCAGTGCTGCACAGAATGTATACGGGCGCAAATGTACCGAGCGTGATTGGGATACCTGGATTCGTCTCTGACGCAAACCCGGCATCCGCTTGAGATTGTGCCACTCTCTGGCGAGCCTTTTCCTCTCTTTTTCGGCGACGCACATCCACAGCCGGTGTCTCCTGTTCAAGGGCTGGAGCAACAGAATTGGATCGCAGTGGTCGGGTTGGTGCGGCTGAAGATGTAGGCGGTTTCGCTGCGGACTTGGAGCGAGGAGGCATGTTCCTGGTAGTGGATCGGACTTGTAAGCGCGTAAGCTTGGAAAGTTGCCCCAGATTCGGTCGGATTCTGGGAACGGAAGGCGATGCAAGGGGATCAGCTTCAAGGACTTGACCTCGTCAACTGCTAGGTACTCACTGGCGCCGCGTGCAGGATCTGCCTAGATCTTTCTTGGCCTGTCGAGCCGCTTGGAGACAGCATATCGGAGGATCAGAAGCCATCGAGCGGACTTCCGATGGTCGCATGGCTCACGCATGACTCCATTTGTGGCTCCTCCGGGCGCGCATGCCCGCTATTGCGCAGATGCCCATGTTAGCCCGGCGGTGGGTTTTGGTGCCCCTGTTAGCCCGGCGGCGGGTTTTGTCGTGATTTTATAAGGGATATTCACACAGGGACTCATGAATACGATGTACACTACTCGCTAATATAGTCCTCTGCCATGAGCTCGTCTGGTGGGAGGTGCCCGACGAACGACATGAGCGTGGACAGAAAGAAAGATGTGTCACAAGATGTGATGCTGTCGCTATGTCATGCCTCCTTGATGGTCGATATCAAGGCAATCAGTGGAGTAATGATCCGACCCACATGGCTTACAATCGCAACATTGGATCCGTTTCTTCTTCATTCCTTCGGACACGATAAGATTTGCGGGCTAAATAGCCACCGAGAATACATGTGAATAATTTAATTTGTTACGCTGAGCTTCATGTGGACACTGCGGCCGTCGGGGATTCGCTGACAACTCCGATCTCGAAATTAGTGGAAAGCAGCCCAAGAATTCCCACTGTCTCGTTGATTGCCCGACAGAGTGATCCAAGTGGGAAGACATTTGTCCTGTTTTTCCATGCCCATTGCGTATCTGCATGGGGCTCTGCAAACTGCACCACCACCTTCGACGGATCTGACAATTCGGGGATGATTTCAGCGTATTTCCCGATGTCTGCATCAGATCTGGAGCAGTCGTGACCGATGATGATGACCCGTCCACGTGCAGCACTGATACAGCGTCCATCGGCAAGCGTCCTGACTGGCTCGAGACATTCTGCCGGGACAAGGGCGTCGGTAAATCCACCCAGCCGAATCTGCACGAATCTCAGCATGAACGCGTGCCGTGACCAGTCCATCTTCTGTGAGGGCATGACAATGCCGGTCTTCTCCGCATGCTCAAACGTCTTGCGATTAAAAGACAGGAAGTAGCGACCCTTCCCGCGCCCATTTATCTTAGCAGCGTTTTTTGCACTCTCAAGTGCTGCAACGGACTTGACCTTCACGTCGATTCGCTTCCCTTGGAAGGCAGGGTTCGCCAACCACAAGTTATCGGCAGCAAAGACATCTAACGCTGGCGGTGAGTGCTCTGGTGCTGGTCAGGGATCACAGACTGACCTAGTTCAGAGATCTGCTCCTCCGTCGCCGTGTCGGGATCTGGTGGTGGAGTGGGTGGGCGACGTGTTGCCTTGATGAGTTCGGACAGGTCCCCAAAGAACATGGCCTGTCGCAATGGCAGTAAGACCCTAAGACAACGCGCATGTGTTAATAACATTCCAGTCTCAGCAATAATGTAGCACGCACTCAGGGTGGACAACCTGATCCAAGCGTGCAATGGCCGTTGCTCCCCCGTCGAGGTAGATCAACAACTCTACCTTCCGCTCAAGCTTGGATTCTGGCTTGAGGGTGGGTCGCTTCGAGCGCTGAATATGCTTGTAGCCAGCAACGACACCAACAAGGCCCTTCTGATTGTGTTTACCAACAATCATGACGCGCTGACCAGTGTAGCCCTGCCCCGTGTGGTACAAGTCTCGCTCGATCTTGGCTTGCCTCTGGTCCTTCTCGAGAGCAAAGTTGATGTATTCTGGATCGAGCTTCTGGGTTTGCCAGCCGTGGCCACATACTCGTTGGTACCCGGTGGTGTCTGGTGGAAGGAGAGTGATCTTCCAATCTGGTACTCGAATCTGCACTGATGTTCAAGAACAGGTTATCGACAATTTGCCACGGCATGCACTTACGACCAGATCCTCTCGCGATGCGTATGCCGCGTTGTTCATCTGCACGTAGTCAGTATGTAGATTGTCTATATTCCCATACGTATAGTTACCTTTCATTCGTCTCTCACAAATGTCCCATCGATACGCTTCTGGATTTCCCCAATTTCACACTGTTTACGTCGACTGAGTATCAGACAGACGATCTTCGTGTAGGCGACTCACTGGGTAGATATCCACAGACCCACCCATGTTGACCGCGACAATGAAGCCAATAACGCCTGGTTGAGGCCCGGTTATGACTTGGACTACATCTCCCGCTCGAAACTCAATAATGCACTCGGATTGTTTGACTGTCCCTCGGCAGAGCTCTCCATTGGGCCTGACGCCATGAAAATCAACTCTTTCTGACGACGTTTCCAGCCCCGTTGCTAGACCTGTAGCCAAATGAAATGTCGAATGCCCAAATACTTTGATTCGTGAGTGGTCACTGATCGACCGAGGCGGGCAGAGGACATGTCGATACAAGGAGGCCATCGGCACAACAAACGACTCCTTGCGCCTCATGGATCGCGCCGAGACGACGTCGGTGCCGTTGTAGTCTGCGAAGACTGCGCCAAGAGCAGACTCGAATGTGCCTTGTGAGACGATGCAGACCAGGATTCCGGTGTGGCAGTTGAATTTGGATTCGTCGTCGTCGACTACGACGAGATCCCCCACCTGCAGCCCAGTCTTGGTCGGGACATGAGAAGGGACATGGAGCAGGTTCTCTTGTGCGATACGAAACCACTGGAGCTCATCTGGCGTGGGCGGTGATCCCTGTTCGCGTAAACCGAAGTCCTTTAATTTGACCACTTCAAGTCCAGCGGCAGTGAAACGGCGGTTTCTCCACACCCAGAGATTGTCCACAGAATCGTAATCGATTTTCGCGCCGGGATGCATGTCCTGCACGCGCTGCCTGCCGAAGAGAATGGGGTCTGGTCTGGTCTTCTGGCCTGGCTTGCGAATGCGAGGAACAACCAAGCAGTAGATATTCTCGCGAATTGCCCAGCAGGTGTAGGCCAAATCTCCTGCAAAGATTCCTTCATCCAGGCGGACAAACACGCCGATGTACTCGCATTCTTTGGATAGTGACAGGACGCGAACCTTGTCCCCCCCGCGAAAGGGCGACTTGATCATATTCGGCTTTGAATGCTGCCAGCGATCAAGCACTTCGGAGAGCCAAGCACGGTGGCGGGTTTCAACATAGACGAAACCTCCAAACTTGCGAGGGTAAAACACAGAGTCGAGGAAGTCGTAGTGACTGAGGAATCGGGTCAAGTCAGGCTCAAAGCCTGGCCGAACGAGAAGGGGATACATCGGGGGGTCAAGCGCGTCGTCTGGCAAGCGATACAGGTGTTCCGCGTGGTCCATATCTTCATCGGTCGGACCAGAAATGTCGTGCAAATGGATGCATTGAGTGAGAGAGGGAGATCAATGCATCATCTTGTGAGGGAGAGAGCCGAAGAGCAGGGGGTGGCTGTGAGCTCACTCTCTCCTTCCACCCACCTGCCGGCGACCTCATCCTCGACAAATTCCCCTTTCTGCGCTCTTTCTACACACTCTTTCATCGTTTTCCTCGACTATGAAACGCCCAGAAGTCCTCAATGTCTGCATTAATCTCTGCACAATGGATTCCATCTCAATTTCGAAATTTGGACAATTTGAGAGCATTGTCAGGGCTATTGCCCCATCCCATCCATGGAGATGAGTACTTCGACCTCCTTTTATAATTAGAGCTCAACAAGAGCGATGTTTTCCGACCCAATTCTGACATCAGGACGACGCCCTGTACATCCCCCACCCCTCATCACCCTCTCCTTTCCTTCCCACCCAAGCTCTCAGCCCTGGGATCCTCTCAGTGATGTTCCCACTCGATTCTTTCGATTTCTCCCTGCGCATCCGCTCCAGCAGTCTGTCTTCCAAGCCCTGCATGCTGGAGACACCTCTTCGCTTCAATTCCGCTCTTATTCGGGTTTCCCTCCCATTCTTATTGGGCGTTCAAATCCTGCGATTTAATCGCACTTGGTGCGATATTATCGCATATTTTCGTTCTTTTGGGTTCCTGGCGTTGTCTAACAACGCTGCAGGGACATTCTATGGTCTCAGCTCATTCTGGACCGTTGGTCTTGACCCAGCCGCTGGCCTGGGCCACATAGCGTCAATAATTACTTCGAATTTAGTGAGTTGTAACTGTTGTGCATATTTTGCATGATCTCTGCTGCGCATCTCCAGTGTCTTTGCTTCTGTGCATATCATGCATGTTCCTGCCCTGCACTCTGTGCATTTTTAGACGGTGCATAGCCTGCGCTGCGCATATCCTGCGTTTTTCCAGCGTGCATATCGTGCATATTTCGACTGCATGTCGTGCATTGTCGATGGTGCATAGCCTGCACATTTTCCAGCATGCATATCGTGCATTTTTGGACCGTGCATAGCCTGCACTTGCGCATATCGTGCGCTGTGCATATCGTGCGCTGTGCATATCCTGCGTTTTTCCGGCGTGCATATTGTGCATTTTCGACGGTGCATAGCCTGCACATTTTCCACCATGCATATCGTGCATTTTTCGACTGTGCATAGCCTGCACTGCGCCTATCGTGCGCTGCGCATAGTCTGCGTTTTTCCGGCGTGTATATCGTGCATTTTCGACGGTGCATAGCCTGCACATTTTCCACCATGCATATCGTGCATTTTCGACTGTGCATAGCCTGCACTGCGCCTATCGTGCGCTGCGCATAGTCTGCGCCCTTCCTGTTGTGCATATTGTGCATTTTCGACCGTGCATAGCCTGCACGTGCGCCTAGCATGCGCTGGGCATATTCTGCACCTTTACTTGGTGCGTATTGTGCTTTTCTCGACTGTGCATAGCCTGCACTTGCACCTAGCATGCGCTGGGCATATTCTGCGCCTTTACTTGGTGCGTATTGTGCATTTTCCACTGTGCATAGCCTGCACTGCGCATATCGTGCGCCGTGCATATCCTGCGTTTTTCCGGCGTGCATATCGTGCACATTTCGACTGCATATCGTGCATTTTCGACGGTGCATAGCCTGCACATTCTCCACCATGCATATTGTGCTTTTTCTCGACTGTGCATAGCCTGCACTGCGTATATTGTGCGCTGCGCATATTCTGCGTATTTTTGGGTGTGCATATCGTGCATTTTTGATGGTGCATAGCTTGCACATGCGCCTTTTGTGCGCTGCGCATAGTCTGCGCCCTTCCTGTTGTGCATATTGTGCATTTTCGACCGTGCATAGCCTGCACTTGCACCTAGCATGCGCTGGGCATATTCTGCGCCTTTACTCGGTGCGTATTGTGCTTTTCTCGACTGTGCATAGCCTGCACTTGCACCTAGCATGCGCTGGGCATATTCTGCGCCTTTACTTGGTGCGTATTGTGCATTTTCCACTGTGCATAGCCTGCACTGCGCATGTTCTGCATATTTTCTACTGGGCATATCATGCTTTTTCTCAACTGCATAGCCTGCACTGGGCCTATCGTGCGTTGCGCATATTCTGCGTATTTTTGGGTGTGCATATCGTGCATGTTTTGACTGTGCATATCCTGAACTTGCGCATATCATGCGCTGCGCATATTCTGCGTATTTTGGGTGTGCATATTGTGCATTTTGAGTGTGCATAGGCTGCACCTGCGCATAGCCTGCACTTGCGCATATTCTGCCTATTCTCTGGCGTGCATATCCTGCATTTTGGATGGTGCATAGCTTGCACATGCCCCATTTGTGCGCTGCGCATATCCTGCGCATTTTCTGGCATGCATATCGTGCGTTTTTCGACTGTGCATAGCTTTCACTGCGCATATTGTGTGATGCGCATATTATGCGTGTTTTCTACTGTGCATATCATGCAGTTTTGATGGTGCATAGCCTGCACTTGCGCCTATTGTGCGCTGCGCATATCCTGCGCCTTTTCTTAGTGCATATTGTACATCTTTCGACCGTGCATAGCCTGCACTTGCGCATATAGTGCGCTGTGCATATTCTGCGCCCTTCCTGTGGTGCATATTGTATATCTTTTGACTGTGCATAGCCTGCACTTGCGCACATCGTGCACTATGCATATCCTGCGTATTTTTGCGTGCATATTGTGCATTTTCGACGGTGTATAGCCTACACCTGCGCATATCCTGCATATTTCTTGTGGTGCATATCGTGCTTTTTCAATAGCCTGCACTTGTGCATATCATGCGTTGCGCATATTCAGCGCATTCTCTGGCATGCATATCGTGCGTTTTTCGACTGTGCATAGCTTTCACTGCGCATATTCTGCACCTTTCCTTGGTGCATATTGTGCATTTTTCGACTGTGCATAGCCTGCACTTGCCCATTTTCTGCGTATTTTCGACTGGGCATACCGTGCATGTTTGATGGTGCATAGCCTGCACCTGCGCCTGTCGTGCGCTGCGCATATTCTGCGTATTTTGGCGTGCATATTGTGCATTTTTACACTGCGCATATTCTGCACCTTCTCTGTGGTGCATATCATGCATTTTTCGACTGTGCATAGCCTGTGCTTGCGCATATCGTGCGCTGTGCATATCCTGTGCACTTCCTGGCATGCATATCGTGCATTTTCGACTGCATATTGTGCATTTTCGACCATGCATAGCCTCCACTTGTGCATATTGTGCGCTGTGCATATTCTGCGCATTTTATGGCATGCATATCGTGCATTATTCGACTGTGCATAACCTGCACTTGTGCATATTGTGCGCTGTGCATATCCTGCATATTTCTGCGTGCATATTGCGCATTTTCGACGGTGTTTCGCCTACACCTGCGCATATCCTGCATATTTCTTGTGGTGCATATCGTGCTTTTTCACTAGCCTGCACTTGCACATATTGTGCACTGTTTTTCGCCTGTGCATATCGTGCTTTTTGACAGTGCATGGCCTGCACTAGCGCATATCCTGTCTATTTTCTACTATGCATATTGTGCTTTTTGGCAGTGGCTAGCCTGCACCTGTGCCTATGCGTCGCCTGCACCCATGCATATCATGCATTGCACACATCCTGCACCCATGCATATCATGCATTGCACACATCCTGCACATTTTCTGGCGTGCATAGCCTGCACCCATGCACATCGTGCACCGTGCATAGCCTACACATTTTCCAGCATGCATATCGTCCATATTTTGACTGCATATCATCCATATTTTGATGGTGCATTGCCTGCACATGCTCATATCATGCACTGGGCATAGCCTGCACATTTTCGGCTTCCATATTGTGCTTATTTCGACTTTGATTAGCCTAGAATTGTGCATCTCCTGCGTTTTCCTGCGGTGTATATCATGCATTTTTGACAATGCATAGCCTGCATCTGTACATGTTGTGCGCTGTGCATAGCCTGCACATTTTCCGGCATGCATATCATTTTTATTCGACTGCATATCGTGCATTTTTGACAGTACATAGCCTGCACATGCGTATATTGTGTACTCGGCATAGCCTGCACATTTTCCGGCAAGCATATTGTGCAGATTTTACTGACACACAAGTTGTGCTGCTTTCTTTGGGTGAGCCGGCGTTGTTCTGGCTGGGCAGCACATTTTGGGGTCATCCGCACCCCGCCGGCTTTGCGCCCTGGGCTCAGGTCCCACACCCAATCACACTACTGTTGTGCAACACAGTATTTTATTTGATGGAATGTCTGGCCAGCAAAGGCTCAACTGAAGAAGATGGATGCATTGAGTGAGAGAGGGAGATCAATGCATCATCTTGTGAGGGAGAGAGCCGAAGAGCAGGGGGTGGCTGTGAGCTCACTCTCTCCTTCCACCCACCTGCCGGCGACCTCATCCTCGACAAATTCCCCTTTCTGCGCTCACCCACCCACCCACAGCCTGTTTGATTTTTGATTGCTGTACAGCAGTAGAGCAGAGTCTGCGGGGTCATCCGCACCCCGCCGGCTTTGCGCCCTGGGCTCAGGTCCCACACCCGGGGTCATCCGCACCCCGCCGGCTTTGCGCCCTGGGCTCAGGTCCCACACCCAATCACACTACTGTTGTGCAACACAGTATTTTATTTGATGGAATGTCTGGCCAGCAAAGGCTCAACTGAAGAAGATCAACGTTGTGCGATGGTCCTGCGTCCCTCGAGGCAATCTCCGCCCGTTTTGTACGGGAGTACCGGGCTGCCCATTGCTCAAGCAACTCGTGCTCGGATGAACCTGAGGTCTGGGGATCCTCAGAAATGTCCAGCTCCAGGTGTGGACGCTCGTTGTAGATGCTGTCGCGAGATTCTGGATCTTCTTCGGTGTCTTCAGTAACGAGCCAGTCCTCCACATCGACATCTTGGACGTCTTCTAGATCTTCCTCTCCCTCCGTCTCATCGGCTTCAATGCTCAGGTACTGCATGACTGATTGTTTCCTGGAGGCGGGCTCTGATTCGACACGCCGTTTCTTCGAGGGATTTGATTTGCTCCTCACACTGGAGATGCTCTGAGATGTAATAAGCTACATACATCTCTGTCAGTCGATCATATCGCACCGATTCTACCTCCACAAATCCGGTGCGAATAGGATTCGATCTCCCGAAGACTAATGGTTGCGGTGCATTGCCAACTGGTTCTGGTACATCGACAACGTGTTTAGTGGGCTGCTTAAGTGATTAGTGACCATGGGATTGTGAGCATAACAAGGCCCGTACAGAAGACGCTTCGCCACCTAGGCTGTCATTTGGGTGGCCGAAAATCAGTCCCTCCACTAGCACAGGTTCATGCCCCTGCGACTCAACCTCTCCTTCGTTCGCAACCGAGCTTGCAGCCGAAGGTCCACTCTCCCGCACTTGATCATCCCGACGATGGTCTTCATCTTGACCATCCTCTGCGGACTCCTGGGGCTTGCAGACATCGGGGGTCGGTAGGACGAGAGCTGCAGCAAGATGCGACTGCTCCTGGACGATGCTGTCAGGCAGAGCTGCCTCCTCCAAGGATCTTGACGCTGTCTCTGCACGCAGGATCGGAGATTGCGGAGGAGAGGGCTATGCGTGGTATTGAGACCGAGCAGCAAAGAGGAAGCAGATGCACGTACCGTGCAAGGAAGGAATAACGGAGTCTCTGGCCGACCCGGAATGGGGGTGAACAATCCGCTTGGTGATCTCCGCGTCGATTGTGTGTCAGTCATGCAATCTTCGGGGCAAGGCTGAGGGCGCTTCAGAATGAGGGCAGCCAGGCAACTCGACACTCACTGTCCCCAGATTAGACATCTGACGAGGCGCAGGGCTAGCGTGAGGGCACGCAGCGTCCGGAAGACGGTCGACGAAGCTAGCGGCGGGGCTTAGCGAGCCTAAGCAGCGTCTGTTAGTACTTACGCATAGATTCATCCGCGCCTTTGAATTCTTCTATTGTCTGGCACTTAACAGGCTTTGATCGTTTATGACTTATAGGGCCTTGAGCCCGACACTGAATACAAACTATGTACACGCTCTACTATGGTATACGCTGAGCTGGACTTACGAGCCATGGTGTTCAAGAGCAAGAGACGAAATCCCGATCGCTGATCGGAGTGTTTGGCATTGTGCATGACTGATGGTTGGCAGACCGGCATGATTTCGATCCCGGTGACGTGCCTGCGGACGGAATAGGCGCGAGCTAACACAAAATGGGGGTCAGCTACGACCTAAAACAGTGCAGGAATAAGTGTGATGTGCGAGGAGGTCCACAAGATTCAGTGCCGTGGCAGGCAGTAAGAAATGATGATTTTAGACGTGGGACGAAGTCGAGGGCGGCGTGGGACGGATGCGACGAAGCAGAGGGTCGAAATACCCAAGTAGAAACGAGCTGAAGACGAGAACTGAACTCAAGACTATGAGGAGAATAAATCTATTTTTCTTTTGTCCAACTACAAGCTTTTGTATGTGAGACAATGAAATAATCATCAGAGTGGGTGAAATATCGACAGGATGGAGCAAGGGACGGTGAACAGAGGAACCAGGGAAGTGAGAGGGGAAAAACAGGTACAAGTGGATGGTGAAGTAAGAAAGGCAGGGGTGTAGAGATAAATGTGCAGACAGCAGTCCAGGGATGTGAATATCAAAAATATATGCAGGGCTGGACGAACCAGTGAATAGCCAGGGCTGAGGAATATTGAGGAGACCCTCAGTTGTGTGCGAAGCGTGCGCCCACTGATTGCTGATTGACATGCACTGCCACACGTCAGGACTTGTCGGATAGATAGGCCAGTCCGTCATCTCCTCCTGACTGAAAAAATGACCGTCCTCGGTCATAGAATAGCGGACAAGTGTCTTGAGGAATAGAAATGTGAAGATAAAGGCTCAGTAGATCATCATAGCCTTAGCTCCTCGGAGCTGCGCAAGACAATGATGAATCAAAGGATGCGACTTGGGGGGAAAGGAATGGGCAGCAAAGTCGAAAGGAGAGGGTGCTCAGCTGTGCAGGTGCATCCTCCTGACTGAAACGCGTTCTCTAACTCTTCTACAACTCTTCACAGCTCTCCTCCTCTTCCTGATCTGTTTCTGGGTCCACCAATGTTGACTGCTCGAGCTCGCGCAGTTTCTCGGTTGAGATATCGAGGAAATCGTCCAGGGGAGGGAGGGGGATCGTTGTGCGTGCAAAATAAGGTATAACACGAAAAGCGGCGATGGGACGATGGAAAACTGAGCCGTCTAGCTCACACAGGATGTAGGCGCCTCCCTTGTTGCGCGAAATGACGACTAATGGGCCCAAATAGCGTTTGCGCATCTTCATATTGAGGGACTTCTCGATGGCCGTGTTCCTCATCAAAACCAGGTCGCCCTGCTTGAAGTTGAAGTCGCAGATCGTGGCGGCGTGCTCGATCTCGAAGCGTGCAGCGTCACGCAGTCGTGCTTGATAAACTCGAGAGTGTAGGGCTTCTAGATCGCTTCGGCGTTTCTGGAGCGCAATGGCGCGTCGTGCAATGAGATCCGTGGTCGAAAGGACGGTTTCGGGCGGCGGGAGCAGGTATGTGGCTTCTGATAAATCGAGGGGAATTAATGGATGCGTTCCAGTGACCGCAAAATAGGGTGAGCAGCCCATGCGACGACGGACAGTGACACGGTCCGCCCAGAAGACCGAATAAGCAGCAGAACTCCAGTTCTTCTGCTCCCCATCTACAGCCTTGAAGAGCGCCTCGCGGATGTCGAAATGTGGATTTTCAATCAGCCCATTTGCGCGTGAGTTGTATCCCGAAATGCGCACATGACGGACGTGATACTTAGCTTCCAGGTACGCCAATGCCTTCACAAACGGTGCGCCGTTGTCTGACACGATTTCTGTGAGCGTCCCCCATCTGCAGATCAAGTCCTGGAAGATCCATTCGCCCAGGGTGGTCGCTGTCTCACGGCGCAGCATGCGGAACTCAGGAAAAAGCGAAATCGAGCATCGTCCTTGCACAATGTAGCGGAATCCAGCGCTTGGCGGCATGTGCATAGTGTCCATATGAATTTTCGAAAACAGTGGGGCCGGGACCGCGACGGTAGGGGGGATAAGGAGCTTCTTTGTCTGTCGAATCTGACATAGGTGGCAGGTGCGTAGGTACCAGGTGACGTCGTGTGCAAGGAATGGCCACCAGAATCGTTCCGTGAGTAAAGCCTTCGTTGCGTGGAATCCCTTGTGACCAACGTCGTCGTGGGCAGATCGCAGGATGAATATTCGATGGTGGGAGGGAACGACTAGCTTGTGGCGTCCGTGTGCGTCCTTGCGCCAAAGCTTTCGATTTTCGAGGTAGAATTCCATGCTAAACCGAATAAATGCCTGATATTGCTGTTCAGACATGTCCCGTGGGCGTCGTAGCGTCTCAAGCCATCCCTGAACCAGATCTACACGATGATCGGCGAGTCGAGCTGCTTCTGAGCGAGGTACCTGATCGTAGCTCAGTGTAGGCGGTGTTGTGGACTCGGTGGGTGCAATTTCGGCGGAAAATGAGTGGATCGTGGATTGGCGTCGTGAAACGAAGGGTAAGTCATTGATTATGTGCATAAAACCGTGCACCTCGTCGATCCAGTCATCAAAACCGTCGTCCTCATGCTCTAACTCGTCTCCAGGCTGTGCGGGTCGTCTGGACAATCCATCCGGGCCGTGTTTGACGCCAGGGACATGTACTAGCTCGAAATGGAAGGTTAAGATCGCCAGGATCCAGCGGTTGATACTGGCTGAGGGCGAAAGATCGGGGTTCCGTAGCATACCCTTGATGTACCTAGCATCGACTTCAACCACTAGATTTCGTAGACCGATCAGGTGGAGCTTCCATGAACGAAGGGCGCGGAATAATCCATACAGCTCTAGCTTGGGCTGTGAAAATCGAGCTTCTCGATCGTTAAGCGTGATTGAGCCAAACCGGGCATAGAAACGTCGACTGGGAGTGTTTGGATCGCACTGGGCAAGCAGGAAACCAACGGCGATCTGAGAGGTGTCCACGGATAAGATAACTGGGTCCCCAGATGAATAGTCGATTGGCCGGAGCGCAGGGCAGCTCAATAATGCGTGCTTCAGGTCGTCTTGGGCAGCGATCTGTGCAGTACCGAAGTGGAATGGCATATCCTTTCGTGTTAGAAGTGTCAGGGCGTGGGCACGATGCGCAAAATTCGAAATAAATGCACGGCAGACTCCTATGGTGCCCAGAAATGCACGGACTTCTGAGAGCGTCTTGCAGGGTCCCCAATTTGCGATTTTGTCGACTCTCTTCTCATCAGGGATTCGTCCAGCCGGTGTGCAGACATGTCCAACAACTGTGATGGTTTCGGCGCAGAGTGTGAGCTTGAGGCCAGAGAATGTCCCTCCGCAGTACTTCATCCTCTGAACGATTCGATTCAGATTTCCAAAATGTTCCCAAACGAACCGGCGAATCCCTGGATTCTCAGGGATCGTCTCAAATGATCCATCTTCTAGCTGATATCTCGATTTGGGGCCACGGCCCGGGACGTCGTCGATGTATGGCCAAGTAAATTCCGGGATTTCGGGCTGGAGGATGTAGGTGACGTCGTCGTGGAAGATGGGGACTGAATTCGTCCATCCCATGGGCAGGGTAACAAGTCTGAGAGCTCCATAGGGCGTCTGGAACGTTGTATAGTCGCGGGAGGCTGGCGCAAGCAACCGCTCATCATATCCAACATATAAATCCAGCATGGCACCGCAGGCTCGTCCTGCAAAATGCTCAGCCAGCTGCTCAGTGAACGGCGTGACGCCTGAGTGCTGAATTGTGACGGCGTTGAGTGGCTCCAGGGAATGAACCAAACGAAGGCTGGTGCCATCTTTCTTCACCACACAGAACCAACGGGATCGATAGGATGAATTGGACGGTTCGTACACTCCAGCAGCGATTTTCGAGCGTATGAGGTCGCAGACTTGATCGTAGATCCCAGGGGGAATGGGGATATTGCGCTGGACCCACGGTGTGTGCGGCATGACTGGGATATTGACAGGGGGAAAGAAATCGGTTCGAAAACGTCCTCGTTCTGATTCTTGCCATGCAAAGGCTCCTTGGTGAAGGCACATGAACTGGTGCATTAAATCTCTCTCAGCAGGCCACAGGAAGTCACCGCGGTGTGCGTCGTCAAGAGCAGCCTTGCGTTCGGCGGTGTAGCGTCCAGTCGGCACAAAAGGAGGCGGAATAGGATCCAGATATGGTAGATCTGCGAGTGGGTCGCCCAGGATCTGGCGCTCGATGCGGAATTCGTCTGGGACAGATCCAAGAACAGGCCGAATTTTCCTGGCCACTGGCTTGTACTTTTTGTTAGCAAATTGTGACGTGGACGGGTAGAATTGAGATGAAGGAGACGTAGCAGTAGGATAGGTACGAGACGAGTTCAAAGAAAATATGGGAACGAATTTTGAACCAGGAGTTGAATCCTGGGTCGCTGAGGAAAACGCCGGTTGAACGACTGTATGTGCAAGAGAAATAGTCGAACTGTGTGCGGATAAATTGCTACAGGCAGAGAGATAAGTATGTTGTATGTGCGCAAGAGAGTCTGTGAGAGAAATGGGGGCATAGGACGAAAATACGTAGCGTTCTGGTTGATCTGGGCTGGCCTCGATCACAAAGGCGTACTCTCCTTGATCAGGAATCAAATCCTCGAGCTGCGAAAACCCTCTGAACGGGCACGGGGAGATCCGCGGGGCACAGTAGGCACAGTAGCCGTCTTTCCAGTGTTGGGATCGGTGATTGTGAGTGTTTGATCCGTGTTGGAAAAGTTTCGAATGACGCTTTCCGTCAGAACGTCAAATGGTCGTCCCAGGAGCACGTCGTAGGCAGCGTCACGCAGAATGTGCATCTGTAGGTACAATGTGATGTCCCCAATGCGAACCGGGACGTTTCGGGCTAGTCCAAGCGACGGTGTGATTGTTCCATTGGCAGATTGCATTTGTAGAACGATTCGAGGGTCATACGCAAGTCCCAACTTGTGACAGGTTGCCTGGGACATCGAAATAATCTGAGAACCACTGTCGACGATGCATTCCACTTGTTGCTGGTTGTCAATCACTGGGAGGATCGAGCGGATGGCCAGGGACTCGGCAGCCACAACTAGATTGTCTGGCAACCTTCCAGTCTGATCGTAGTAGACGGCGAATTTATCTGGGACCACCCAAGCGTCTGGGGGCAACGTCTGGCTGTAGGCGACTGGAAAATGCTCCGCAGCCAAAGCAAGGCGTGCATCTTCGTTTCGTTGCTGCTGAAGCACTTTTTCGACCAAATCTGAGTCGTCCTGAGCATATGGAAGGTCGTAGGGCGTGCTATCAGTGACAGGATGCAGGAATTGAGGCACTGCCTCGCCAGTCTTGGCAGGGGGACGACGGAAACTAGTGGCTTCGCGGAATTGAGCACGGACTTCTGGGGCAATCGACAGGGTCTGGCGAAGCGTCTGGGTGACAGGGATGTCCAAAATGGCGTCGAAAACAGCTGCAGCATCTTTGGGGTTGTAGATCGGAGCCGAAGAGCGTGGGGGTTGTGATTTCTGCGCTGGAATTCCAACATTTCGTTCTTTGGGCGGTGCGTAAGCGCCATCACGAGCTGCGGCGTACGGATGGATTGGGGGTTGAGGCGGGGCAACTGGAGCAGCAGGGGCGGTCGCAGGAGGGACGGTTTCGATTGGAACAGGTGGAACGACTGGATTTCGCGCTACCGCCGGTGGAATAGTGCGTTCAGGGACTTCTGGTTGATTAGCAACTTCCATAGCGCGTTTAGCTTGGGCCCGTGTGCGTAGTTGATTAATTTCAGCCGTCAGAACTGCCATTCGTTCTTCGTCCGTGAGTTTGAACGTTTGAACGAGCCCAGGCGCCGCAGAAGACAGCAAATTCTGGTGAGAAACTTCCAAAATCATCTGCGGAGCTGCTGCCTGACCTGGGTTCGCTTCATGCCACTTCTGTATGGAGGCCGGGAACTATATGCTGATAAACGGAGGACGTATCACTGATACGCGATAGTTTGCCGACATAGGATCAATTTCATGATGCGCTCCATGTCATGATGCGCTCTATCTGGACGGCTGAAAACGTTATACTAATGACCGATGTCTGAATCGTGGATGGCCGCTCGGCAGATATTGATCAGATGATTGACGCAATGATCAAGACCCCAGGTAGCCGACTATCGCAATATCGCAACATCGTAATATTCGAAAAGCGCAACATTCAAGATAGTGTAATATTCGAGATAGCGTAGTGAGCATGTAATTACTGTAATTCACTAATCATTTTCGCGGGAGTCTTCCTCATCCGAGAACCATGCGTACAGATCAGGACCAACAGCTTGCCGCAGCTGATTGATACGACACGCACCCGAGCGATCCGTTGGCCGAGAAGCCCTCTAGCAGCGGCGACTTGACACTCAAGTTGGTTTCCAGCATGTACCCCCACTCGCGCTCGATCAGATCAATTGCCCGCTCGCCCTTGCCGGCCACAAAATGCGCTTGGATCTGTCGCGCAGGTGACACGCAAACCACAAACCACCAGCGCAACACGCACCTCGAAGCCACGGCCTGATGGGCGTCCAGAACTTCATCAGCCCGGCGCTCACGGCCTTGTTCTGTGCGTCCGATGTCGTGAGGTTGTACAGGACCGCGAGCGCGTTGCCGTCCTGCGGGTGGATGCTCCTCGGCAGGTCGTTGCTGCGGAACCGGCCCGCCGCGGCGTCCCACAGCAGGCTGTTGAACGCAGTTTTGATCTTGGTCGCGTTGGCGAGGTATGTGGCGGGGAGGGAGACATTGCCGAGATGCGTCGCCAGGTCCGCCGTGGTGACGAGCGTCTACGAGCTTGATGAGCGCGGATACATGATGCGAGAGACAGAAATCAATCCTCACGCGATAAAGCAACGCGTTTGCCGCAGAGTTGTGTCCGGCGCCGCTGGCCCTGCCCCAGTCGTTCGAGAGCGCAGACGAGACGTTCATCAGGCCGGTCAAGTCCACCTGGCCCTCAAGGAAGCCAACCGCCTTGGTGTAGTTCGCCCAGACAGACTTGATGAAATCGAGGTCGCCCGTGTACAGGAAGTAGTTGTGCGTCCCAATGAGCGACCACGAGATGTACGTGTCGCTTCCCTGGTTGTTCAGCGGCGGCCCGGAGTACTGCAGCGCGCCAGTCGTCAGGTTTTGCGTGCGGAACATCACCATCAACGAGTTCTTGGTCGGCTCCATGTCGCTCAGCGCGACGAGCTCCGTGTGTGTGGAGATGCCGCAGTCGCCTGATCCGTCGCATGAGTCCGAGGGTTAGATCGCGTCCATGAGCATGAGGGGTTACCTGGCCAGATGTTCCTGACAGTACCAATGTCATCAGCAGGGATTGCACACACAGATCGCGACCGACCATTCCTCACCTGTCGCGTTTTGCACCATCGACGAGGATAGGCCCAGTGGCAGCTCCTCCCAAGGCATCGTTGGACCAGCCACCTACAAATGTGATCGCACAGTTTGAGTCCAAAATTCAGATCCACGCCGACACGAACCTCCTGCTGGGCACGGCTCCTGTCGCGCCGTGTGGGGAGGGATTGTGTTGGTCTGCACCCTATAGTGCCTGCTAGCGGTCAGCCCCCACCCACGCCACGCTCTGCCACATCAGCCAGCAAACAGGCGATGACGCACCGGCGTACCAGATCTTCGTGAGGCAGTCGATGTCGTGGAACCCGGGGTCAGGTGCAAAGAAGTAGCCCGGGTACGCCCTGAGATCATCCCAGTGGGGCATGAACGTGATCGCCAGCGAGATGTTCGAGATCGTCAGCGGGTCCGCGCTCGCACTCACAATCGTCAGGAAGCGGAACCCGCCGCGCTGCTGTCCCACGGTCTGCGTCAGCAGCCCCGTGGCTCGCGGCACGTGGAACGTCTGGATTCTGTCCCAGTTCTGCAGCCGTGCGGGCTGGCACGAGTCGTCCAACTTGAGCGGGCTGATGAACTCCGCGGACTCGGTGAACGACAGTGAGAACTGCGACTGGGCCGTCGCGTTGTTGATCGTCAGCGACAGGATCCCCCCAAGCTACAGTATGGGTGTGTGAATTGACCCTCGACGGCGCTGTATCAGGGAGGCCGCGCACCTCCTTCCCCAGTCGAACACGACGTACGAACCGCTGCCCTGGAATGTCGCCTGGGAGTCCGGACTTGCGACGAGCCTGCTCGCGCCGGCGACCCGGCCGCTGATCCTATCTCGAATGTTGCGCTTTTCGAATATTACGATGTTGCGATATTGCGATAGTCGGCTACCTGGGGTCTTGATCATTGCGTCAATCATCTGATCAATATCTGCCGAGCGGCCATCCACGATTCAGACATCGGTTATTAGTATAACGTTTTCAGCCGTCCAGATAGGCGCATCATGACATGGAGCGCATCATGAAATTGATCCTATGTCGGCAAACTATCGCGTATCAGTGATACGTCCTCCGTTTATCAGCATATAGTTCCCGGCCTCCATACTTCTGAATGCGCTCTCGAAGATCCTTTCCTTGGACAATATTTGGCACATATGCGCCTGAGGGGAGGACGACTTTCCCATCCACATTGCGGCGGCATTTTCCGTCTCGAATATCTGTCGAAACGTGGGGACATTGGCTGATAAAATGCTCGAGATCACTGCAATAACTGCAGCCATCAGGACGGCGACGGCGGGGCAGGGCGTTGGCGGACTGTGATTGTGCTGGGGCACCAGGATTGGCGTGTTGAGCAGCGATTATTCGAACTAGATCTGAGACGGATGAAACTAGTGCAGTAATTCCAGGGTCTGATTTGATTGTGAGCTCGGTTCCGGGCTGAGACGTGGGCATTCCAGGAAGTAAGGTCGATGATCCTGAAAGGACGAATTTAGCAGCGTCGTACAGATCTGACAAATCATATGGATCCTCAGGGTGAACGTCTGGCTTCTTGATCTGAAGTCTCTGGCGAACTGAGACGGACAACGAGGCTGGATTCATAGCTCGAAGGAAAAATCGGCTCTGTTCTGCCACAGAGAGTCGTTGTTTGCTAATCAGGAATGTTGTGATGTGTAGGAATCGTCGATAAAATTGTGTGAGGTCGTCCTTTGTGTGGATTCCCATGCGAGATGTCTGCCCAACGAGCATGTCCAAATCGTCGAGGCTGAAACGACGATCTGTGTCGTTCCCTGCGTAGAGGCTGAGGGCGTCCAATTTGAAGTCGTGGTACAATTTGTTGGCGTCTGAGAATGACGGTAGACCTTCCCAAATCTCCTGATCTTCGACGGAAAGGAATCTGACCGCATGCCCCTTCATTTGGGCAGTGTCAGTGACGGCAGATCGAGCTAGAAGGAACTCCAGATCGAGGAAATAACGGCGCAACTCGTGGGGCTTGGACGAATCAAAGACTGGGGCGTTTCGATCGCCTCTGGCTGGCATGGGAGTGGGAGTAGCCATATTTTGAGAAGGAATATTCGTGTTGTGAAGGGGGGATGGTGAACGCGTTGTTGGAGGCGAATCAAAGAGCCAGGATAGCGTTGGAGAGCTCGGGGAATGCGGTGAGAGGTTGTTGTGTTGTGCAAGGGCGCTGGGGACAATGTCAAAGAGGTGTTCGTCGTCGAAAGAGAGAGTTGTGGGGTCGTTGAGAGCAACAGCTAGCTCTTCACGGAGCGTGCGACGTAGCTCAGAATGATTGTTGTGTCGCAGACTGCGAGAGGCACCAGAATCTATGTTGAAATCCCCTCGCGGTGGGCTCCAAAATGACGTGCCTGCGGACGGAATAGGCGCGAGCTAACACAAAATGGGGGTCAGCTACGACCTAAAACAGTGCAGGAATAAGTGTGATGTGCGAGGAGGTCCACAAGATTCAGTGCCGTGGCAGGCAGTAAGAAATGATGATTTTAGACGTGGGACGAAGTCGAGGGCGGCGTGGGACGGATGCGACGAAGCAGAGGGTCGAAATACCCAAGTAGAAACGAGCTGAAGACGAGAACTGAACTCAAGACTATGAGGAGAATAAATCTATTTTTCTTTTGTCCAACTACAAGCTTTTGTATGTGAGACAATGAAATAATCATCAGAGTGGGTGAAATATCGACAGGATGGAGCAAGGGACGGTGAACAGAGGAACCAGGGAAGTGAGAGGGGAAAAACAGGTACAAGTGGATGGTGAAGTAAGAAAGGCAGGGGTGTAGAGATAAATGTGCAGACAGCAGTCCAGGGATGTGAATATCAAAAATATATGCAGGGCTGGACGAACCAGTGAATAGCCAGGGCTGAGGAATATTGAGGAGACCCTCAGTTGTGTGCGAAGCGTGCGCCCACTGATTGCTGATTGACATGCACTGCCACACGTCAGGACTTGTCGGATAGATAGGCCAGTCCGTCACCGGTCTGCCAACCATCAGTTGTGGTCATTGTTATCGTTTGATGGTGGCAGTGCTGAATCGCATTTTGCTCCCAACGTCCACGATCTCGTCGTCATGTCTCATGAGTACATAGAAGTGATACGTGGTATATAGAATTAATAGCGTCTGAATCTGCGACGAGTAAGCTAGAAAGCCAAAAGGCAATAAAATGTGTCTGCTAACGGGATTTTAAAGATCGTTGCTGTCACATCGACCGGTTGTCTCCCACCTCAGCGCCAGGCCCGTCTTCCATCTCAGTGAGTGCTTTCACTGTGCAGTATATAAGCCTATTCATTGACCTGCCCGTGTCTGCACAGTTCCAGCGATGCCCAATCCACGTCACTCGTCGAAGAGTCCCATCAAAGCTCAGGCCTTCGCGCTGAGCAGTGTACGACCGCCGCAGCGGCAAGGCGCTTGGCGTCCGCCCCCCGTTTATTGTGCCGACGGCGTAACACTGTATCAAGACTATGTCAGAGCCCCACCTGGTCAGGTCGGGTTTTCGCTGAACACTTCGCGCCTGGAGAATCTCGAGGGCCGGGAATCCCTGCATGTCAACGATGGAGTATACGATGAAGCTCACTACATAACGCCTCTGCATTCCGATGCAGTACCTGCCCCGACGGCGCACTCTGTGGCCCGAGAGAAGCAGGCTAAGCGCTGGGTCATGGAAACCATTCCCGCCCTACTGCCTGTCTACGTGGATCTCATGTACCGAACGGAGCGCCTGCGTCACCTTGATCGTGCAACTCCGTCTACGGCCTCCTGCATTTGCGGAAAACAGAAAGAGATTCAGGTCTTTCTCCTTCGTTGGCACGGTAGGTACTTTTGTGCACGTCCATCTTCTCTGCTTATAGGTTGCAGATTTAGACAAGGTTTCACTGCACCACTGTCCCTGTCGCCCAGCAACGCAGCAGCTTGTTGCCCGCGGCTTCTTTCCAAGCTCGCCCGTTGAACCGCACCTGGGTGTGGACATGCGAGTGCTAGATTTCGCGCAGGATCTGTTCCTCAACCAGGCACCGAACAACCGTGCACTGACCAAAACGATTGAGCAGTGCCTGGACAGGCTAGGCTACAAACTGCCCAACCGTGTAAGGATGTTATCTCGCTATCTGTGAGCCAGCGCTGATGCTTTCCTCATAGGAATCCCTACGACGCCAATTTGGCAATGCATTAGAGTACTATGTCATGCTGCGCCATAGTACAGATCAGGCCATCGACAACATCCTCGCCACCGTGCGGCAGGGGATCCAGAATGAGGACGACAGCCATGAACGCCCAACCACACCAGGTCCGATGATCGCACGAACCTCTGTGCAGGAATCTCCGCGGAAGAGAGGCCGCAGGGAGTGGGACTCTTCTCCGCCGGCTTCTCCAACTAAGCGCACTCGAGCAGCGCAACCATCATCTCCGACACGATCTTTGTTGCCGTCTTCATCATCTCCGGTTAGACTGTCGTTGCCTTCATCGCCCAGTCGCCCACCAGCGTCTTCTCCGGAGCCGTCATCGCCTGTGGCCGAGTCATCACATCACACCTATCCATTCACACCGCCCGAGGATCGCCCGCAACCAAGTGAATACCTCCGGAGCCGATGTCCCGCCTGCTTCGGCGGCAAATGGGAGGACATGCGGGTAGCTCTTGATTGCATTGTTTGCGGAGACGCATGCTTCACGCAGAAACGGAACAAGGACCGAGGCTGTCGAGATCCGGAGCGCATGCATCCCAAGTCGTCTTTCTTGCCCGACCAAGCGACGCAGAAGATGGCTGACTGGGTCGAAGGAAAACGCCCTGCTCGTTCCGCCCCGAACACAGCTGCTGCACCGACATTAGAAGTTGATGATGACGATGTGATCGAAGCACCAAGCATTCCTCTGCCTCGATCCGTGCTCAATGAGTGCGAACGCTCCTTCGCTGCAGCGGATGAGACTAGAGCAAAGACCAGTTCCCAGTTCTTTGACGATAAGGGACTGATGGGCTTGTCGTGTCGTCACGATAACCTGCTGTTCCTAGCAAACATTAAGACACCCGGTGAGCGACAATTCTACATGTTTGCACTACTTGAAGCTCTGTTCCAGCACCTGCCGACTGATTTTGTCGTTGGCTTCCTTTACGACATTGCCTGCCAGTTACAACGATCTGCAGTCAAATACGACTTCTTGCCTCCAGAATACATGGCCAGACTGGAGTGGGCTGTTTCTGTCCTGCATTCGTACGGTCATGGAGCTGCCTGCCAAGCAGTCTATCATCCAAGACGCCGTACTCTATTCGGTTATTCGGATGGGGAGGGTCTAGAACGGTTCTGGCACTCCCTCAGCCATCTTGTCTCTTTTCTTCGTGTGTGCGGTGTGCGTGCTTGCCTTACATCTCCTAATGCCAGCTGATGATCCATATCCAGTATCACAAGCGCCGCTACACGCTGGATGCACAGATCATACACATACACAAGGGGAATTTGTTCAGATTGGGCAGCTGGCTCTCCAGGCGCTACGCTGATTGCTGTCAGCATAGACAGCACGCTACGAATGCTCTGGCTGAATGCCAGCATTCTCTATCGGTTCTGCGTGCAGAGCATGCCAAACAAGTGACAGCCTTGTCACAGCCGTTACCTCGTACGTGTTTATCTTATCTCATCTTCTCGTATCTAGTCATCGCTCGTTCTATCTAATCTTATCGTGACTACAGGACAATCAAAGAACGCAGGGAAAATCGCCATACAAGATGTACTACGCAAGACAGTGGCAATGGATAGGCTGAAGAACCAGATGTCGCAGTGGAATGAAGCCATTTACAAGGAGGACGCAGACCCCGTATATGTCGACTTCGCTTTGCAGGAGTACGCAAAAGCAGACGCCAAGTTATCGAAACTTGCGGAATCAGTGCGGAGGCAGAAGGCAGTCATGGGTGTCGAAGACAAGGCGAACCTAGCGAAGCTGGTGAAGAGCAAGTACATCCAGACTCGCACCAACGCCGCCGCCGCAAAAACAAGGTTGCGCAATCGCTTGCGGCAGAGGAAGTTTGAGCTCGACAGAGTCGAGCGTCACTTCCATCGAAACAAAGCAGGTCACGTATTCCGTTGTCGGCTTATGGCAAAGGTCTGAAATGACTTCAGATGCTAAAATGACGACTCACATCGAGGATGCCGTGCGACGCCGCGACCGAAGTATCAAGGATGTGTGCAGGCTATACAACAGGCTCTGCAAAGAACTGGAAGAACTCATCCGTCTTGGTTGTGCTCCACGCAATGCAATTGCTCCTAGAGAAATCATTGAGCAGGACATATGGGCATTGGATGTCGATGCTGAAATCTGGCTTGACGTTGGCCTGATGGAGGCAGACGAGGAAACAGAGCCGCCACTGTGGATGAAAAGTGACGCAGTTCGTCAGGGTATCCAGGCCATGTTGGAGCAGGACCGCTGTAACGAAGAGGAGCCGCGTTTGTTTCATGAATGTCGGGCTTTGCGCTGGTGGATGGCCGAGGAATGGGAAGTGGTGACGCGCGGAATGAAGTTGGCCGCGGAAGACGGTAGGTGCCAGTCGCCGTTGCACACAGTATTCGACTCCGTTTGACCTTATCCCTCTGCAGGTGAAGCTGCGATTGTCTATCAGTTCGAGCTTCGCAAGTCTGAATTGACAAAATTGGCTGCAGCATGGGAGAAACCGCTACGTCAGGTCCCGTATCCCACATCCGGGTTGCCAGCATGGGGCCCGTCTGAGGAAGATCTGCTCCAAGTCCGCATCGAGGACATGTTTGCTAGAACGTCGGTTGGCAGCTGGAAGGAGCCTGATACGCCATCATATCAAGAGGACATCGCATCAGACAGCGACTCTGGGACAGATACCGAATACTTTCCCTACGACGAACTGGACGCCTTCGAGCGTGCCGGTGATTGGCGGGAGCTTCAGGGTATCTCAGCGCACATGGACTATCCCGATTGGCTTTAGACAGACACATGGTCCTTTACGAATCTACAAACTATCCCCTTTTGCACTACGAATCGGACCATCCATATGGACATATGCATCCTGTGTCGCTTGTGTTTCCGCTTTGTATATCCTTCATGCCGAGCGCGTGGCTATGGTAATCTATAAACCCACAGAACTTTGTATGCGTGGGGTGACTATGTATCTCCTTGGGGTGAAGGAATACGTGGAATCTGCTGTTTGGTGAGGTACATCCGCATCAGTTTAATCGAGATTGACATGCATTTTTAGCGGTCACAATAACTTCTTTGCAAAGCTCGTCAAAAGTCTCCACCCTTACTCCCTGAACTCGAATCTCCTTTATGCGAGCCTCCATGTCGCCGACCACACCAAGATCCCCTGCCGACATCGTTCGGGGGCGCAATGACCTCTGTCTCGTCAAAAGCACGATACCGCAGAATATAGCGCGAGTCATTCGCCCTCGGAAGTTGCGGGTCCACGTCCAGCTCGTCACCAACGACTGCGAACGTCGCAAAGAGATTTTGGGCTGTGCGGTTCAACAGTATCAACTCATCTCCTTGACGCAGTATCGCGCCTCTTCGCCTAAGCACCTTTGGGTGGATTGCGTTGAGTGTCGCTTGCATATCCCGAGATGGTATGGGGCAGAGTATCGGGTTGTGGATGGTTCTTTCGAATCATCATCGAGTCTTTGTAAAGGCTGCGACGCAGTGGAACTTGAGGGGGACGATCATATCGGCAAGGTCTGCGGAATGAATAGTTTACTGTTGAAGATTTGGCACTGACCAGCCATTCCAGTGTCAATGCGCGATATCCGGCGCTATCGATCTCTCAAACAGCAACTGCCCCCTCCACGCGGGGATGTTGCCGCTGGGTTTCTCAGAGTGGTGGCTAGCTAATTGAACTCTTTTCTAGCGAGGAACCGGGTCATCAAGGACGAAAGCTTTCCCGACGTATTCTACCTTCCAACTTCGCGCCAGGACCTGCGTATTGCCATCCATGATATAATCATGTTGTGGTACAAGGAATCCTTTCGCAAGGATCTTGGGCCCCAAGACTTTCGGGATCCAGCCTACAGTACTCCTGAAGAGGTTCGCCGACGAAACTATCACGAGGCGGAGTGCCGCAGAGTCATCGACGTGCTGAAAAGAGTCATGGAATATTCAGAGAAGGTCAGATTTCACTTACTGTGGCAGGTATTAGAGAAGCTCGAGCGCCTCGTACAACAATTCCCTGGTGAGTTGAGCTACCTATGCCATGAAAGCTACCGTGTTTACTCATACATTACAGATCGTGACTTACCCAGTGGGTTGCTACCTCCAGATATCACCGACGTTGGCAGGAGTGTTAACGGCAATGTGGGGAGAGACAATTACATAGAAGGAGAGCCCAGCGAGTCGTCCTACGTTACGACCATCTGTCAGCGAGCCTTTGTCAACTAGAGAAGAGCGTATTTGCTCTGTACTGTCCATAACACATAGAGTGGAATCTTTTGGGACAATTACTGATACGGCGATTGCCCATTGAAAATGGAAATGAGTTATGGGCCTCTGTTGTACGTCAGCACTGTAAATCTCAAGCGGGCAAAAGAAAATTGTAATCGAGTGCTCTAGTGAAGGTATGAAATAATACAAGACTTGGGATTACTTGTCTTAGCGTCCAGAAGCAGGCTCATAATTATCTTGGCACTGGTGGGCGGCCCCGTAATTATCTTGGCGATTGGCGGGCGGCCCCATAGTTATCTAACCGATATGGGCGGCCCCGTAATTATCTTGGCAATTGGCGGGCGGCCCCATAGTTATCTAACCGATATGGGCGGCCCCGTAATTATCTTGGCAATTGGCGGGCGGCCCCATGATCATCTAAGCGATATGGGCGGCCCCGTAATTATCTAACCGATATGGGCGGCCCCATAGTAATCTTGGCAATAGGCGGGCGGGCCCACACTTTCCTTGGGCGGGCCCATAACTCTGTGGGCGGGCTCACACTTGCCTAGGCGTCAATATGTCACATACATTTTTCCTGTGCTCAGGAATCATCTGTCGCTGAGAATATATCTACGTTCGAAAGAGAATATAAAAAACATCTGTATGCATCATTCACTCAAGTCATAAAGCGCACAAGATAAGGATTTTTTTTCTTCGAGTCCATAAGCCTACAAAATAGTGACTTGATATATCCTTAAGAGAAAGAATAAGTCATGTTACATTCATAATATGTTCATAAATACAAGTCATATGTTACATTCTATGCCAGTATTATTGCGTAGGTTGCAAAAATATACATGACTTTTACTTTCCAAATAGGCCAAAAAAACAGAAAATTTTCGGGCACTGCGCGCGCTATCAGGACCCCGGGAGCCATGGGCACGCCCAAGGCCGCCCACTGGCCGCCCATGGATTTTTGAGTGGGGCCGCCCAGAGCATTGGGGGGGGCCCAGCAGCCGCCCAGCCCACAGCCGCCCACTACCACTGAGGTACCTTGTTTGGGCCTCAAAAAGGTACCTCTCGAGGTACAAATGTGGGGTGTCCAAGGTGGGCAGTGCGTCGACTTGATATTTGGGCTTTGCGTCACCATCTGGACGCTGTCGCTACAAGGGATCTTAATACTTCGTATTAAGCTCTGACTTGTTATATTGTTGGTTGTGGATTGGATTAGTGTTGGTTGTGTTCGTATAGGAGATATTGGTTGAGATACCATTGTTTGCTATATATAAATTCTTGTCGTCGACTTCGTCTCCGCGACTATTGGATCTGCGTCTATTGAGAGTTGTGACACTGGTGCTCTGTCCACCCCGAAGCCCTCGCATCTTTCACACACTGAGAAGCTGATTACGAGGAGTGTGAACGTGTTTATATTTGGGTTTACTTTCATAGTAGATTCACTTGTGAGCACGCCCTCAGCATTTCAGCGACGAGAGTCGCAAGCTTCGACTAGCTCTTTGGATATGTTGTCGACTGACTCAGCACACCCGACCATAGAGTTAAGGTAGCCACCTCTGGTGTCAATATCCCTTTTGAACTCTTCAAAGTCTAATGGTTGTTCTGTGTCGTAGTCCCAATTTTCGTTGTTCTCTGGTGGTGGCTCGTCGAAGATTTCCTCTTCGTCATTGGGATACTCTTCATCTCCAGGTGCAGGTCGTCGTCGCGACAAGCCATCTGGTGAGAAGGTGATTCCTCTGACATGTTTCAAGGTAAATTGAAACATGAGGATCTCCTCAGCCCAACGGTTGATATTTGCATTTGGTAGGTTACCAACGTTCCTTAGCATGCCTGCCAAGTACAGCGCGTCGGTTTCGACTACCAATTTCCTACAACCAAGAAGCCAGTGAGCCATGGCTTGAAGCACGCGCTTCACGCCATAAAGTTCACGCTTCGGTTGAGAAAACCTAGCTTCTCGTTCTGTGAGCGGGATACTCCCAAATTTCGCGTAATAGACTTTCTTCGGATCATCTGGGTCGCGCTGGTAGATTTCAAAACCCGCGGCCATCCAGGATGTGTCTATTGCGACGACAATCTCGGAGTCCCACTCGTAGTTCAGAGGCTTAAGCGACGGACAGACTTGTATCGCGTCTTTAAGTCTTTGAAACGCGAGCTTCTGTTTGTCACCCCATTCAAAATGCGCGTTCTTGTTCACTAGCCTCTGAATTGGTCGCGCCATTTCAGAAAATCCCCTAATGAACATTCGCATGACCCCAATCGTGCCCATGAATTGTCGAACTTCCGAGACATCTCTCAAGTCTGGCCAACGCATGATTACACCAACTCTGTCCACGTCAGGTTTTCTACCTTCGAACGAACAGATATGGCCAACCACAGCAAACTCGTCGGCGCAAACCACCGACTTGGTACCAGACAGAGTCGCGCCACAGTAGCCGATCCTGTGCACGACACGGTTCACATTTTGAAAGTGCTCCCATACGAAGCGACGGATCCCAGGATTTTCTGGAATCGTTTCACAGGTTCCATCGGGTAACAGATACCTGGTTCCAGGTCCTCGAACGGGTACGTCGTCGATGTATGGAATAGTAACATGACGGATTTCGTCTTTCAAAATGAAAGTAACGTCCTCATGGAATATGGGTACTGAGTTGGTCCATCCTTGTGGGAGTTTGACCAACCTCAGTGCACCAAACGGTGACTGGAATGTAGTCAAGTTGCAACTAGCTGGATCGATGTCACGCTGGTCGTAGCCTGAGTACAAATCTAGCGCAGCACCACAGGCGCGACCGGCGAAGTGGTTTGCTAACTCCTCTGTCGCGGGTGGCAATCCTGAATGCGCGATAGTAATCGCATTGAGTGGTTCTAGCGAGTGCACCAGTCTGATACTCTTCCCATCCTTCTTAAGTACAGCAAAGAACTTGCTCCGATAAGAGGAATTGGAAGGCTCGTAGACCTGGGCCGCGATTTTGTCTTTAATGACCTTGCACACCTGGTCAAACATACCGCGAGGTATAGGAATATTCCCTTCGCGATATGCTGTATGGGGAACTGTCGCGATCTTGACAGGAGGAAATATATCCTGTCTTAATGCGCCACGCTCTTCATCATTGAACGCGAAACTCTGATTGTGAAGCATATAGAAGTGCAGGAGCAACTTCCGTTCTTCTGGCAATAAGAAGTCTCCTTTGTGTAACTTGTCCACAATATCCCTGCGTTCCGCCGTGAATCTACCAGTTGGGGTAAAATCAGGTGGTCGCGGGTTTAGAGTAGGTAGCGTGTCCAAAGGATCTCCCACCATTTCTCGAATTATTCGGTCGTCCTCAGAACCCATAGTGTACACTGGTCTGACCTTCTGGTCCACAGGTTTGTATTTCTTTCCTGCGAACACAGAGTATTTGTCGCGACTAGAAGAGTTGTCGTCTAGTACACTCCAAGTACCAACAGTCAGTTTTTCCATGGCCGCGTCTGAGAGTCTTTCATTCATATATGAATGAAACAAGGTCGACGCAGCGACGTCTTTCTTCATTTCCTTGTCCTCTTTCGACGACAAGATATATGTTTCTACTAGCTCAGTTTGGGTAAACTGGCCACTAGAATGCGGCTTTCTTAGATCCTCGAACACTACATTCCCATCTTTTCCCAACGACACAGTCACTGCGACTTCTTCTCCTTGACTCAACGCGGTCAATTCCTCGAAGCTCTTTGAAAATCCCGTTCAGGGTTCGGTTCGTCTGGACTGGTCGTCGGTTTCGACGAACTGTAGGGCTCGGTAGATCCGTTGTTGTTTTTGGTGTTACGCGGCAAGTCGTCTGCACGACGTGGCTGCGTAGCCATTGCACAACGTGTTTTTAAATTGGGATCGCGCATGGTGATTATCTGGCTGCCATCAGCCGCGTTCTTGATATTGCTTTCTGTCGCGATATCAAACGGTCTGCCGAGTAACACCTTGTAAGCTGGGCTTTCCAAAATGTGCACCTGCAGGTAGACCAGGATGGTCCCAAACCTGAAGGGTACATTTCTCGCTAATCCCAGTGACTTAGAGATAGATCCATTTGCACTTTCCATATAGATGACAACTTTTGGGTCCCAGCTCAATTGTGCGTCGACGGCCTCTGAGAAAGCCATCGATACAATCTGAGATCCACTGTCTAGGATGCAGTCCGCGTCGAGACGCGCGTTAATCCGTCCGTTTATCGTTCTGAGAGCAGCCGACGAATCACCAACATAGACATGTCTTGGGTTCTCATTAGAGGGTATCGACTCCAAGTACATCTCATATGGATCCGTCGCGACAACTGCGCCAATGGGAATTTCTCCTTCAACTGTGTTATGATAGAACACAGGTTCGGGCAATTCCTTAGCACTGACTAGGTTGTAGCTCAGTTCTCCATCCCAAACGTCTTCAACGACGCGACCAGTTTCTTGAAGCATGGACTTCTGAACCGGTACTCGTTTCTTCGAAGAGTCCTTCAGAATGGAGTCGCGGACAGTCCCCGAAACTGCTAGGAGTTCACCCACAGTGACGTCGACTGACGCGTTTTTCATTTTGTCGTAGACTGCTTCTGCCACAGCCTTCTTTTGAATTGGTGCACGCAACTGGTATTTATCTGGAACGCGCGCTTTTGAAGAATGTACTGGTTCTTGTAGAACGGGCTTGACTTTCTCAAACGGTAGTTCCTTTCTCTTTTCGGTGTTGTCGCGCACTGATTCCTCATCATCGTCGCTATCACTAACTTCCTCAATAATCACAGGTTTCCTCGGTTTCTCTCGTTGCTCAGCTCGTTTATCATGGTCCTCAGAGGGCTTGGCTGAGTTTGTGGGTTTAGCCCCCTTCCTTGAACCATTTAGAAACCCGAGTTGTTATCGTCGCGCTCAGGTTGGCTATTCGCACCACGACGGGTTTGAATGAACTGCTCCTGAGTCTGAGGATAACCACTGTTCATGTTGTTGAAGTAGCCGGCCATGGCGTCGGTCATGGCTTTCTGCATGAATTGGCCCATGACACTTTCCATTGCATTGCTGGTTGAACCAGATGCAGCTCTTTGAGTCTTTGGCTCAGCGCGACTCTCTGGGGTTGGCCGCGACGACTTCTTCTCATATTGGATGAGTTGACTTCGAAGGGAGCGTATCTCATCTGCCACTTCTTCAGGGTAGTCGGACATATCATCATTGTCGCGGCTATCGAACTGATCCAAGTAGTAGGAGTCTTGGAAGTTGACGGACTTGCCCTTCTTCTTCCAATAAGCCTCTACTCGTTGCCCCTGAGTCCCTTCTCCATTTGGTAAGAAGCTGTCGTCGAAGAGCCTCCACATCCCTTTGGTGTCGACTTTGAGAAGGTTTTTCTCAATGTGAGACCTCTTGAGCAGGCACTCGTTCGACCAGTGACCAGTTTGTCCACAATAGCAACAGTCGTCGTTCCGTGCGGCAGCTCCTCCTTGTGCGCGACTTTCAAAGTGGGGCACAGAAGGGTTGTTGCCTACTGGCCGCGACCGCTGTATAGGCGCTTCGCGAGCCGTCTGTACGAACGTCTTCAGCGCTTCCTGCAACTGAGTCTGTAGCTCTTTTTGGTGTAGAAGGAATGAGTCCTTCAAGTTGGAAATCGAGTTTTCCAACTCCTCAACCTTAGCATGGTTGGGTGGACTGGTCTCATAGTCGAAGCGGACCTTGGGAGGTCACGCGATTATGGGAATTTCGTCTTCGTTACTGAACGTCGACGCCCGCCATTGTCATTAGCTCTTTCAGCTGGATGGGGTCGTCCTGCCGGTTGACTCCAGTCGCGGGGACATTAGCGTTTGCTATCCCGGCGCGAGTTTGGTAGCGCTTATTGAATACTTGACTCGTAGCCAAAGCATTCCGCAAGACGGTACTGAACTCAGAGTCCAAAGTACGCATGTAGCGTTCACACGCGACTTTGTTGGTAATAATGGCAGGAGGGACTGACAGTCGCTTGTAGTGACTATACATTTGAAGGCCAAAACGCTTCAAATCTCCCTCATCCGTGATTTTGATTCCACGGTTCTCGCGACAGAGTCTATCTAGATCCGCCATGGTCCCCGTTTTTCGCTTGGACACCTCAGGGTATCCTTTTAATATTTCGGCCTCGAACTCCACGACAGTTTTTGTGTCGTCGGAATAGGTATCGAGACCTTCCCATACGTCCATCACTTGCCGCGACGGCAAATAACGAATGTACATGCTTTTTGCTTGTTTGACATCTGTGATGCCTCCATCCTCTACGATCTGCGCGCAGTGACGCAAATATGCCTCAATCGACAGGGGATCCTTTTCATCAAGTATAGGTCTACTTGTGTCCCAAGGTTGAGGGATTTTGAACCCAGTCTTTGGAGCCATAGTTGTCGCGACTGAAGTCACAGGGGAAGTAGGGATGTTGTTAGAATTTGTGTTTGTAGCGGTGACGCTACTAGACAATTCTGAGAGGGTTTGTGAGCTAGTCTGAGATCGACTGATTGTCGTCGAACTCGAAGTAGCCGCGTCTAAAGCTGGAAGCTTCGACGTCGAATTCACTCTTTGTTTTCCTTTTGCCTTGAAAGGCAAGGGTGGTAGATACAAAGGTGTTTTATGTCTTGCAGACCTTCGTGGTTTTTCGAAAGGTCCTGAAGTTGAAGCGTTTCCTTCAGTCTCAATCTCCGCTTGGTCCTCAAGAGGTCGCGCAGGAGCTTGGGATCGAAATAAACTGCTTCGCGGGATAAACCCTTGGTCTCTATCCGACGTCGCGGAAAAGAATCCGGTTGATTGATTTTTAAAGTTTGTGAAACTTTAGAAGCCCCTCGCGGTGGGCTCCAGATGAAATGCTGAGGGCGTGCTCACAAGTGAATCTACTACGAAAGTAAACCCAAATACAAACACGTTCACACTCCTCGTAATCAGCTTCTCAGTGTGTGAAAGATGCGAGGGCTTCGGGGTGGACAGAGCACCAGTATCACAACTCTCAATAGACGCAGATCCAATAGTCGCGGAGACGAAGTCAACGACAAGAATATATATATAGTAAACAATGGTATCTCAACCAATATCTTCTATACGAACACAACCAACACTAATCCAATCCACAACCAACAATATCACAAGTCAGAACTTAATACAAAGTATTAAGATCCCTTGTAGCGACAGTGTCCAGATGGCGACGCAAAGCCCAAATATCAAGTCGACGCACTGCCAACTGATACAACCAATATACTGAGTCGACGCACTGCCAACTAGTAAACCAAAATGCCACGTCGACGCACTGCCAACTAACAGCCAATATCCAATGTCCAAAACCCAAGCACAACTTGTTGACGCACTGCCAAGCAAAAAGTGTGAAACCAAAGTTCTCAAGTCGACGCACTGCCAACTGACCAAAGCAACCCGAGCACAACTAGTCGACGCACTGCCAAACTAGAGGTGTGGAAACGATCTCAACAATGCCCAAAGGCGACGACACTCAATGCCGCAACTAAACCAGAAGCGGCGAGTCCGACTTTCTGATATCTCAACTCAAAACCCAAATCACAGTAGCTACAAGTGCTCTGGGGAGCAACTCGTTGCGACCGGGCAAGGGTGGCAGAACTTCTTAGGGTGGAATCACGCGGCACGCAAATTGTACAAGACAATCTGATTGTCAGGGGAACCCCTGCTTTCGTCCGATCATCATGGGATCTCGCATGTGACCGCGCACGTGCCATCTGTCAAGCGTCACATGCTTCAGTCCGGACTTCCCTGCCAAGCGCGTCCACATGACACTCCGGCCCGCACCCCCATTGTTCCGACGGTCCGGCTCCCATTGTTCCCCCCGATCCGGCCCCTCATTGTTCCCTGGCCCCATTGTCTGGCGCTTCCATTGTGCTTCGTCATCCATTGTTCCGTAGGCTATATATATTGGGCCCTGACAAGGAGAGTCCCCAACTCGGTTTCTCTTTGGACTCTCCCTTGTCAGGTTTGCCAGTCTCCTGTACTAGTCGATCCCCTTATCTGACGCTTTGGACTCTCCCTTGTCAGGACTCTGAGATCGGGCCTCGAGGTTGCCCTTACACTGATATGAGAGTGATTCACAGTCCGGGGGAAAGCTTTCTAATACAAAGAAACAATGTGCTACTTCTACTGCCTACAACAACACTTAGTAAAGTCCTGTACAACTGCATAGTAGCTACGCTATCTAAGATCGGTTGCCTTTTTGAGTAATGAAAAGTTGGACAATCGGACAGGTCCTGAGTGATCAGGACCCCGCCCCATAGCCCATATGATACTTTTGATGTGGGTCAACCCACCGCATCATACTTTTGGAATACGACGTGCTGGATTGGCCAACAGGTATGTCTTGGCAGGTGAGTCCAACGTGGGTGCCCCAAGAAGCCGTATGGCCCCAGGCACACCAGACGTTTCTCACATGGTTTGGTTCACGGATCTAGCCCGTGTCGATTTTAGTGTGTTTGGGCATGGACGTGACTTGCCGTGACACTTGGAAGTGTCACCGCAACACATCCACAATGTCCCGTGATCGAGTGCATCCTGACATGTGACAAGTCGTCGCCGTGGCATGATCTGAGGAAACATCTAACCCAAAACTGGGAGTTGCCGCGACAAGATCGGTTTAAGTCTTGTAACGCCAAGTCCTGTCCAGTAGTAGTTCTATTATTGAGAACGTCGCGCATTGCTCAGCCCTTCAGCCCAAGTTCCCACCTGCAGAGAATGACCCCTTTTGTGAAGTCGCCGCAACAAAAGATCCCTTTTGGGCAATTGTTGCGGTGCAAGCGTTCGTCACTAATAGCCCTGAGCCTGGTGTGGACTCATAAGACCAATTCCACAGTAGTGGTCTGACTGCCTTGCTATCGTCGACACTATCCACAGTCGTCGACTGGGCAGTGGACCCTTAAGTCCTACTGAGCGCAAAACTGTCAACTGCGACACGATACACCGAGTGGTTTGAGAGTAAACTCTGTAAAAAGCGCAAAAATACGCCCTTACAGAGCTGGTGCAGAGCGCATCTGGTAGCCAGCCTATCACCGCAGCCCAGCAGACTGGCGCAGGAATTGCGCCACTACCAGGCCAAAAGGAAGAGACATTCAATGGATGTGTATGTTCAGATCACGGGCCGGGACTTAGGGAAGACGCGCGGAGTCAAGGTGCTACTCAACAGTGGCTGTAGCACCTGCTGCATCAATACCGACTACGCACGGGCAGAGAAGCTGGATATCCAAGAACTTCCCCAACCCATTGTGGCTCGTAACGCTGACAACACCGAGAACATCAGCGGTTGGATCACCCACTACGTTGACCTAAGGATGAGAATCGCTCCTCATGTGGAGACACGCATGTTCCTTCTGACGTGTCTAGGGAAGGCCCGGATCTTCATTGGTCTTGATTGGCTGACAGAACACAACCCGGAGGTGGATTGGCAGGAGCAGACAATGAGATTTAGCCGATGCCCAGAGCGGTGTCACATGAGGGGTCACAAGGAGCACCAAGCAATGATCGACATGGATGCAATTGACCTGGACACAGGTGCACCGGATCTGGAAGAGGGAGAATCAATCCTGTTGATCGACTTTGGGAAGGAGGTGGATCTACAGCTGAAAGAAACACCGGCGCAGAAATTTGCAGAAGAAGCAGAAAAAGAGAAGGAGAGGATGACCGAGGGGAAGATTCCGGATCAATATCGGGAATTTGTCAAAGTATTTGCCAAGGAATCGTTTGACTTGCTACCGGACCGACGGGCATGGGATCATGCGATTGAGCTCAAACCTGGCGCCAAAGCAGTGGACTGCAAGGTTTACCTGTTATCACGAAACAAACAGGTCAAACTCAACGAGTTCTTACAAGAGAACCTGGCCAGCAGATGGACCAGGCCATCAAAATCACCCATGGCATCAGCATTCTTCTTTGTCAAAAAGAAGGATGGCTCACTACGGCCTGTCCAAGATTATCGGAAGTTGAACAAGATGACGATCCGAAATCAATACCCGCTACCGCTGATCTCCGAACTGGTGCATAATCTATGCGGCGCCAAGTTCTTCACAAAGCTTGACATCCAGTGGGGATACAACAACGTACGGATCAAAGAGGGCAATGAGTGGAAGGCTGCGTTCCGCACAAACCACAGACTGTACAAGCCCTTGGTCATGTTCTTTGGTCTCACAAACTCCCCGGCAACCTTCCAAAACATGATGAATGACATACTCCGAGAACTGATCAACAAGGGTCACCTGGTAGTTTATCTTGATGATATACTAATCTTCACAGAGAACTTGGATGAACATTGGCAGATCACAAAACCAGTACTCGAACTGCTCCAAAAACACAAGTTGTACCTGAAACCCAAAAAGTGCGAGTTCAAATGCACGGAAATCGAATATTTGGGTGTAATTATTGGACACAATTCGATGCGAATGGACCCAGTCAAGATCACGTGCATAATGGAATGGCCAGAACCAAAGAGCGTCAAACAAGTGCAAGCCTTCCTAGGGTTCACCAACTTCTATTGACGCTTTGTCCAGGGATACGCAGAGGTTGCCAAGCCGTTGACACGGCTGACAGGGAAGGCAGGATGGTCATGGGGTACGGATGAGCGTGCAGCATTTGATGGGCTGAAGAAGAGAATCGCGGAGGATGCGGTCTTAGCACTGCCAAATGACACCGGCCAATATTGTCTGGAAGCCGATGCTTCGGAAGGGGCAACAGGAGCAGTTTTGAGCCAAAACCAAGACGGCATTTGGCGTCCAATCACATTTATTTCACACGCATTGACCGAAACCGAGCGAAATTACGAGATCTATGACAAGGAAATGCTTGCGATCATGCTATCATTGGACAAATGGAGGCAGCTACTACTGGGAGCCACGGAAACATTTGAGATCTTCATTGATCATCAGAATCTTGAGTACTTCCGGAAGCCGCAGAAGCTCAATCGTCGGCAAGCACGATGGATCACGGAGTTGGCGGAGTTTGATTTCACCTTACGACACCGACCCGGTGCACTCAACCGCAAGGCGGATCTCCTGTCCCGACGAGCGGATCATGATCAGGGCAAGAACGACAACAAGGACGTCACGCTACTGAAGCCCGAGTTCTTCCAATGAAAGGAGTCACATTCGAGGGACAGGATCAGCAGCTAATCAATGAAATCAAGGCCATTCGATCAATTGATGGCAGCGTCAAAGCGGCCTTGGAGAAGTCACTTGTCGGATGGAAGAAGGAAGAGGGACTTATCACGTATCATGGGAAGCTCTATGTACCAAGAGACGAGGAGTTGCGGGACAAGATCATTGGACTACACCACGACACCCCTTTGGTCGGACACGCTGGGATCAACCGAACACAGGAAATAGTAGAAAGGAACTACTGGTGGCCAAGGATGGGAAACCAGATTCGGAAATACATCCAGATGTGCGAGGCGTGCCAACAGACCAAGACCAGGAGAGCAAGAACGGGGACTTTGCACCTGCATGCAGTCCCAAATGCACCGTGGAAAATCATCTCCATGGATCAAATTGGACCCTTACCGGTCAGTAATGGGTATGAAGCAATTCATGTGTGGTGTGACACCTTCACCAAAATGATCCATGTCGAACCAATTAGTACTGACATCAGCAGTGAAGGAGTCGCACAATTAACCAGGGACCGAGTCTTCCGCTACCACGGGATCCCTTGCAAGATCATCATCGATAGGGACTCACAGTAAATCAAGGGCTGCATGAAGGAGACAAATCGGATGTTGGGTATAGAAATGAATCCAGGGACCGCGTATCACCCGATCACGGATGGGCAGACAGAACGCATGAATCAGGAGATTGAGCACTATCTCCGCATCTATGTCAATTACCATCAGACGGACTGGTTGGAGTGGCTGGGAATGGCGGAGTTTGCATATAACGATAAAATGAACACGTCTACCAAAATATCACTGTTCTACGTGAATCACGGATATCACCCATGGAAGGGAGTGGAGCAGCAGATGGAATTGAGAAACGACTTGGCAGAGGAATTTGTAAAAAGAATCAAAGAAATACAAGACAAAGCAAAAGCAGCACTAGAAAAAGCAAAAGAAAAAATGAAAAAATACTACGATAAACAAAGAAAAGAGGTTCCGGAGTTGAAGGTTGGGATGAAGGTGTACATAGAGGGGGAAAATATCGAGACGGACAGACCATCAAAGAAGATGAGCGACAAGAGATTGGGACCGTACAAGATATTGGAGAAGGTTGGAGCAGCCGCATGGAAAGTGGACTTGCCAAACATGGACCAAAGACACCCGGTGTTCAGCGAGTCACTGTTGACACCCTATCACGAACCACCCCCGCATTGCCAAGAGAAAAGACCCGTAGCCAAGATGATTGGAGGAGCCAAAAGTGGGAAGTCAAAGAAATCGTGAAGGAACAAGAAGTTGGCCGAGGAAAACAGTACTTGGTCAAATGGAAGGGATGGCTGCATAGCGAAAATACTTGGGAACCATCACGTCACCTTACCCACGCGAAGAAGGTCCTGAGAGATTGGCAGAGGAAACAATCCAACCCAGATACACACATTCGCCTGCTGCCAACGCTCGAAGCCGGACATTGGGATTATCTCATCCACCACTACAAACCCAGAGACGAACGCCTTCCATACCCCCAACAACAACTCTTCGACCCTTACGAGAACGTCTTCAAGCCCATTGGCCTAGTTGATGAGGACATCGACCCTAGAGAGGGGGTAATGTCATAATTCAACCCTTTTTTATCTTATCATCGACCATCTTATCTTATCTCAGCACGACTTATCTTATCACGGATCATGGCATCAGACGGTCCGGGCTAGGGGTTCCAGGGATTATTCTTATCGATTCAAGACTGCGTGACATATGCTCCGGAAGGTTCTACTACAACCCATGACCAGTGCTCCATGCGGTACATAGCCCTATGACTCATTAGTTGTAGATATGACTCAGAGTGGACTTGGGTATAAATACTGTAGCTACTTGGTTGTATTCTCCAGTCTTCGAATTCACTTCTCTTTTTGACTTTGTTTTTGGGTTGATTGTCACATGAGCTCGCTTAGACGACACCAAGGTCAATGTTTGCGGACTTTCCCCTTGCTCCCACAACATCCATCCAGGGCCATCCTATCTCATCCCTTTCCATATGATGCTGAGCTTTCTTCAGTCCATCTCCCACATGTTTCCTTATTATTTAGATACTAATATATGCCTATCTTTACCCTATAAAAACCTGTATATCTTTACTTGCAGAAAAAGACAGATTTGGACTACCTTTAAATTTGTGCCTTTGAAACGCTTTGCTTTAGCCTTGTACCTTGCCTTTGACTCTGGCCATTGTCCCCAACACTGAGAAACTCCATCCCCCAGACAACCAACTCCTTTTGCTGCCCAATATGTCCCGGAGCAGTTGAACCCTTGCATTCTATTATTTCTGCTGTTTATTGCATAGTAGCTGACCTGTATTTTGCTTAGCTCGTGCATGGCTAGTAGCAGAGTTGTCAACAGCACACGAGGTGGTCTTTTGCTTCCCCTTGCCCTTCTTGCTGCTCTTCACCTTCACTTCTGTCTTCACCTTCTTTGAGCTGCAGGCGACTTGGGTGCAGAATACCTTCATGCTGTCCTGCACAAGCTTCTTCTTTGCAATAATTGGATCAGGGAGATCCAGGTTGTAGTTGACAAGCCAGACCTTCCCATCTGTGGTTTCAGCAGGCAAAAATTCCCCGCTGGAGGATGTGAAGTGCCTAAGAACCACCTCAGGTCCAACAGGTCGCTGGGACTGAAACAATAGTCGCACGTGTAGATGACAGAGTTTCCTGAATGTGTTTTTGGAGCCTTTCCATGAGTAGTATCAAGAGAAAGGAAAATCACCTGGTTTGACGTTCACTCTCAAGAAGCCCAGACCATTTCCATCCCATAGACTCTCAGGCATCCACCCTCTGGCCTTGAATGCCAGGTGATATTGCATGAGACTACCATTTTCCCAATCACCCAAGCCCTTGACACCTTTCCTCCTCATCTTGACCTCCGTTGGAAGTCAGACAGCAGCCGGGTGCCCACTGAGTATACACTGCAAATTGCTGAAACGACTGCCTGCTTTGACCCATGGAAGGTTGCTGTTCTGCCACCTAATAGTTTCACATCCAATATCAATTACAGTGCAGCTGCAGATGTTACTGACAACCAGATGACAGTGATTAGAGATCATGGCTGTCTGAGCGCAATCTTCCGCACTGGGTTCCCAGAGCTCAAGAGTTGGCAACAAAGCTAGCGGTTCCAAGCCAGTACGCTGTCTGAACTCTTGGGCCGCAGACGCATAGGCAGCGGCAGCAGAGACATCAGCAGGGTTGGCAAGTGAATGTGTGGAGGTATCTGCTGGTGGACCGGCTGGAGCATCAGGAGGACCTCTCAATGAGCTCATCTTCTGCGTGTCTGGACTTTCAAGGAGCGCGCTTCAAGGACAAATCAGCAATCAGTTGTGCAGGATAAATGATGACAAATGGCTCACTATGCTGATGAGCGCGCTGCTGCCAGCATGCCATCCTCATCCAGAGTCAATGTCCTGAGTCTTTCCATAATCTGCCAGAAGTCTTAATCATTGAAGAATGGTGAAAATGAGAAGACTGTGCTCACAGGGTGCTGCTTGAATCCTGCAGAAGAGATCAATGCGCTAATGTTTCCGTCCTTGTTGATGAGGGAGCTGCAAAGGTAAGCTTGCCCTTCAATGTGATACAACCGGTGAAATGCTGAGGGCGTGCTCACAAGTGAATCTACTGTGAAAGTCAATCCAAATATAAACATATTCACACTCCTCGTAATCAGCTTCTCAGTGTGTGAAAGATGCAAGGGCTTTGGGTGGACAGATGTGACAATCAACCCAAAAATAAAGTCGAAAAGAGAAGTGAATTCAAAGACTGGAGAATACAACCAAGTAGCTACAGTATTTATACCCAAATCCAGTCTGAGTCATATCTACAACTAATGAGTCATAAGGCTATGTACCGCATGGAGCACTGGTCATGGGTTGTAGTAGAACCTTCTGGAGCATATGTTGCGCAGCCTTGAATCGATGAAGGTAGTCCCTAAACCCCTAACCCGGACGGTCAGATGCCATGATCCGTGATAAGATAATCCGTGCCAAGATAAGATAAGACCATTGATGATAAGATGAAAAAAGGGCCGAACTATGACAACAGAGCACCAAAGAATCACGACTCTCAATAGATGCGGGATCCAATAGTTGCGGAAGACGGAGTTGATGCACAAGAGTATATATATAGCAAACAATGGTGTCTCAACCAATATCTTCTATACGGCCAAAACCAACACTAATCCAACCAAAACCAACAATATCACAAGTCAGAGCTTAATACAAAGTATTAAGATCCCTTGTAGCGACAGTGTCCAGATGGCGACGCAAAGCCCAAATATCAAGTCGACGCACTGCCAACTGATACAACCAATATACTGAGTCGACGCACTGCCAACTAGTAAACCAAAATGCCACGTCGACGCACTGCCAACTAACAGCCAATATCCAATGTCCAAAACCCAAGCACAACTTGTTGACGCACTGCCAAGCAAGAAGTGTGGAACCGAAGTTCTCAAGTCAACGCACTGCCAACTGACCAAAACTACCTGAGCACAACTAGTCAATGCACTGCCAAGCTAGAGGTGTGGAAACAATCTCAATCAATCCCAAAGTAGCACCACAGAGTGTCGCAACAAAACATCTCAACTCAAACTCAGGCTCAACTCACAGTAGCTACAAGTGCTCAGGGAGCAGCATATCGCGACTGGGCAGGGGTAATAGAACTCCTTAAGGAGCAATCATGTGACACACAAATTGTACAAAACAATCTGATATGGGTATGATTCACAGTCCGGGGGAAAGCTCCCCAATAAAAGAAAAGACGCGCTACTTATACTGTCTATGGTGGTGCTTAGTAAAGTCCTGTACAACTGCATAGTAGCTATGCTATCCAAGATTGGCTGCTTTTTATAGTAATATAAGTTGAACAATTGGACAGGTCCTGACTGATCAGGACCCCACCTCATTGTCTATATGGTGCTTTTAATGTGGGACAACCCACCGCGTCATGCTTTTGGAATATGACACGTTGGATTGGCCAACTGGTATGTCTGTCATAATTCGACTCTTTTTCATCTTATCATTGGCGATCTTATCTTATCTTGGCACGACTTATCTTATCACGGATCACAGCATCAGACGGTCCGGGCTAGGGGTTCCAGGGGTTATCTCTATCGATTCGAGGCTGCGCGACATATGCTCCGGAAGGCTCTACTACAACCCATGACCAGTGCTCCATGCGGTACATAGCCCTATGACTCATTAGTTGTAGATATGACTCAGACTGGATTTGGGTATAAATACTGTAGCTACTTGGTTGTATTCTCCAGTCTTCGAATTCGCTTCTCTTTTCGACTTTGTTTTTGGGTTGATCGTCACATAATTCGAAGACTCCCCTCATACCCTCCTACCTCATACCTCTTACCCTGTATCCTGCATCGCTACGCCCGCAGTCCAGTCAGTATGGTCTGTGACCCTAATAGGGTACCAAAAGTGGTCGTTTTTTAGCCTTAAGAGGGTCCAAGACCACTTCGTGGTCTCAGACCAACCGCTTTTTGGCTACAACCACCCTTCCCAAATCGGGTAGCCAGGCCATCTGGACCACTGAAAAAGGGCGGTCTCGACCAGTTTTCGCCAGTTGGTCGCACCCATCCCCATTCAGCTCCTGGTGGTCAGGACCATTATTTGACCCGTGGTGGCACCAGTGGTGGTCCCGACCGCATGTGGTTGCGACCACCCCGCGCTCGCTCTGGTGGGTGGTTTCGACCCAGGGGAGCGGAATGTGGGCGGAACCACCCTTTCCTCAACCATTTGCAAATCCCCCAGCTACCCTTGCCAGCTGTTTGTATCGGGCTACTAGCTTGTAGACAGGCACTATTCAGCCTATTGCACGGCCGGAATGCTGGGCCCAGTCCCAGGGCCGGCCGTAGGCCGGGAAAAAAAATTCGAAAATGCTCCCATTTCCACTCCAGGCTGCTTGTACAGGCCATATAGCTGATTGACCGGTACATGGGTACGGAATATAGCCCATGCCAAGCCGAGGATGCTGCGCCTCATCCCAGGGCCGGTGACGGACTGGCCTATCTATCCGACAAGTCCTGGCGTGTGGCAGTGCATGTCAATCAGCAATCAGTGGGCGCACGCTTCGCACACAACTGAGGGTCTCCTCAATATTCCTCAGCCCTGGCTATTCACTGGTTCGTCCAGCCCTGCATATATTTTTGATATTCACATCCCTGGACTGCTGTCTGCACATTTATCTCTACACCCCTGCCTTTCTTACTTCACCATCCACTTGTACCTGTTTTTCCCCTCTCACTTCCCTGGTTCCTCTGTTCACCGTCCCTTGCTCCATCCTGTCGATATTTCACCCACTCTGATGATTATTTCATTGTCTCACATACAAAAGCTTGTAGTTGGACAAAAGAAAAATAGATTTATTCTCCTCATAGTCTTGAGTTCAGTTCTCGTCTTCAGCTCGTTTCTACTTGGGTATTTCGACCCTCTGCTTCGTCGCATCCGTCCCACGCCGCCCTCGACTTCGTCCCACGTCTAAAATCATCATTTCTTACTGCCTGCCACGGCACTGAATCTTGTGGACCTCCTCGCACATCACACTTATTCCTGCACTGTTTTAGGTCGTAGCTGACCCCCATTTTGTGTTAGCTCGCGCCTATTCCGTCCGCAGGCACGTCATTTTGGAGCCCACCGCGAGGGGATTTCAACATAGATTCTGGTGCCTCTCGCAGTCTGCGACACAACAATCATTCTGAGCTACATCGCACGCTCCGTGAAGAGCTAGCTGTTGCTCTCAACGACCCCACAACTCTCTCTTTCGACGACGAACACCTCTTTGACATTGTCCCCAGCGCCCTTGCACAACACAACAACCTCTCACCGCATTCCCCGAGCTCTCCAACGCTATCCTGGCTCTTTGATTCGCCTCCAACAACGCGTTCACCATCCCCCCTTCACAACACGAATATTCCTTCTCAAAATATGGCTACTCCCACTCCCATGCCAGCCAGAGGCGATCGAAACGCCCCAGTCTTTGATTCGTCCAAGCCCCACGAGTTGCGCCGTTATTTCCTCGATCTGGAGTTCCTTCTAGCTCGATCTGCCGTCACTGACGCTGCCCAAATGAAGGGGCATGCGGTCAGATTCCTTTCCGTCGAAGATCAGGAGATTTGGGAAGGTCTACCGTCATTCTCAGACGCCAACAAATCGTACCACGACTTCAAATTGGACGCCCTCAGCCTCTACGCAGGGAACGACACAGATTGTCGTTTCAGCCTCGACGATTTGGACATGCTCGTTGGGCAGACATCTCGCATGGGAATCCACACAAAGGACGACCTCACACAATTTTATCGACGATTCCTACACATCACAACATTCCTGATTAGCAAACAACGACTCTCTGTGGCAGAACAGAGCCGATTTTTCCTTCGAGCTATGAATCCAGCCTCGTTGTCCGTCTCAGTTCGCCAGAGACTTCAGATCAAGAAGCCAGACGTTCACCCTGAGGATCCATATGATTTGTCAGATCTGTACGACGCTGCTAAATTCGTCCTTTCAGGATCATCGACCTTACTTCCTGGAATGCCCACGTCTCAGCCCGGGACCGAGCTCACAATCAAATCAGACCCTGGAATTACTGCACTAGTTTCATCCGTCTCAGATCTAGTTCGAATAATCGCTGCTCAACACGCCAATCCTGGTGCCCCAGCACAATCACAGTCCGCCAACGCCCTGCCCCGCCGTCGCCGTCCTGATGGCTGCAGTTATTGCAGTGATCTCGAGCATTTTATCAGCCAATGTCCCCACGTTTCGACGGATATTCGAGACGGAAAATGCCGCCGCAATGTGGATGGGAAAGTCGTCCTCCCCTCAGGCGCATATGTGCCAAATATTGTCCAAGGAGAGGATCTTCGAGAGCGCATTCAGAAGTGGCATGAAGCGAACCCAGGTCAGGCAGCAGCTCCGCAGATGATTTTGGAAGTTTCTCACCAGAATTTGCTGTCTTCTGCGGCGCCTGGGCTCGTTCAAACGTTCAAACTCACGGACGAAGAACGAATGGCAGTTCTGACGGCTGAAATTAATCAACTACGCACACGGGCTCAAGCTAAACGCGCTATGGAAGTGGCTAATCAACCAGAAGTCCCTGAACGCACTATTCCACCGGCGGTAGCGCGAAATCCAGTCGTTCCACCTGTTCCAATCGAAACCGTCCCTCCTGCGACCGCCCCTGCTGCTCCAGTTGCCCCACCTCAACCCCCAATCCATCCGTACGCCGCAGCTCGTGATGTGTGACAATCAACCCAGAAACAAGTCGAAAAGAGAAGTGAATTCAAAGACTGGAGAATACAGCCAAATAGCTACAGTATTTATACCCAAATCCAGTCTGAGTCATATCTACAACTAATGAGTCATAGGGCTATGTACCGCATGGAGCACTGGTCATGGGTTGTAGTAGAGCCTTCCGGAGCATATGTCGCGCAGCCTTGAATCGATAGAGATAACCCCTGGAACCCCTAGCCCGGACCGTCTGATGCTGTGATCCGTGATAAGATAAGTCGTGCCAAGATAAGATAAGATCGCCAATGATAAGATGAAAAAGAGTCGAATTATGACATTACCCTCTCTCTAGGGTCGATGTCCTCATCGACTAGGCCGATGGGCGTGAAGACGTTTTCGTAGGGATCGAAGAGTTGTCGTTGGGGATATGGAAGGCGCTCGTCTTTGGGTTTGTAGCGATGGATGAGATAATCCCAATGTCCGGCTTCGAGGGTTGGCAGGAGGCAAATGCGTGTGTCTGGGTTGGATTGTTTCCTCTGCCAATCTCTCAGGACCTTCTTCGCGTGGGTAAGGTGACGTGATGGTTCCCAGGTGTTCTCGCTGTGCGGCCATCCCTTCCATTTGACCAAGTACTGTTTTCCTCGGCCAACTTTTTGCTCTTTCACGATTTCTTCGACTTCCCACTCCTCTGCTCCTCCGATCATCTTGGCCACGGGTCTCTTCTCTCGGCGATGGGGGGGTGGTTCGTGATAGGGTGTCAACAGTGACTCGTTGAACACCGGGTGTCTTCGGTCCGTGTCCGGCAAATTCAGCTTCCATGCAGCCGCTCCAACCTTCTCCAGTATCTCGTATGGCCCCAATCTCTTGTCGCTCATCTTCTTCGAAGGCCTGTCCGTCTCGATATTGTCCCCCTCTATGTACACCTTCATCCCCACCTTCAACTCCGGAACTTCTTTTCTTTGTTTATCGTAGTATTTTTTCATTTTTTCTTTTGCTTTTTCCAATGCTGCTTTTGCTTCGTCTTGTATTTCTTTGATTCTTTTTACAAATTCCTCCGCCGACTCGTTCCTTGATTCCATCCGCTGCTCCACTCCCTTCCATGGGTGGTATCCGTGATTAGCATAGAACGGCGACATTTTGGTAGACGTGTTCATTTTGTCGTTGTATGCGAACTCCGCCATTCCCAGCCACTCCGACCAGTCCGTCTGATGGTAGTTGACGTAAATGCGGAGATAGTGTTCGATCTCCTGATTCATACGCTCCGTCTGCCCATCCGTGATGGGGTGATATGCGGTCCCCAGATTCATTTCCACGCCCAACATCCGATTCGTTTCCTTCATAAAGCCCTTGATGTATCGAGAGTCCCTGTCGGTGATGATTTTGCGAGGGACCCCGTGATAGCGGAAGATTCGGTCCCTGGTTAACCGTGCTACTCCTTCGCTGCTGATGTCAGTACTAATTGGTTCGACATGGATCATTTTGGTGAAGGTGTCACACCACACATGAATTGCGTCATACCCGTTACTGACCGGCAGGGGTCCGATCTGATCCATGGAGATGATTTCCCACGGCGCGTTTGGAACTGCATGCGGGTGCAAACTCCCTGTCCTGGCTCTTCTGGTCTTGGTCTGTTGGCACGCCTCGCACGTCTGGATGTATTTCCGAATTTGGTTTCCCATCCTTGGCCACCAGTAGTTCCTTTCCACCATCTCCTGCGTTCGGTTGATCCCAGCGTGTCTGACCAAGGGTGTGTCGTGGTGTAGTCCGATGATCTTGTCTCGTAGCTCCTCATTCCTCGGCACGTAGAGCTTCCCATGGTACGTGATGAGCCCATCTTCCTTTTTCCATCCGACGAGTGACTTCTCCACGGCCGCTTTGACGCTTCCATCAATTGATCGAGTAGCCTTGATCTCATCGATTAGCTGCTGATCTTGCCCCTCGAATGTGACTTCTTGTGACCGGAAGAATTCGGGTTTCAGCAGAGTGATATCCTTGTTGTCGTTCTTGCCCTGATCGTGATCCGCTCGTCGAGATAAGAGATCCGCCTTGCGGTTGAGTGCGCCAGGCCGGTGTCGTAAGGTGAAATCGAATTCTGCTAATTCTGTGATCCATCGTGCTTGTCGTCGGTTGAGCTTTTGTGGCTTCCGGAAGTATTCGAGGTTCTGATGATCAGTGAAGATTTCAAACGTTTCTGTGGCCCCCAAGAGTAGCTGCCTCCATTCGTCGAGCGATAACATGATTGCAAGCATTTCCTTGTCGTAGATCTCGTAATTTCGCTCGGTTTCCGTTAATGCATGCGAAATAAATGCAATTGGGCGCCAAATGCCGTCCTGGTTTTGGCTCAAAACAGATCCTGTTGCCCCTTCCGAAGCATCGGCTTCCAGACGATATTGACCGGTGTCATTTGGCAGTGCTAAGACGGCATCCTCCGCGATTCTCTTCTTTAACCCATCAAACGCCGTATGTTCATCCGGACCCCATGACCATCCTGCCTTCCCTGTCAGCCGCGTCAACGGCTTGGCGACCTCCGCATATCCCCGAACAAAACGTCGATAGAAGTTTGTGAATCCGAGGAAGGCTTGGACTTGTTTGACGCTCTTTGGTTCCGGCCATTCCATCACGCCCTTGATCTTGACAGGGTCCATCCGCATCGAGTTGTGTCCAATGATTACACCCAGGTATTCGATTTCCGTGCGTTCGAACTCGCACTTTTCCGGCTTCAGGTATAATTTGTGCTTTTGGAGCAACTCGAGTACCCGTTTGGTGATTCGTCGGTGTTCATCCAGATTTCCTGTGAAGATCAGTATATTGTCCAGATAGACTACCACATGTCCCTCGTTGATCAGTTCCTGGAGTATGTCGTTCATCATGTTTTGGAAAGTTGCCGGGGAATTCGTGAGACCAAAGAACATAACCAAGGGCTCGTAAAGTCCGCGGTTTGTGCGAAACGCAGCCTTCCACTCATCGCCCTCTTTGATCCGTACGTTGTTGTATCCCCACCGGATGTCTAGCTTGGTGAAGAACTTGGCGCCGCACAGGTTGTGGACCAGCTCGGAAATCAGCGGTAGCGGGTACCGATTTCGGATCGTCATCTCGTTCAGCTTCCGGTAATCTTGAACAGGCCGTAGCGAGCCATCCTTCTTCTTGACGAAGAAGAATGCTGATGCCATCGGTGATTTTGATGGCCTGATCCGTCCGCTGGCTAGGTTCTCTTGTAAGAACTCGTCGAGTTTGACCTGCTCGTTTCTCGATAAGCGGTACACCTTGCAGTCCACTGCTTTGGAGCCTGGTTTGAGCTCGATCGCATGATCCCATGCCCGTCGGTCCGGTAGCGAGTCGAATGATTCCTTGGCGAATACTTTGACGAATTCTCGGTATTGATCTGGAATCTTTCCCTCGGTCATTCTCTCCTTCTCCTTTTCCGCTTCTTCTGCAAATTTCTGCGCCGGCGTTTCCTTCAGCCGTAGGTCTACCTCCTTTCCAAAGTCGATCAACAAGATCGATTCTCCCTCTTCCAGATCCGGTGCACCCGCGTCCAGGTCAATTGCATCCATGTCGATCATCGCTTGGTGCTCCTCGTGACCCCTCATTTGACATTGCTCTGGGCATCGGCTGAATCTCATTGTCTGCTCCTGCCAATCCACCTCGGGGTTGTGTTCCGTCAGCCAATCCAGGCCGATGAAGATCCGGGCTTTTCCCAGACACGTCAGAAGGAACGTGCGTGTCTCCACATGAGGACCGATTCTCATTCTCAAGTCGACGTAGTGCGTGATCCGACCGCTGATGTTCTCGGTGTTGTCGGCGTTACGAGCCACAATGGGTTGCGGAAGCTCTTGGATATCCAGCTTTTCTGCCCGTGCGTAGTCAGTGTCGATGCAGCAGGTACTGCAGCCACTATCGAGCAGCGCCTTGACTCCACGCGTTTTCCCTGAGTCCAGGCCCGTGATCTGGACATATACGTCCATCGAATGCCTCTTTCTTTCGGCTTGGTAACTGCGTAATTCCTGCGCCAATCTGCTGGGTTGGGGGCCCTTCTGTTTCTCGGCCGCCAATTTCCTCTGGATGGCATCTGGCACCCTGGTGCGTTTGGGTGCTTCTGGAACCTCGATTTTGGCAGATTCCTTGGGCGCTTCCTCCTTTTTCAAGGATCGAGCCTTCGGAGCGATGCTCCCCTTTTCGGTCTTTGTTGACGTGGTTCCTTCTCCACGAGCCATAAATACGTAGGAGTCCAAAAATAATTTATCTGCAGCTTTCTGATCTTTTTTATCTTGTAAGTATTTTCTATTTAGAGCTATCTTTTCCTGGCGTTCTTTTTCCATCTCGGCAATAAGAAAATCGTGAATATTTGTACGTAGGGAGTCTGATATCGTGTATGTAGATGAAATATTGTCCGTATCTTTAATCGAAACAAGTACAGAAAATCGTCCATAGTCCGGACGCTCCACCTCCTTGGCTAGAGGAGTGGAGCGCTTCAAAAACCCTTCTCGCGCAGCTTCTCGGCAATCTCCTTCAGGAACTTGTTGTCCTTGTCCCCGTTCTCGATTTCTTCCAGCATTGTGGCCCGATTGAAGAACGTGCGCTTCTTCTTGGGCTCCGGGCAGTTCCGCGCAATGTGCCCGGGCTGCTGACAGTTGTAGCAGATGATATTGCGGCCGCGGGCGTGGGTACGATCGATTTCCATCGGAACCGGTTCGTTGGCAGCGGGTCGGGCCGGAGCGGGTGTGGGCGCCACTGGTGCCGTTTGGGGACGGAACTGGGGAGGTGGTCGTTGTGTGGGGTGCCCATACGACGCTTTGCGCAGCTGGTCACGCAGAGCATTGGCTTCGATGTTGATGCACCAGGCTTTGAACGCTCCATAGGCCGTGGGCAGAGGGACACCGGTGTTGTAGAGACGGCTGGCGATCTCGCTGCTGAGTCCGCGCTCCAGGAACTCGATGAGGATATTATCCTGGTCCCCCTTCTTGTATTCGCCTTTGTCGTCGGTGGTGTCAACCACATTGTAGCCTGCATCCGCAGCCAACATCTCAAAGTCGGAGATGTAGTCCGCAAAGGACCGTTTGTTTTGGCGCAGGGCCATAAGCCGAGCAGCGGCGACTTGTTCCGCGTTGGAGTCCCCGAACGCCATCTGAAGCTCCTCCAGGAAGTTCTTTGATGTGACTCCTGCCTTCAGTCCCTGGAAGCCATCGAAGTTGTGCTGCTTCCAGTTCATCGCCCATCTCGAGGCAGCGCAGCTCGTGCCATTCTCGTTACGGAGGTAGGAGAGGACGAAGAGGATTTTGGTCTCATCCTGCGAGAACTCCGATCGATAGGCACCGATGTAGGTGGTGCACACGTCCACAAAGCCCAGGTATTTGGACTTGTCGCCATCGAAGTAGGGGGGATTGGCGGCGAGGGTGATGCGGTGATGCCCTGACATGGTAGGAGCAGGCGTGTGAGGTGGGGGCGAGGGTGGTTGTTCGGAGGGCAGTTCGTCGAGGTCGGGGATCTCGTCTTCAGGCGGTGGGAGGGCGAGGTAGGGGTTGGAGGGCCCGGGTTGGTTTTGATGCGCCAGATCGGGCGACGATGGTACGATGGGGGGAGGGGACGGACTCCCAGACGATGATGGGAATCGGTACGAAATGGTGGAATCGTGTGCTGTACAAGCACTCGAGGGAGGGTTCTTTTGCTAGCAAAAAGATCCCGGGCCTAGCTCTTCACGTGCCCGATGATCCCAAGGTGCGTTTTCCCGAAGGTCTCCGCAGCACTCCTTGTAGCTACCGTAAGGCTTGGGTCGGGCTCAACGTTACCCGTGGCCTGGTGCTGTTTGCTTGATATGAACCCTTCACTGCGATAGTGGAGGACGACTAGATGATTCGGTAAAAGGGTGAGTGGGGTGATAAGGGTTAAGAGGATATAGCGGGCGTAGCGGTGCAAGATGCAGGGTAAGAGGTATGAGGTAGGAGGGTATGAGGGGAGTCTTCGAATTATGTGACAATCAACCCAGAAACAAGTCGAAAAGAGAAGTGAATTCGAAGACTGGAGAATACAACCAAATAGCTACAGTTTTTATACCCAAATCCAGTCTGAGTCATATCTACAACTAATGAGTCATAGGGCTATGTACCGCATGGAGCACTGGTCATGGGTTGTAGTAGAACCTTCCGGAGCATATGTCACGCAGTCTTGAATCAATAAGAATAATCCCTGGAACCCCTAGCCCGGACCGTCTGATGCCGTGATCCGTGATAAGATAAGTCGTGCCAAGATAAGATAAGATCGCCGATGATAAGATGAAAAAGAGTCGAATTATGACATGATGGCGCTTACGCACCGCCCAAAGAACGAAATGTTGGGATTCCAGCGCAGAAATCACAACCCCCACGCTCTTCGGCTCCGATCTACAACCCCAAAGATGCTGCAGCTGTTTTCGACGCCATTTTGGACATCCCTGTCACCCAGACGCTTCGCCAGACCCTGTCGATTGCCCCAGAAGTCCGTGCTCAATTCCGCGAAGCCACTAGTTTCCGTCGTCCCCCTGCCAAGACTGGCGAGGCAGTGCCTCAATTCCTGCATCCTGTCACTGATAGCACGCCCTACGACCTTCCATATGCTCAGGACGACTCAGATTTGGTCGAAAAAGTGCTTCAGCAGCAACGAAACGAAGATGCACGCCTTGCTTTGGCTGCGGAGCATTTTCCAGTCGCCTACAGCCAGACGTTGCCCCCAGACGCTTGGGTGGTCCCAGATAAATTCGCCGTCTACTACGATCAGACTGGAAGGTTGCCAGACAATCTAGTTGTGGCTGCCGAGTCCCTGGCCATCCGCTCGATCCTCCCAGTGATTGACAACCAGCAACAAGTGGAATGCATCGTCGACAGTGGTTCTCAGATTATTTCGATGTCCCAGGCAACCTGTCACGAGTTGGGACTTGCGTATGACCCTCGAATCGTTCTACAAATGCAATCTGCCAATGGAACAATCACACCGTTGCTTGGACTAGCCCGAAACGTCCCGGTTCGCATTGGGGACATCACATTGTACCTACAGATGCACATTCTGCGTGACGCTGCCTACGACGTGCTCCTGGGATGACCATTTGACGTTCTGACGGAAAGCGTCATTCGAAACTTTTCCAACACGGATCAAACACTCACAATCACCGATCCCAACACTGGAAAGACGGCTACTGTGCCTACTGTGCCCCGCGGATCTCCCCGTGCCCGTTCAGAGGGTTTTCGCAGCTCGAGGATTTGATTCCTGATCAAGGAGAGTACGCCTTTGTGATCGAGGCCAGCCCAGATCAACCAGAACGCTACGTATTTTCGTCCTATGCCCCCATTTCTCTCACAGACTCTCTTGCGCACATACAACATACTTATCTCTCTGCCTGTAGCAATTTATCCGCACACAGTTCGACTATTTCTCTTGCACATACAGTCGTTCAACCGGCGTTTTCCTCAGCGACCCAGGATTCAACTCCTGGTTCAAAATTCGTTCCCATATTTTCTTTGAACTCGTCTCGTACCTATCCTACTGCTACGTCTCCTTCATCTCAATTCTACCCGTCCACGTCACAATTTGCTAACAAAAAGTACAAGCCAGTGGCCAGGAAAATTCGGCCTGTTCTTGGATCTGTCCCAGACGAATTCCGCATCGAGCGCCAGATCCTGGGCGACCCACTCGCAGATCTACCATATCTGGATCCTATTCCGCCTCCTTTTGTGCCGACTGGACGCTACACCGCCGAACGCAAGGCTGCTCTTGACGACGCACACCGCGGTGACTTCCTGTGGCCTGCTGAGAGAGATTTAATGCACCAGTTCATGTGCCTTCACCAAGGAGCCTTTGCATGGCAAGAATCAGAACGAGGACGTTTTCGAACCGATTTCTTTCCCCCTGTCAATATCCCAGTCATGCCGCACACACCGTGGGTCCAGCGCAATATCCCCATTCCCCCTGGGATCTACGATCAAGTCTGCGACCTCATACGTTCGAAAATTGCTGCTGGAGTGTACGAACCGTCCAATTCATCCTATCGATCCCGTTGGTTCTGCGTGGTCAAGAAAGACGGCACCAGCCTTCGTTTGGTTCATTCCCTGGAGCCACTAAACGCCGTCACAATTCAGCACTCAGGTGTCACGCCATTCACTGAGCAGCTGGCTGAGCATTTTGCAGGACGAGCCTGCGGTGCCATGCTGGATTTATATGTTGGATATGATGAGCGGTTGCTTGCGCCAGCCTCCCGCGACTATACAACGTTCCAGACGCCCTATGGAGCTCTCAGACTTGTTACCCTGCCCATGGGATGGACGAATTCAGTCCCCATCTTCCACGACGACGTCACCTACATCCTCCAGCCCGAAATCCCGGAATTTACTTGGCCATACATCGACGACGTCCCGGGCCGTGGCCCCAAATCGAGATATCAGCTAGAAGATGGATCATTTGAGACGATCCCTGAGAATCCAGGGATTCGCCGGTTCGTTTGGGAACATTTTGGAAATCTGAATCGAATCGTTCAGAGGATGAAGTACTGCGGAGGGACATTCTCTGGCCTCAAGCTCACACTCTGCGCCGAAACCATCACAGTTGTTGGACATGTCTGCACACCGGCTGGACGAATCCCTGATGAGAAGAGAGTCGACAAAATCGCAAATTGGGGACCCTGCAAGACGCTCTCAGAAGTCCGTGCATTTCTGGGCACCATAGGAGTCTGCCGTGCATTTATTTCGAATTTTGCGCATCGTGCCCACGCCCTGACACTTCTAACACGAAAGGATATGCCATTCCACTTCGGTACTGCACAGATCGCTGCCCAAGACGACCTGAAGCACGCATTATTGAGCTGCCCTGCGCTCCGGCCAATCGACTATTCATCTGGGGACCCAGTTATCTTATCCGTGGACACCTCTCAGATCGCCGTTGGTTTCCTGCTTGCCCAGTGCGATCCAAACACTCCCAGTCGACGTTTCTATGCCCGGTTTGGCTCAATCACGCTTAACGATCGAGAAGCTCGATTTTCACAGCCCAAGCTAGAGCTGTATGGATTATTCCGCGCCCTTCGTTCATGGAAGCTCCACCTGATCGGTCTACGAAATCTAGTGGTTGAAGTCGATGCTAGGTACATCAAGGGTATGCTACGGAACCCCGATCTTTCGCCCTCAGCCAGTATCAACCGCTGGATCCTGGCGATCTTAACCTTCCATTTCGAGCTAGTACATGTCCCTGGCGTCAAACACGGCCCGGATGGATTGTCCAGACGACCCGCACAGCCTGGAGACGAGTTAGAGCATGAGGACGACGGTTTTGATGACTGGATCGACGAGGTGCACGGTTTTATGCACATAATCAATGACTTACCCTTCGTTTCACGACGCCAATCCATGATCCACTCATTTTCCGCCGAAATTGCACCCACCGAGTCCACAACACCGCCTACACTGAGCTACGATCAGGTACCTCGCTCAGAAGCAGCTCGACTCGCCGATCATCGTGTAGATCTGGTTCAGGGATGGCTTGAGACGCTACGACGCCCACGGGACATGTCTGAACAGCAATATCAGGCATTTATTCGGTTTAGCATGGAATTCTACCTCGAAAATCGAAAGCTTTGGCGCAAGGACGCACACGGACGCCACAAGCTAGTCGTTCCCTCCCACCGTCGAATATTCATCCTGCGATCTGCCCACGACGACGTTGGTCACAAGGGATTCCACGCAACGAAGGCTTTACTCACGGAACGATTCTGGTGGCCATTCCTTGCACACGACGTCACCTGGTACCTACGCACCTGCCACCTATGTCAGATTCGACAGACAAAGAAGCTCCTTATCCCCCCTACCGTCGCGGTCCCGGCCCCACTGTTTTCGAAAATTCATATGGACACTATGCACATGCCGCCAAGCGCTGGATTCCGCTACATTGTGCAAGGACGATGCTCGATTTCGCTTTTTCCTGAGTTCCGCATGCTGCGCCGTGAGACAGCGACCACCCTGGGCAAATGGATCTTCCAGGACTTGATCTGCAGATGGGGGACGCTCACAGAAATCGTGTCAGACAACGGCGCACCGTTTGTGAAGGCATTGGCGTGGGCCTACAGAATTCGCCGCGGGACCCCCGCAGGTCTGGCCCAGCGGGACCCCTGAAAAATCGAAGTCCCGCTCTCGACGACGGCAGAACATTTCAATGTTCTGTCAACCTTAGCATAGAGTCTGATACAGTAACAAGATATCCCAATTAGTTGCATCACTCGTAGTGTTGACATTGTTGAGGACAGCGAGGTCGAAGAATTGGGTCCCGCGGGACTCTACTTAAAGCGGGACTAAACCCAGCGGGACTCCAGCGGGAATGGAAAATGACCCCGCGGGACTCCAGCGGGAGTGCTTAACCGGTGTGCGGGACTCCAGCGGAGGTCGAGCAGGTCCCGCGGGACTCCAGCGATGGCCCCACTCGACCCCGCGGGACTCCAGCAGTCGGCTCACATGCCCCGCGGGACTTCAGCGGAGGTCCAGCAGAGGTCCAGCGGGCGTGAACACTGCGGGATCCTCTGCTCACCAACATAATCCGGCAGTGCTGCTCTATAAGGTCACCGCCGCACACCGCCGTCCCCATCGTCGTCTTACATCAACGTTACAGCCACCTCATCATCATCGTCCGCACAGCACATCGACTGCACAGCCGCCTCATCATCATCGTGCTCGTCGCATCGCACATCAAACTTCACAGCCACATCATGATCCTGCTCATCGTTCGCAACAACGACAACGAATATATTGAAAAAATAAGAGTTCTATGTTATTGGTTAGCCTGAAAGCTAGGAACTAGTAAAACTCGTCTTTGAATGATTAAAGTATTGGAGACCGCTCCTTGAATGGGAAAATTCATTCTAAGTAAACCTCAAGTTCTCAACCTGTGTGCATTCACAACAACCGGAATTGACCACGGGACGCCACTGGGCCAACCCAGCAGAGGCCTAGCGGACCCCACTTTCCGTCATCGTTGCCGACCATGAGGACAAGGCTTAAACTTTACACATACTATTTTATTCTATGAGGGGGTAGCTCTTATATATACTTGCCACTTGGTACTGACCGTTCTGAAGTCCAATGCCTGTGTAATGAGATATTTTCATTTTAGGTCAACTATGCAAGTAGGTTATGGTTTGATCACGCGTCTTGTCCCAAACCACCATGATCTCTGATACGGCAGCAATCTTCCTTGCGGTTGCACTCCTTCTGTCGAACGTAGAGCGAATTTTCCATCTATTTCATTGGATCTGGGTCTCTGTGGCACGACTGTGCGGTTCAGGTCGGCCGAGTCGACGAGCCGTGCCGTATTGGAGTCGACAAGGTGAGTACCGCCCAGATGAGAATAAGTGAAACCATTTAACACATTACCTCAACAGGCGAGTTCCTCGGAATGGTATTGCCCCCTGATCAGAATCCACGTTCTACCAACAACGCGGTTGAACTAGTTGGACGTGGGTTGCCAGCCTTATTGACGTCTATTTAATCTCTTATTTGTCTCTACACAGAATCCATTTCCCCGCCGCAGACTCTACGGGATTGTCCGAGAAAATCTGCAACAGAATTGCACACTCAACTCCCGTTACCACCGTCCCGAATGGTCCTGGTCTGGGATGGTTGGCCTGACGGGGCTTTCTCCACGCATCTGACGAGTGAAGATATGAAATTAACATCCTCCGCCTCGATAAACTGGTCTTGTGACAGTTTGCGCATCGATACAGGGAAAACTCGGGCGCGGACTTGGCAGCAAGGGAGGGAAACACGAAAGATTTGTCGCGGTGTTTTCAAATGTGAGTCATCACAGTGTCCGTTTGAGATGCTAGCGGCCGCGGATCGGTCTTTCTCTGTCGGTCAAGCTCTCGGACGATATATTTGCTTATGCGGAGCGCGACTTCAATATGTCACCTGCGGAACCACCTCCTCAATACATCGGTATGCCGGGGGTGCACTCTTTGTGAATCGCGGCAGTCACACCCACACCAATTACACGCATGTGCTCAAGATTTCGAGTAACGGCACGTTCAAGCTGCCAGTCTTTGTGCCACGAAGGGAACCTGTCATTTTACAGAGTTTGCCAGCTCGGGACTTGGTGAGCAGTTTTTTCGCCTCACTGGCCTGACTGTCTGACCCACAGTGCAGACGACATCGGATATGGGCACCCCAGAGCCAACAACAGAACCCGAGGAACAACTCAAGTACACCACAAGATCAGAGCGCAGCCCCGACGGTTTTGAATCAACAAATTTCGGTGAGTATCACAATTTCTGAGCTATCTCACCATGTGAATCACTCCTTAAGGTGATCGTGAACGAGAGTGGTCAGACGAGGAGCGCCGTGAGATAGAGATGGATCCGGAAGCTGACCAGGATGAGGATTAGATTAGCCGGAATTTGAAATAATGTAACTAGCGTGCCTTGCATGACGACATCAGTGAATTTGAAATTTTTCCAGACTCGCCATTCCATCTTCGACGGAAGTCTTCGTCCTGCAACTGTTGAACGCGCAACTTCAGTGCTGTGGCCGTCAACCCTGACGATGCCACTGCACAGTCCTATTGTCGATGGCGAGGAGAAGAGACGACCGAAAAAACGTGTCAAATTAGACGTTGAGGAAGCATTCAGGCCACGGAGACCGAGCCAGAAGGTTTTAAACATGAATTACTAGTCATCAATACACGTTGGTTTAGTATGATAAATGTCAAGTGATGATCTATACACGACGGCAATGGTGTGTGACATATCTAGTGTAGTCCTAGTTCGACCGGCAGGAGTCTTAGCCGGACCTGCGGTGGTCCCGCGGGAGTCTCATCAGGACCGGCGGGAGTCCCAGCGGGACTGGCGGGAGTCCCAGCGGGACATGCGGTGGTCCCGCGGTGGTGCAAGTTTTGCCCTGCGGGACTCCAGCGGGACTCCAGCGGGTCCCAGCGGGTCCCGCGGCTAATTCATGTAGCCCCATTGGCGTACCTGGAAGCTAAGTATCACGTCCGTCATGTGCGCATTTCGGGATACAACTCACGCGCAAATGGGCTGATTGAAAATCCACATTTCGACATCCGCGAGGCGCTCTTCAAGGCTGTAGATGGGGAGCAGAAGAACTGGAGTTCTGCTGCTTATTCGGTCTTCTGGGCGGACCGTGTCACTGTCCGTCGTCGCATGGGCTGCTCACCCTATTTTGCGGTCACTGGAACGCATCCATTAATTCCCCTCGATTTATCAGAAGCCACATACCTGCTCCCGCCGCCCGAAACCGTCCTTTCGACCACGGATCTCATTGCACGACGCGCCATTGCGCTCCAGAAACGCCGAAGCGATCTAGAAGCCCTACACTCTCGAGTTTATCAAGCACGACTGCGTGACGCTGCACGCTTCGAGATCGAGCACGCCGCCACGATCTGCGACTTCAACTTCAAGCAGGGCGACCTGGTTTTGATGAGGAACACGGCCATCGAGAAGTCCCTCAATATGAAGATGCGCAAACGCTATTTGGGCCCATTAGTCGTCATTTCGCGCAACAAGGGAGGCGCCTACATCCTGTGTGAGCTAGACGGCTCAGTTTTCCATTGTCCCATCGCCGCTTTTCGTGTTATACCTTATTTTGCACGCACAACGATCCCCCTCCCTCCCCTGGACGATTTCCTCGATATCTCAACCGAAAAACTGCGCGAGCTCGAGCAGTCAACATTGGTGGACCCAGAGACAGATCAGGAAGAGGAGGAGCGCTGTGATGAGTTGGAGAAGAGCTAGAGAACGCATTTCAGTCAGGAGGATGCGTCTACGCAGCTGAGCACCCTCTCCGTTCAATTTTTCTTGCCATTCCTTCCCCCCCAAGTCGCATCCTTCGATTCATCGTTGTCTTGCGCAGCTCCGAGGAGCTAAGGCAATGATGATCTCCTGAGCCTTTATCTTCACATTTCTATTCCTCAAGACACTTGTCCGCTATTCTATGACCGAGGACGGTCATTTTTTCAGTCAGGAGGAGATGACGGACTGGCCTATCTATCCGACAAGTCCTGGCGTGTGGCAGTGCATGTCAATCAGCAATCAGTGGGCGCACGCTTCGCACACAACTGAGGGTCTCCTCAATATTCCTCAGCCCTGGCTATTCACTGGTTCGTCCAGCCCTGCATATATTTTTGATATTCACATCCCTGGACTGCTGTCTGCACATTTATCTCTACACCCCTGCCTTTCTTACTTCACCATCCACTTGTACCTGTTTTTCCCCTCTCACTTCCCTGGTTCCTCTGTTCACCGTCCCTTGCTCCATCCTGTCGATATTTCACCCACTCTGATGATTATTTCATTGTCTCACATACAAAAGCTTGTAGTTGGACAAAAGAAAAATAGATTTATTCTCCTCATAGTCTTGAGTTCAGTTCTCGTCTTCAGCTCGTTTCTACTTGGGTATTTCGACCCTCTGCTTCGTCGCATCCGTCCCACGCCGCCCTCGACTTCGTCCCACGTCTAAAATCATCATTTCTTACTGCCTGCCACGGCACTGAATCTTGTGGACCTCCTCGCACATCACACTTATTCCTGCACTGTTTTAGGTCGTAGCTGACCCCCATTTTGTGTTAGCTCGCGCCTATTCCGTCCGCAGGCACGTCACCGGCCATAGGCCGGGAAAGAAAATTTTCGAAATATTCCCATTACTGCTCTAGGCTGCTTCTTTGCACAGTCCAGCTTGTCTCAAGGATCCATGGATGCGTACCTACCGTATATATACTCCGGGACCCTGTGCCCGGCCGCAGGGGGGCTGTAGGCCCCGAAAGCACATATTGGGAAAGTGGGTGGTTCCGACCACTGACATTTGAAACTGGGCGGAACCACCCTTTCCTCACCCATTTGCGAATCCTCCAGCTACCCTTGCCAGCTGTTCGTATTGGGCTACTAGCTTGTAGATAGGCACTGTTTAGCCCATCGCAAGGCAGGAATGCTGGGCCCAGTCCCAGGGCCGGCCGTAGGCCAGGAAAGAAAATTTTCGAAATATTCCCATTACTGCTCTAGGCTGCTTCTTTGCGCAATCCAGCTTGTCTCAGGGATCCATGGATGCGTACCTCCCGTATATATACTCCGGGACCCTGTACCCGGCCTCAGGGGGGCTGTAGGCCCCGAAAGCACATATTGGGAAAGTGGGTGGTTCCGACCACTGACATTTGAAACTGGGCGGAACCACCCTTTCCTCACCCATTTGCGAATCCTCCAGCTACCCTTGCCAGCTGTTTGTATCGGGCTACTCGCTTTTAGATCGGCACTGTTTAGCCCATCGCAAGGCAGGAATGCTGGGGCCAGTCCCAGGGCCAGCTGTAGGCCGGGAAGAGAAATTTTCGAAAATGCTCCCATTGCTTGTCTAGGCTGCTTGTACAGGCCATACAGCCTCTCGACGGGTACATTGGTACGAAATATTGACCATGCCAAGCCGAGGAGGCTGCACTCAATTCAGGGCAGGCCTGAAAGCGCACATTGGGCAAATGGGCGGTTCCGACCACTTACATTTCAAACTGGGCGGAACCACCCTTTGCGCGTGCATTGGCAAATGCTCCCATTCCCCTTGCAGGTGGCTTGTTTTCGCTTTTGAACTTTCACTCAAGTACCCTGGAGGTCAATCTAGCCTGTTCCAAGCCCAGGATGCTGGACTCAGTTCAGGGCCAGCTGTAGAAAAACATTTGAAATACTCCCACGACCATTCTACACTGCTCGTATGAGCCATTCAGCGTGTACACGGGCGCAGCAGGTGTTTTTCCACTTCTTTCCCTGCAGGGACCTCTGTTTGGCCACCCAGCCAGGTGCAGGCCAGGAAAAATCATTCTGGCGGATGGGTGGTTCTAACCACTCCGTTGAGGCTGGGCGGAACCATCCTCCGTGCATGCCTTGGAAAATGCTCCCATTGCCCTTGCAGGCTGTTTGTATCCCTTTCATCTTCTATATGACAGCCTTTCACCATGCTTCAATCACCCTGATCGGCTTGCCATCCTCGCAGGAGGCCCGTCATAGCCAATTCAATGTAGGATGGTCGCGACCAAATTAAGAACGTTGGGGGGTCGCAACCTCCCTCTCGCTGCCAAGCGGTCGCGACCAACCACTAGGATTTCAATCTTGGTATTCAGACTCAATGTAAACCAGGGCTGGTTCGACTCAGCAATCACAATGATCTATATAGCAATCGCGGTAGTGTTGATATGGATGGTAGAAAACGCTGGAACATCATTGAAAAACAAACTAAATATTCCTTACAAAATCCCATGAAAACGCCTCTCCTGCACTGTTCCTGCAAGCGACGTTTGAATCATTGTCATTTCCGAACAGATGGCCAAGATAACCTACGAGAGATATGTCCAGGCGGGATCGGAGGGTCGGACCCTCGACGCCACAAGTCAACAGGGCACTGTGGGTTCAACATCGACGCACGGACATGCAGATGCCCGCGAATTGATTGGGCCAGTGTCTTGTCCCAGTCCCAATCCACGTGACGTCGAAAATGTGGTACTACCTTGCAAGGTATGTGGGCAGGCATCTTGTACAAAGTCGGTACTATGACACTGTCAGAAAGACGGAAGCCCCCGGGTCTAAGGTAGTACCGTCATGCCGTGGACAGTCACTACTTGCAGAGGCGAGGACACGAACATCATCGGGGCAGGTACAAGACTAAGTGTGAGGTGTCACTCAGGTGGTGAATACGAAATTAGCCTCACCGGCATGATTCTGTCATCCCTTCCAACGAATGGCGCGCATCCCTTACAGAGCTTGGTGCTCTTAACGCAACCGTGAACCTGATTCACCTTATAACCAGCCCATCCGAGTCCCCCAACCAAGTGTTGGCATTCGGCACATCGGACATCCCCGTAGAGCCGCAACAGATGCTCACATGCCCTCTCCACCTCCCGAAGCTCGAAAAACACGAGCAGGTCCCGATCATGCTCCAGGTTGAAACCTTCTATGGCGCCAAAACAAAGCAGGGTTTCAGGGAACAGCATCCGATGCTCGTCGGGCTCGAACACCGCCCATGGACCCATCCTGTCCTGCTCTGCCGTGACCCAGGAGCCACGCAAGGCATTTATTGGAAGAACATCCCACTCGGATATATGCGCGTCACCCGTCTTCGGCGGAGCCTGGGGAAGGTTTTGCGGGTCAACGGAAAGCGGCGGGGGCAGGGCTGGTAGGTGGAGTGATCCTGAGGGAGGAGATGGCGATTGTGCAGGAGCAACAAAGTCCGGATCCATTTTGATGAGATTCCCCACGTTGAGTTTGGGAGGGAATGGCGCAGAACGCGCAAGCTGTGCACGCTGTGACCCCCCGACGTTTTGACCATGCGCGGTGCTGTGGGCAGATTGGAGCGCTCGAACGGACATCAGTTTGCTCGGAGATCGACCAGTTGTCGAGGAGGGGACCGGAGGCATGTTGGCATGGAAGGGTGTCGCGAAGCGGAAGGGGTTACCTCCACGCTCCGGAGTTCGAAGACCACGCGGTGGCGGCGGCGATTCGCGTGATGTGGGCGGTGATCTTGCGACGCGGCGGCGGGGATCGGACACCCTTACTGAGTCGCTGCGATGGCCTGGCTTCAAAGGGAGAGCGGGAGGACCTGGAGGTCAAGGACCAGGCGGTGGATCCAGTTCTTCGAGCAGCGTCGACACGGGTGGGACACTTAGTCGTAGTGCGGGAGTTGAAGCTGCGACAAGGCTGCGGGGATCGGAAGCCTTTCCAGAGTTGCGAGGATGGGCAGCCTTGACGGGAAGAGAAGGAGGACCTGGAGGTCGAGGACCAGGCGGTGGGCCCGCGTCTCCTTCTGCCATGAAAGCTTTCGGAAACGAAAGAATTGGTGACATGATCAGGTGTGCGTCACATGCGCGTAAATGATGGGAGATCAAGTGGCAGTGCGACATCCGATCCTGCCTAGGAATTTTCGCTTCGGAGTTGCGTACAGATGCAAACAGTACAAACAAGTGGACCAAGAAATGTAATCAAATGTTCATGTACATGTAAGATACATAATTTGTGCAACTGATGTGGTAGATGTGGTAGAGACCACAATATGGTCGCAACCATGCAACACCAAAACTTCAGGGCCTGTCACAATATTGTCAAAAGCGAGAAAAACGGGACATATATGCTCCAAAATCACCGGGTCTGCTGATCCAGCAGGCACTGCAGGGGCGGATCAGATGGAAGACGCAGCCCCACAACCTCCTCGTCCGGGAAGAGGAATGATCTCATAGTTTCACCCCATATCCCAAGCGATGCGCACAGCATTTGGCGACGCGTAGGTGGGCCGCGCTGCCGGTCGCAGACACGCATCAACCTCCTGGGTGAACCGCGATAAACCTTGTAAATGACGGCTTCTACTCGACTGAGCGAATGAACCATCTGAAAGCCAGCGGAACCACATACCTTTGTGCAGAGCACAATCATCTTCAGTGTATCCGCAGACAGGTTTGTCCTGTGGACAAGTGCAATCCTGTCCGCTGTTAGTGCTGTATCGGGGACAAGAAGGCAAGACGTCACCGGTTTTTTGACTTCCAGCTCATCAACGGGTCCTACCGGCGTTCTGCTTGGCTCGCTCTCATAGAATGGCCCGCAAGCGCGGCAAAAATCACTGGACTTGGTGATACGCCCTTCCCATAGCAAATAGCTATACCACCCTAGAGGGGCAACCATCCTGTCGCACCCCTCGCACGGATCTTCGCACTCGCCTTGCAACTCCACAATATCGGCCAAACGCACCAATTCTCTGTATTGAAAGATGATAAGATAGCCGGTCGAGGTCAATGCGTTGATGTCACAAAGATCGTCGTCCTCCAAGGAGATTGCATCGCTGTCGGAATAGGTGTCCGTGCTGCAGAGTCCCAACGGGGACATGAAGGTTTTTGGAAGGTCATCCAATGTAAAGGTGTGTAATTGGTGCCCCCACTGGTCAACGCGAGGGCCCATCCGCATCGCCGGAGGCAGCATTGACGCGTCTATAGTCCACCTTCCCTGCGTCTTGACACGCTCTGGAGACGCATCATGCATCTTGGTGTCCTCCATCGGTTCGTCTTTGATAGACACGGGAGGCGACTGGAATCCCATGGTTGGGGGCGGAATTGTGGCCTCTATGCTCCACACCTGCGGCGGCGGCGGCTTGGCGCGCGCTAAACGAGACGACGGGAGCATTGGCGCTGGCGCCATCATGGGACGCTGCGTTGGAGCGTCAAGGATCTCGATGTCGTCTTCTGTCACGGGTGGCAGAAGTCGTTTAGATGGACGCGGAGGAGATATGTCGCTAAGTGGCGCAGGCCGCTTGGAAGGACGTGGGGGAGGTAAGTCCTCAATCCTTTCCTGCTTGACACGGACAAGGGAAGGAGACGGCAGTGCAGGAAGCGGAAAATGTGCCTCTGTGACCTTTTCCTTTTTGACGCGCACGAGGGTAGGTGGCGGCAGAGAGGGGCGCGTGGGCGGGGCATCAACATTCCTCCCCTGCTTGAATCGCGTGAGAGGAGGTGGCACCAAAGCAGGACGCGGGGGAGGTGGATCCTCCATTGTTTCCTTTTTGACGTGCGCGACAGGAGGTGCGGGCATCGAAGAATGCGAAGATGCCTGTCCCTTTGTCTTCGGCCTGACACGGCCGAGAGGAAGTGGTTTGATTGAAGGGCGCGATGGGGGTGAATCCCCGTTCTCTTCTTGCTTGAGGCGCATGAGAGGCGGAGGAGGCGGCATCGGTGGGCGGGGCGGCGGTGAATGATCGTCTGCTTCCTCGACACATGGCAGCAGCATGGAATGGCGCACACCGGGCGGTTTTGCTCGGTTTTGGGTAGGGGAGTCTTGGGACGAGGAGTTGGTGAATCAGTGAATGGAAATATCAAGCACCGCTCCATTGGCATACCAGGCATGGATTACAGTACGAGGGCCAGAGGAAAAAGTCAAATCGATCAGATCACAAAACACAATGGTGCCCGGTGGACATATGCAAGCCTAGAGAATCATTCGGTTCCTCATACAAGCGGTATCAGCGAGGCTTATAGCGAGGCTTACCGGGGCCGACACGGAGTGGTGGAAGTAAAAACCACAACCTTTGCAATATCTGCTAGTCTTCCGACAGTCGCCCGCTCGAATCAGATATGAGTTCCACCCCAGAGGACCAACTCGGTGGTTGCATGAAGCGCAGCGCTGATCCTTATAGAGGACGAGCAAGTCGTTGATCCCCACCATCAACTCCTTGACTGGAGCGAAAACTAGCAATCCATAGCCGTCCTTGGCGCCGAAGTCTACAAGATCTCCAGTCGCGAGACCTGCTTCCGTCCCTTCCTCCGGCACCAGATCCACCCATGATCCAAGAAACTGCATACTATCATCGTCTGTCGGCTCCAAAGGTGTACGCGGGTGAGTTGCACGAGAGGATGCAGGGGTGGAACTCGAGGGGAGGCGCTGACGCGCTGGGTGGCCAAGCGGAGATGGTCGGATGTGAGGGCGTTGATCTGGGGGTCCAGAACTGCAGTGGTGGGTGCTAGGACGCTGCCTAAGACACTGCCGTCTGAGACCAGCTCCACTGCGGCACGACACTGTCGGCAGAGGGTCGTCGGGGCGTTCCATTTGCGCCTGCGGGTGGAGGTGGCGGAGCAAAGAAGATAATGTTTACGCGTGTTGTCAGCATTAAACATGATGGAAGTGATTGGTAGACTTGGTGGCTGTGCTGTCATACTTTTCGGATGAAGTGATTGGAAAAAAGACAAAGTACGGCTCGTGTGTAATATCCTTTTGAAAATGCACTCAACGAGAACCATCGATGTGTCGAGGAAGGTAGAAAGGTGGCATGTCTGCGACCAGCGTGATGGTTGCGACCAGTGCGCTGGTTGCGACCAGCGCGATGGTTGCACCCACCGCGATGGTTGCGACCATCGCGATGTTCCCGGTGGCTGCGACCATTCAGTGGTCGCGAACAACCACATTTCCTGTAGGAATTTCCCTGGTTCTCAAGACTGTATATGCAGGCAGATGGACAGATATACGTTGGAGTACTACAAGATGAATTACAGCGAGTTAAGTAGATGTCTATGGTCCGTGCGAAGAAACCTGGACTACGGAGATTGAGCAGGGAGGTCGAGATCCGTGTTGTAGTTGCTGGCGGCCAGGCTAGCAATCTGGAGCTGTTCCGGATTCTTGACAACCATGTGAACCCCAGCAGGAACATGGTTCCACCTGCTGTTGTGGAAATACATGAGGTTTTCCGGCGCCTGATAAGCCGGGTCGCAGGGCACAAACTTGCCCCACCATTCCTCCGAGTTTCCCAAGCCCCCAGTTGGATGGACCACCACAAAGTAAAGGGACTGGTTGAGCGGGGGCATCTCGAACATCTCGGTGTCCTCGGGTAAGGGCTCGGGGGTCGCCATCTGCTCATCCGCCTTCTCGAAGGAGTCGCCGGTCTTCTTTTTCTTTGACTTGGACTGCTGGTGAGGAGGTGCGGCAGCCTTCCGCTTTTTGCCCACAGCGGATTCATCGACGGTGTCGTCCTCGTCGGCCTTGTCGTCCTCGTCGAGCTCGTCAAGCTCGTCAAGCTCGTCAAGCTCGTCGTCCTCGTCAAGCTCGTCGTAGTCATTGCATGAGACATTGCGAGCAGACCCTCGGTGACCAGAGGACTGCCGGTCCGGCGCAGCACTGCGCCATTGACGAATTTTATCCTTGAGGGCCGCGTCGCCGGAGTCATAAACATTGCGGACAGTCAGACGAACGGTATCTTCCACATCAGTGACCAGGGGGGTGTCTAGGTCTCGTTTCCGTTGTTGCACTGCTGAGGTGTCAGGAGATGAGAAACATATAAGCTCGTAATGTACCGTCCGACCACTGCACCAATTTAATGCAGGATTCGGCTAGCGCTGCCTCAGCGACGGTCAGAGAATCGAGTCCCTCCACTATCTCTTTCCGCCGCGCGCGAAAACGGGGAACGAGATAATTTGACTGTTTCGTGGTGGACAGGCAGGACGGGTTGAATCCCTGACCGGGCCAGATTCCCTCCTTAGCCCACATCATTGGCCAGTTGACCAGGCACAACATCTCCTCAAAGGCCATCTTGCCGAAATCCTTGTACTCGAAACGCGGGACGAGCACCATGTGGCCCGACAGCAAACGCAATTGATCTAGGGAGGACGCCATCAGTTAGAAGCCTCACATTCCGAGATCAGGACGCACAGCGATCAAAGTTGAGCAACCTCGATATGAATCCTCTCAACGATTGGCGGTCCCTAGTGGTCGCGTCAGGCACCTCGTCAGGCAGACCCGGATTCTCCAGCTCCATCTTCTTGCGGGCGATCAGCTTGGAATCCGCCTGATCGATTTCCAGCTGCGCGATCCTGGACATGGGTAAGAGACGTGTTACAGAGCGTGTATCACGACTAACACCGTCCAAGCCTCCATCTTTCTGGTCAATTCACCAAACTCTTGCGGATGTTCCGAAACGACTTTAACGAGGGCTGGAGTCTGTGCAACAATGGTGCTGCCACCGACTTGAGAAATGGCGATGCCAAACACATCAACGCCAAACCGATCGAGGGCGACACCAGACTGATCACACCTGCATGACGATCAAATCGACACATGAGAACGCATGGACGTACAACGTTCTCAATTCCCAGTACTGTCTGGTTGATCCCCGCTTGGACGGCCCTAGGCTTTGCGTCCTTGTCGAGTTTGACAATTTTCTTCGTTTCGGCCCAAAACTCCGCCACATCCTTGAGAACCGGAATTGTCGCAATGTCCTTGCCGGATACATCGGCGGTGGTGAGACCGCGGGTACTCAGGAACTTGCGATATTCAACCGATAGCTGTTGAACGATGTCTTCTCTTGTGCCGCTTAGCTGCAGATTGAGGCCGTCTTCGTGCTTCGCGTATGACTGGAAGATGTTCCACAAGTTGGTCAAGGCTCCCCGTCGAGGCATGCCGGCTTGGGTCTTGGGAGGAAGATGCAGCTTCTCCCGGAACCTCTTCTCGAAAGCCTCAGCGAGAGCACCAACGTCCTCGACGTCTGCGGCCTCGATTGCCTGCACCACCTCCTCAAGCAGAGGGTCAAGGATGTCGTCAAAGTTGGCGCGCTTCTCGTCGTCACCGGCTCCCTCATCGTCAAATCCCTCCGGCGGCACGAAGCTCTGGTCAACAAGGCTGTCGTCATCGGAGCTGGAGGAATCGCCAGAATCTTGAGCGCTCTGCAGAGGGGTTTGAATCTGGGAGCGTTTGACCTGGCGACGGGGGCGCCCATCCTGGAAATGCAGCTCGGTATTGAGGACATCGCACAAAGTAAGATTGACACACCGGCGGTCCTTTGACGGTCTCTTCCGCAACCTAATGGATGTCAGCGTCATAGGCGGATGACATGACACTGGTTGTTGTACGTTGTGTTCGTTGCTGTCCTCCGCTGCGTTTCCGGACTTCTTGCCGGAGCTCCGCTTTGGAATCGGCCTCGACTTCTCCTTTGGGAATAAAATCGATCAGGGAGAGCGAATGATAATGAATGACAAACAGTCTCCTGTGTCTCCTCAGTTTCGCCGGCCTGGGGTTCGTTGCGCTGCTGTTGTCGACACATAAGTTTCGGTCTAATAAGAAGTTTTGCGAAACTACCGCTGCTTGAGCCTTCGCCGCGCGTTTCTTTCCTTTCTGTTCCGTAGACGTTAGTATTGAAACCACAGCATGCGATGGAGACGTTTGTTGTACCCCCTTGCCCTGCCCCTTGTCCGCACACTCCATTTGCTCATCCTCCCTCTCAACCTCCGGCGTCTGCAAGCACGATCTCAGTGACAACAATGTGACGAAAGCTCGGTGTACCTTGTTCCCCTGGACTTCAGGCTCCACCACCTCGCCCTCAGCGTCCTCCTCAGATCCGGGCTCAGACGCATGCAAACATGATCTGAGTGCCGCATCCGATGATTTCGTTTGCTACCATACCTTGCGACGACTTTTCCGTTGACGACCTTTCCCTCCCCCTGGCTGCTTCTGCGCGCGCTGCGCTTCGCGTTCTTTGTTGGTCTGGCCCTTCGCCGCCGGATCGATCCTGTCACCCGGATCTTCCTCCTTATCGTCGATCGACTCTCCCTCGCCTTTGCTTTCCGGCTCCGGTGCCTGCGGACCACCAATCAGCACGATTCCCGACATCAGTGGTCGGGACCATACCTTCTTTGTTCCGTTCAGCTTCTTTCGCCCAGGCTGTAGATAGTTCGCAATTCATGTGATTGGGCGTGCGCGAGGGACAAACGTACCTGCTTTCGTTTCGGAGGCTCGTCGTCTTTGGGTTCCTCCTCTTGCGTATGCTTTTTCTTAAGTAGAATGAGAAAGAATCAATTGGTGCTTGAAAAAGTGAAGGGCAATACCTTTCTGCGCGCAGCCCTGGGTGCTGCAGCCCCAGGCTGCTTTGGCTGCGCGGTCTTTCCAGGGTTGCTTGAACGCGTGGTTCTCTTTTCGGAGTTCTGGGATCTGAGTTGACGGCTGAAACAGTCAACATTTGAATATTCTAAGATCAGAGGCCTGAATTTGCGCGAACAGACAGACCTCATAATGAGGGTCCGAGCAGATCAGTAAACGGTCACTCACGTGCCTTGGCAAATATCCAAATACCGTGAGTGATGGTTGAACCTGTGGCCGTGTTGATAAGATCGCGATAAGATTTCATTTGCACACAGAATTGGGTGATCCGGGCACAGCCATAGTTCCTACCATCTGACGCTGCCCAAATTGAGCCTAATCACAGCACAGCCACCATTTCTCCCTTCTCTCTGCTCGCATTGTTGCTGCGCGCGAACGACCGTTCAACAAACACAGTGGCGGATACTTCAACATATTTTGAGTATGAGAGTGTAAGGTCAACTGAGCACCATCCTAACTCGGCGGTAGCATGTCGACTCCGAATCCTGTACTGCACATCCAGTCTCAATCTGAAAAGTCGAGCCTCAAACGGGCTCTGCCTGATCCCGTGGAGGGGCGCAAACGTCCCAAGCATCCTGAAGGCAGTGGTAGCGATCGACATGCTGTAGCCAAGATGGCGCTGGTGTGTTCATCTGACACCTTCCGCGCGACTGTAACTCATTTCCAATAGTCGTTCCTCGATCAGTATGCAAGCGACGAAGACGGGGACACTGATGCGGAAGGAGATCAGGATTCAGAAGCTGGCGAACTTAGAGATAGCATTGTTGAGAGGCTGCGCTCCACCGGCGGCCCACATCGACAAACCATCCCGGAGTTGGCTCTTGAGATGGAACGTCGGTTTGAGTCTCCAGGCTTGTCGCAGGAGGACAACATGCTTCTCGACGATGAGGAATCTGAGCTCAATGGCCGGGAAGCGATTGAATTGGACTGGCAAACGATGATTCCTTCGGGTCCCATTGTCCAACTCAGTGTCCCCCGAGGGCAGGAACTCGACTTCCTTCAATGGGCCTGTACCAATGCACATCTCATTCCCGATTTCTCTTTCGTGTGGTCCAATGCTCGCCAACCACGATCAGTCTTTGTTCACACTTCCAACGTCTCCGCCGTTGAGCTCTCCCTTCTTTGCGGCACAATGCGATCCCCCCGTTCCTCAGACCTTTCCGGATACAAACATTTCGGCTACATGTCTCGCCACGGATATGAAGTGCTCGAGGACCTCATGTCTTTGACCGCCGCTTTGGACGTCACTCCCAGAGAAGGTAGCGGGTGGGCGCGGATGACAGGAAATGGCAGTTCGTCTATCCGCCCCAGCAATCACCCTTCTGTTGTGAAGCTGTATCGCGGGGACCTCGTCTTTGTTCAAGACAAGACAACCATTATCTTAATCCCGCGCATCTGGTATCCCTCAATGGAGTCCGCACAACCTGCACTTGATCAGAGCCGACCGAAACGCAGCGGCTTCGATATCTCCAGAATTCCTTCCGCGATGCGGCCTGTCTATGATCGAGTTTCGGATGACGAGGAAGAATCCCATTTTGTCCATGCTGAACACTTAACATGGGCTCATCGCACCTTCTGGGGTCCCTTCGAGTCTGTCGACTGCGATATCAATGATCCCGCCCGACCTGTCGAGTTTCTCACCGAACCCCCGCCGCGCGACGAGCTGGCCGAGTTCATGCGTTTAGATGGAACCTTGGGATGTTTCGATCAACATTGCGAGGATTTGTCGAGATGCGCGTTGCAGGCTGGCGACCGAGTCTTCGATAATCGCCGGAAAGCCCAAGGCAAAGGGGATGCATGGGTGGTCAGCATTTCCTTCGTCGATGACCAGTGAATCGCGACCTTGCGAGTGAATGAGTATCCTTTCCCGGATGGCGATGGCGACCGGGTGGTGACCTGCTGCCAAACCTGGGAAGTGCCAGTCAAGTACCTCTCCAGACATCCTCTGTGCCCGCCGCGGTCCATCAACGTTGGTGACAGAGTTGTAATGGCCCAGGGTGAGGGGCATCTGCCCAGAGGTGTGATTGGGCGTGTCAGCGAAGTCGATGAATCGACGGCGCGAATCCTTTCTTCCGACATCGCATCTCCAGAGGCGGTCATTGTTCCGCGCCGCTGCATCCACACACTCCTCGAGCAGGGCGACATTGTCAAAATCACGGAACATCCCTTCAGTATCTCCGCAGTCTATGCTGGATTGGTGGGCTTTGTGGTTGGATTGTCGGGGAACGGAGATGTCGAGATACAACTGGTGTGTTCGCCGCACAAAAGGAGTAGCGGAAACTGACCTCCGTTAGACGACATCAGACGAAATCCTGAACGAAGTCTTCCACAATTGGCACAACATGGAGGACAAAAATGTCGATCGGTTACATACGCAGCTGGCGAAGTCGGTGGGTCGTTCCTCACGGGCTTCTTCAAAACCGAATCTTATCATATTGCAGCTCGTGGTCAAGTCCTTCGACCTCGTTCAATCTTTCAATTCCTCGTTACCGATGAGCACAGTCGTCCCTTCCTTGAACGAGGCGGACAAGCGTTTGCGTGCAATGAGGCGCGACATGGGAGATGGTCTGCTGAAGTTGAACGGTATCGTCGTTCTTGTCATCCATGGTGCCTTCAAGGGCAGATGGGGTCGAATATTGGGCTACAACCACAGCAGGAAGATCTCTAAAGAGGGTCTGGATGATAACACAAACACCCTTGAACGTGCTTTGCTCGATGTCCAGTTGCAGATTGCTTTGGATAGCGCAATTGGTGCCACTGACACTCTGGTCGCAGCCTCGGATGTGGTGTGTCGCCGGTTTGTACTGTTCACGAAAGTCTTACAACGCTCGCTCATGCCAATCAGAGGGAGCTATCAGTACCCGCTTTGGAAGGTCTTGTGGATGCAAACCATGGGGGAGATGGATGTGTTCAGTAGCCCCAGACTTCGCACACCTTCGCCACAGCCCGAAGCCTGCCCACAATTCACTGCAGCTGAGCAGTCCATTTCGGCCGCTTCTGAGCGAACTGACCCTGGCGACGCCTGGCTCTCGGGTATCCCACTTCGGGGCAAGCGTGTCGACGTCATCATCAAGCCAAAGGAGGAACTGGAGCGATTGAGGAAAGAAGAGGCAGAGTCCGTTCTTCAGAAAGTTCATAAAGGCTCCCGTAGCTCTGCCGCTTTCACGGAGTTACTTGTCGCGTCCGGATCCCGACGCGGTTACATTGTCCCTCCGAGGGACTGGACCAACTTGAAGAGCAAGACATTCCACGTCGTTCTGGGGCCAACACAGCAGAAAATGATCAAGGCACCGGCCATTGCACTGACACCCGCTCGATGTCGCCTACCAACTACGTGGGAGGAGGATCGCTCCCTTTTGCCGTCAATCTTGGACGTCGCCTGCCGTGTTGTCATTATTGGCCCCGACGAGCATGGCAAGAAGGACCACCTCGGTCAATACGCGCGGACAAAACCCGAGACCCGCCAGGGGGACAATGTCACTGTCAGTTTCCCATCCTCTGACGTCACGGCTAATTTCCATATCTCTTCGCTTTGTGGATCACTCAACGTGCCTGTTGCTTCATGTGTGGAAAAGAAGGTCAAGTATGACACTTCATATTTTGGGAACACTTAGATGCAGTGTAGAAGTATGATTACTGCTGTCGTAAATATAATCGTCTTGTTGCGCGATCTGGTCATACAATGAGTGTCGATATCATTTATGAACTAGTGTGACACTGGTTTCGCCCACAAGTTGGTCGCGACCAGTCAACAAAAGAAATCAGTCAAGGCAAAAAAGGATCTTCCACCGTAGTTCGAACGGATGACCTACCTCAAGACGCCAGAGGAGAACGTCTCATGACAAAGGAAAGGCTTACCACTCATCCATTGGAGCTTGTAGTGAAATAAACATAAGTTATCCCAGATCTCTTGTTTATCATATTGCTGATGATTCTCAATATATCACATGTGGAAGTATGTATGATTCTACTACCTGTAAAACCATAGGCCTTCTCTAAGTGACTCATGCTTGCCAGCGCTTGTTGTCTCTGATGTACATGCCATTTTATGAACAAAGTTTGAATCTGGCCCTCCAAGTGTAAGATGGAATGTGGGCGGGAGATCTTCATGTAATAGCAATCTTATCTGCACCGCCCTGATCAATACCATCAAGATGAGGCGTTTTGCCTCGTCAAACACATACAACGCATTCGTGTCTTGGCCTCAACCATTTCGCTACTTTACCGCAGGGCGCTATAGTCACAATGGGCTCTTTCTACGGGTTTGATGCAGCTCCTGGGTGGACAGACCATCGATTGATTCTCCGTGAAAGAAACTGGGCGTGCATCATGAAAGATGAGGTACACGGCAGACCTCTGTGACCTTTCGCATTGAATGAGACCGAAAGTATGCAGGAGCCCGACGAGTGTGCCAACTTCCGCTTCTTCCGAAAAGCCCTCTATCGCGGTCTGGACAAGTTCTCCAGCATGTTCACTGCGACGGACGCCATCGCTCCCGATTCTGTGCTCGCTGGCGGCCAAACTCTTCAGGATGTCATCTGGCCCCAGGGCTTGCCAACGCACGCAGAGTTTGTTGCGTTTCGTGTCCATGAGTGGGCAAACATTGTCGAGTCCCGAGCACCCGATGGGCACCAGTCGATTGAAACAAGTTGCTGTATGGACTTAGATCAGCCTGTTGATTGGTGGGGCGGTCTAAGCGAAGTTCAAGTGAGAATAAGATGCACCTGGTGGGCTATACTGTCTTTGGACGCGGTGAATCTGAGCGTTTGACCCTGTTTGCACCTCGACAGATCTGACATGCATTTTCAGGACTTAGGTATTGGACTGGATCTACAAGACTACCATGATGAGCTCCGCCGCGCAATCATGAAAGTCGAGGCAATGAAAACATCTGTCTTCTCCATTCACTTTCACACTGAGTTGCGCATGCAACAATCCCTTTATAAGTTCACCTGGCCACTTGGGTATCCTACTCAAGCCGAAAAACTTGCGTACGAGATTGAGCACTGGGCCACTGGTCTTGAGGCGCGCACTGTAGGAGGACATGACGAAGTTCCTGTCCTGGTAGGGATGGAGGGATCGGGTTACGTTATGCGACCAGGCAACGGAGAATACGACATTCAGCCTATGTGGCCCTTATAATTGACACGAAATAGAGATCCGTAACATGAATGGCGCTGGAAGGCACCAGCGAGCAAACTTTGAAGACGCATCATCCATGTGCCATATGGTTGCGACCACCTGTCAGTGGAGAGTTGGTCGTGACCATCTCCAGGTCCCGAGTTGGTCGCGACCATTTCCTCCACTTATGCGCCTCGGTACAGAATTCAGAAGTAGGATCGTTTTTTTCATATACAGTCTTTATCATTGAACGGGAGAGTCAAAAAACATTCTTTACAGTGAGTCCGGGGCGCAAGATTGAACTATAAACTTACTTTCGCACATCAGTCCTGCATAAATAGACTTGTTTCTGGATGTCTGGCACGGTACAGCCACCTGATCGACAGCACAGCCACCGCTGCTACCATCAACGCTTGGCTGAATTGTGGTCCGCAAATATCACCAGTCACGTGTCCCTTTTGCTTCAAGCGGCCATAGCGGTGTGCCGCTGGGTGAGTGTAGAATCCGAAAGCTCACGTATGCGTCTTATTCAAGTCCCAGCTCCCTTGAAATGCCTGGACGATTCAACGAGAGGACGAAACACGCGCCAATCGCGTCCTCTACATCTCTCGTGGACGCGAAACCCAGGAAACGCAGCCTGGGCAAGAACTTGCACAAATTCCAGCCTGTATTCCGCCTAGCAGGAAAGACAAAGAAGGCAGTGCGTGTCGCTCTGCCTAAAAAGTCTGCAGCAGAGGATGCGGAACCCAGCTCCGCAAAACGTCCCAGCACACCCGTCCCTACAAACTCGTCACTATCGTCCCCGTGTCTTATCTTCCCCGCCCATCCAACATCCAACCCGTCAACGCCGAGGCGATCGTTTGTTGTTCCACCAACTCCGACAAGGTTGGGCGCATCACCTCTTCTGGGTGCGTCGCCGTTATCGCCATCTCCACCTTCCAACTCCGAATTCAATCTATCGCCTATTGTCACCCCCTTCATGAACCCCGACTTCGAAACTTCAGGTCATCACTGGGCCACCCATCAGGCGTGGAAGGCCTGGCAGGACAAAATCATCCCCCGCCTCGTTCCAATATTCAGCGATGTCTTCTTTTCGACGAGGGGCCTCCAGCGCCTTCAGGATCTTCCAAGACTGTGTCGTCGAATCTGCACCTGCGCTTCGACCCGGCTTTGTAAGGTCTCGGTTTGGCGAATGCACGGTACATCCCTCTGCTCCTTTCAAAAGTATTTTGATTGATCAACTCTCCCGACAGAGATCCAAGACGTCGAGATCGATGTTTGTCAATGTGTCCCGGCGGCGGAGCAGTTGCTGCGCTCAGGGTCGTTTCCCTCGTCACCATTGCTGCCGTCATTTGCGGTGGATCTCCATGTACTGGAGTTGACTCGAGAAGTGTTTCTTCGCACTTCGCCAAACAACACCGCATGGACAACAGCGCTGGAATCCTTCCTCCGAGGCTTGGGATTCCAGTTAGACCATGAGGTGCGTCAGTTGCTTGTCAGTAATGTCAAATCTGATGTGTGCTGAAGGGATCGTTGCGACGCTCTTTTGCGTCGGCACTGGAGTGGTATCTGCATCTGCGTAACGTGGTGGATGCAGAGGTTGACGAGCAGCAGGAGAAAGTTCGTCGCGACCTGGTTGGTCCTGCCGTGAAAGACGACCAGCATTTGGCATCTCGCGCTGAGGCGGGTACCAGGCATGGCGAGCACAAACGGCCGTTAGACCATCCCAATCCATTTGGTGCGCCAATGCACCGGACACGGGCCTCGGAATATCTGCGTCGCCGCTGCCCCGCATGCTTTGGGGATGTCAAGCATGATCCAAGTTCTACGTCAGTCTTTCTCCTGTATTCCGTGATGGACTATACTGATTGATTCATTCTATAGTGCGGATGTTTGTGTGTGCACGGACGCATGCTTCACACATAAGCGGGAGGCGGGAAACATGGATCCACCGAAGACACATCCCAGGAATGTCTTCCTCAACCCCCAGACCTGCGAGGATATGGAGCAGTATGTTGATGAAGTCCGAGGTAGCGGTCCTGCGCGAGAATCCCGTGCCCACAAACGCTGCCGGAGGGATGCCTCGACCTACTCCCCCTCGAAGGAACAGGTGGACAATGAGGATGAGGAGGAAGATCGCGTCGAGGAGGGCTTGCAGGTTCCCAAGTCCATTCTGGACAGCTGCGAGGAATCGTTCAGAGCGGCAGATGAAAGCCGGATGAGATCTGACGCCAGGGAATTTGACGACACTGGAGTCATGGTGTTGATCAAATGATGATCTTATCGTCTGCCAGATGGATGTCGTGATACACATCTATGACTCCATCACGTGTCATCTAGAGTCATGTCGACTCGTCCTAAATAGACACAAACAGCCCCCTGTATCATATATAAGGAGGGCTCTATTACCCTTTAATACAAGTCTCTTGACTACTCCCGCATAGTGCCCACACTAAGCTCTCACTCACACAGGTGAGCTGCTAGACGCTCTCCCCAGTGCTCAACAGGTTATGGGCCCCGAGAGCTATGTCTGCGCCTCAATGGCCGCGACATTCATTGTATGCGCCGTCACTGGCTGCAACGATGAACAGCGTCTTTAGCCTATCTGTATTCACTTCAGCTGCTGCACAGCGCTGGTGAAACCATGCCGGATCGCGATTACATCGCTTGATCCAGATGCATCGATCTCTCAAGGAGATTATGATCTATGAGGATCTGATCATCTTTATCTTTGATTTTATCTATCAGATTAGATTGATGCTGATCACTCACACAGATCAATATGTCGTCCAACTCCAACAACATCTTCAATGCTGTCTCCATCTTTGATGGAAAGCACTGGCTTGTCTGGTCCGGAACTATGGAGTCCTATCTGGAGCATCAGGGGATCTCATACGTGCTGACCGAGACCGCGCCAACCGAAGTCAAGGCTACGGATGGCTCTGTGACCAACGCATCGGAGATCAAGCAATGGAAGCATGATGATCTCAGGGCAAAGGGCAGCATTAAGTTGCGCCTGACTGAGGGAGTCATTGCCAACATTCCAACCGCCAACATAGTGTCAGCTGCCAAGATCTGGGAGCATCTGAAGACCCAGTACGGTGGTGCTCAGTGCGCCGACCTGTACGCGTACTTCCAAACCGCGTTGAACGCCAAGTACAACGTGGGGTTGCACCCTGATCCACAGCTGCTGGTGATCACTACGGCGTTCGCTCGCCTGGAGAACGAGTCTTTGAGCATCCCTGAGTTTCTCAGAGCGATGATCATTCTCAACATAGCCCGGATTCCCTCTGTCACGGAGACTGTTCTACAGACTTATGACAAGGACGAGATCAAAGTCTCGGCGGTTCGTGACGCTCTCTTGACGCATTTCGCTCAGAAGCAGTCTCAAAGCCAGAATCATGTGGCCAAGTTCAATACCAAGCGCAAGCGCGACGACCCTTCGTTCACCAATCAGCAACAGGGCTCTGGCTCTGCACCCGATAAAGGTGATAAGGCTGATGGAAAGAAGAAGAACCGTCGAGGCAAGCGCAGTGGGAAGAACAAGGACAACAAGGGCAAGGGCAAGGCTGATCACAGTCATGTCCATGGAGTCTCCGAGATCACTGGCTCCCTCACTATTGGTTCGATCGCCTCGCTCACTCCGTCTATCCCTGCGCCGACGATCTCGCATGTCACGCACATCTCTCGCGATGGACCCAAAATCCGCGCGGTTCAAGAGAAGTCTCCCGTCAACAACAATGGGATTATTGACACCGAGTTTCAGAAGCCTACTCGTAAGGTCTTCGAGCTGGCCAAAAAGATGGATGTGACGGTGACCGCAGAACGCTTCCGGACTCTCGACAAGATCGTCAATGAGAAAGGAATGCTCCGCGAGGACGCAATCATGCGTTCTCCATCTCCGGTTGCTTCCGGCTCGAATCACACGCTGGATGGTGGTCCTCCTGCCAAACGCAGTCGTATCGAGGAGATCCCCGACGTCGAGATGGCCACCGGCCAACAGAACGATCTTGATCTTCTGTTTGGAGATATCGAGTTCGCCCAGGCTGAACCGGTCAATTGGGATGAAGTCGTCGACTTCAACACCCTTCTGGAGGAGATGGACGCTCCTTCCGCCGAAAGGCAAGTACCCTGCCTTCTTGGGCACATGCACAATTCTGATTGTTGCTCACAGCCAGAGCGCGTAATCACCGCCGCCCCGGGTTCTGTACTTAATTCGTTGATGATTCGTTCGCATGATTTTTGTACCAATCTATTCTGTGTGCACTCCGATTTTGCTGCCTGCTCTAAGTGTAAGGGGAAACATCGTCATCATGAATTAGGGCCTCTATGGCTTCTTGATTCAGGTGCATCTCTCCATGTGACATCGGAGATTAGTGATCTGGTCGGATATGAGAAGCTCTCAGATCCTATTGTTGCTCAGACCGCTGATAAGAACACACGTGTTGCCCTTATTGGTCGAGGAACAGCCTTCATCGATCATTACGTCACAAGGCATGGAGAAAAGACAATGGTGACTTCTCAGATATATCCAGTGTACCTAGTGCCAGGATTACATGGTCGTCTCATGTCTTTGGGCTCCTTACTCAAAGGAGGATCTCGCGTTCGTGGAGACGAATCGCGGATCAGCTTACATCGAGGGAAGTCCCCACTCTCGATCATGGAGTTTAGAACTCTAGGGAAGGACATTGCATTGTACTTCCTGATGTCAAAGCCTAGTACGGCTGAGACAGTGCGATCCATGTCCACTGTTTACAAGGTGGATTATGAGATCATGCACCGGCGATTTGCACATCCGTCGAAAGACGTTTTACGTCAGGCAAAGAAGAATACCAAGGGCTTTCCAGAAGACCTAGTATTTCCCGAGGAAACCCGACCGTGTAAAGGATGCGCGCAAGGGAAAATGCACCAACGTGCCTTCCCGCCTTCCGAAAAACGAGCGGAGAATCCGTTTGATTTGATCCACTCGGATCTCAAACAATTTCCCACGGTGTCTTATCACAAGTACCGCTACTTCATGAGCTTCTTCGACGAAGCACTCTCCTATGGCTGGACAGTATGCCTTGCGCAGAAATCCGATGCCAAGGAGGCTATGCGCAATTTCATTGCGATGGTCAAGAACCAGTTCAATGTCACCATCAAAAAGTGGCATATTGACAATGGGGGAGAATTCATGGGGATGGGAATGGAAGAATTTCTCGCGGAACAAGGAATTCTAGTGGAGAAGGGTGCTCCATATGCTCACCAGCAGAATGGGCATGCCGAGCGCTTCAATCGTACGATCATGGATAAGGCAGAAGCCATGCGCTTCACTGCCTGTCTTCCTAATTCTTATTGGGAATTCGCTATCAAACATGCGACACGGATCTACAATATGACACCTATCAGGCGTCTAAAATGGAAAACTCCATTTGAAGCTCTTCACAAGGAAAAACCGGATGTTTCCGAACTCCGAGTCTTTGGTTGCGCTGCATATGTCTTTATCCCTGATGAGAAGCGCGCCAACAAGTTATCGCCCAAATCGGAGCTGATGACCTACTTGGGCATTCCTGATGGTGTGAAAGGATTTTTGTTCATGCGCACAAACAATTCCACGTTCGTCGCCACCAAGGCATTGTTCGACGAGGAGTTGTTCCCCCGCTGTCCTGACAGCAATCGACCACCCCACGTTCCTGTTGGAGAGGAATTTCCAGAACGTGATGACCCAGTGAATCCACAAGATCCACCACAGGTAGACGGAGAAGATTGGCTATATGGAGATAATCCTTTTCCATTTCCCATGCCATCTGATCCGGCTCCACCACCTCCCGTACAGGGAAATGATGATGGTGACGACGGTCATAATCGTCAGGACCCACCGCCAGAGCGTCGGGATGAACCTCAGAGGACTCGTAGAAGTAGAATTCCACGACCAAGTCGGGAAGCTTCACCAGCTCCTGAGCCTCGAAGGTCTTCACGCCAGCGGAATGTGCCTACACGTCCAGGAAACGTCTATGGGGAAAAGCGTACCCCTACGGATATAGTCCGTGACATTCAGAACAGCAGAGGATGGAAGCGGTATGTTGGTGAAGATAAGGGTAGCTCCCAATCTCAACCATCAACCAGTGCTGATGCAGGGGTTCCCGGCCCTAGCTCGCAACCAGATTCCTCAAACGCGGGTGCTTCTGATGATCTAGACGAGGATGCACGCATGGAGAAGCTATGCCGGGAAGGGGGAGTAGAGCTCATCACGGCGCTGCTGTCAAAAGCGGTTCCAAATGAGAACCTACCTGATACGTCCAAAATTCGCGATTGGACGTTCCGCGATATCAAGCGGTTGCCTTCTGAACAACAGAAAGGTTGGATTGATGCTTGCCGCGACGAGTTAGAGGCACTTCGTCAGCGCAAGGTCTATTCCCTTGTGGACCGCCCGAAAGGACGGAAGGTTATCAGATGTCGCTGGGTCTTTGACCAAAAATCTGATGGCCGAAAACGTGCCCGCCTAGTTGCCAAGGGTTTCAGTCAAGTCGAAGGTGTTGACTATGACGAGATATTCTCTCCTGTTGTCAGGTATGAGACGTTCCGGTTGGTCATGGCGCTTGCAGCGCTCAATGATTGGCATTGGTCTGGACTCGATGTCAGTAAGGCTTTTCTCTATGGAGAGCTTGACGAAGAGGTCTACATGGAACAACCCGAAGGCTTTGTGGCGAGAGGCCAAGAGCGCAAAGTCATGCGCTTGCACAAGGCAATCTATGGACTTAAACAAGCTGCTTTAGCATGGTGGAAAGCGCTGACCAAGTCCACGAAAGCCATGGGCTGGATCCGACTAACATCGGATGCCGGCGTGTTCTTCTACAAGGACTCTGATGGCAGCATAGCCGTCATAATAGTCTATGTGGATGATGCTCTGTTCTTCTCCAAGAACAAGAAGCTCCTCGCCTTTCTCAAGGCTGAGTTCAACAAGCGATGGGAATGCCGCAATTCTGAAGATACTCCAGAGTTCTTGCGCGTGCGCCTCAGTAGAGTAGGATCTTCGATCAAGATTGATCAGATTCCTTATCTCGACAAGGTGCTAGAGCGCTTTGGGATGCAGAACGCCAAGTTCGCAGCGACCCCTCTACCGGCTGGATATGTTCCAATGCCAAATGAGGATGAAGTCGATCCAGAGCTCAGGAAGAAATTCCAATCAGTCATTGGATCTCTTCTCTTCATCATGCTAGGCACACGTCCTGATATTGCATTTGCTGTGACCAAATTGTCACAATTTGCCGCCAATCCGTCCCAAGACCACCTTCATAAAGCGCTGTATATCTGCCGCTATTTGGCTGGTACTAGGAATTATTCGCTCATTTTCAATGGTGCGACGGATAGAGGGCTAATTGCATTTAGCGATTCAGACTGGGCTGCTGATCCGATCAAGAGGAGGTCTACCACTGGTTTCTTCACGAAATTGGCAGATGGGATTATTTGCTGGCAGTCTAGACTTCAGCGCACAGTCGCGCAGTCTTCAACCGAAGCAGAGTACATGGCGATTTCAGATTGTAGTCGCCAGGTGATGTGGCTGAAGAGCGTCCTTTCGGAACTCCAGTTCAAGCTCACCATCCCAGTACCCATTTGCGGTGACAATCAGGGTGCACTCTTCAGTGGCAGCAATGCCTACCGAGACCGCAGGATGAAACACATAGACATCCGCTATCACTACATTCGTGAGCGAGTCGAGGAAGAAGAGGTTGAACTGTTCTTTATTCCGGGCAGTGAGAATCCTGCAGATATGTTCACCAAGAACCTAGGACGCGTCAAGTTCGAGAAGTTCAGGTCTCAACTAGGACTTGAGTTCAACTCGTCCTGAAGGAATGGCCGATGAAGATTTCGCTTTCAAACACTATCCCGTGGTTTTCAGCGTGGGGGAGTGTTGATCAAATGATGATCTTATCGTCTGCCAGATGGATGTCGTGATACACATCTATGACTCCATCACGTGTCATCTAGAGTCATGTCGACTCGTCCTAAATAGACACAAACAGCCCCCTGTATCATATATAAGGAGGGCTCTATTACCCTTTAATACAAGTCTCTTGACTACTCCCGCATAGTGCCCACACTAAGCTCTCACTCACACAGGTGAGCTGCTAGACGCTCTCCCCAGTGCTCAACACATGGCGCTCCTCTGTCGCCATGATCGCGTTCTGTGGATGGCAAACATGAAGTCGAAGGGAGAGAAGCAATTCTACGTTCTCGCCCTTCTCGAAACCTTGTTCCAGCACCTCCCAGACGATGTGATGGTGGCCATTCTCTATGACATTGCCTGCCAACTCCATCGCTCCCTGCACAAGTGGGGCTTCCTTGCCCCGTTTATCACCCGGATGGTTTTTGCGGTCGCGGTCTTCCATGCCTTTGTGCACCGCCTGGAGTGTCAACTTCGGTATCACCCTTGGAAACGGGAGGGGCTGGGATTTACTAGTGGTGAGGGATGTGAGCGACTGTGGCATCAGCTCAGTCGCCTGATTGGCCATCTCCGTATCTCCGGGGTAAGTCGATTCCATTCGTTGCAGTTGCGCAAGAACTCACAAGTCTGCAGTCCTATCATCGATTGTATACATTGAATGCCCAAGTCCAATTCATTGAACAGAACAGCCTTCGCACATTGGGCGCTTGGATATCTCGTCGGCAGGCTTTCAGCGACGAGAAACGCGAGATGGCTCAAGCCATCCTGGCCCATGTTGCCACAAAGGGCTTCGATCGCGATGCATTGGCCAAGCAATGGGATCTTCAAGTGGAAGCACAGACAAAGCCGCATCCCAGTATGCCGCCCCCACGCCCGTTTAGTGCATCTCTCACCCTGAATTGACAGATCGTTCCAAGCGCCTCGGGATTGAGGCGGTCAACGAGGTGCTAGCGCTTCGCGAGGAGAAAAAGTGCGCGCGCGTGCGCGTGGAAGAGGCTCAAGAAGCCTGGGACAATGCTTCCGAGGCTGAGGAGCATTCCCGGCTGATGGCGCGGTCAGCGCTCCTCGAAGCCAAGATGGATCTCGAGTCCATTGAGGAATCTCTCAAACAGAAGGAGGCGGCGCTTGGCATAGACAGCAGGGCGAGACTCAATAAAGCAAAGTCTAATAAGTTCTTCGAGCAGAGAATGAATGCCCTTGCACTGAAGACACGGATTCGTGATCTTCTGCGATCTCGGAACATGGAGCTGTCAGAGTTGAAGAGATCAGGTCATCGGCAGCAAGGTTCCTCTGGTGAGCGACACCTGACTGGGGGTGGATCAATGCACCAACTGACCTTGTTCGCCAGATTGGAAACTTCGGAATGCGATTGCTTCATCAGTAAGCAAGAGGCTGCCACGCATTCGGCGACTTGTGGGGGAGTTCAACAAGCTCTGCGCAAAGCTAGCGGACATGGCCATCCACAATCAGGCACCCAGAGGAGCCAAGATACCCGTTCCAATAGTCACAAAGAAAGTCCCAAACCTCGATGTCGATGACAAGATCTGGGATGATGTTGGGTTGACAGATGAGGACTCCAGTAGCGCTCCCCCCGACTGGTTGGTAAACGAATCGGTCAAGGAGGGTATCAAGGCTCTTCTTGACGAGAGGCGCGCATTGGAAGAGGATCGGTTCCTGCGCAACGAGCGGAGGTCGATGAAGGCATGGTTTCAAGAGGAATGGTCAGTGATCAACCATGCTATCTGCACTGCAGGTGAGTCCGTGGGATGGCTCCTCGTGGATTCTGTTGATGACAAGCCCAGGTGACCCCGCTTTACAATACCAGTTCGAGATTCGACGGGTGAAATTGATTGAGCTCTGTGCGGATTGGCGCAAAGATTTGCCAGCCGAGGACTTTGAAACCAATTGGGGTCCCTCCGACTCGGACTTGAGTCAGGCTCAAGAAAAGATGCACCAGCGGCACCGGAACGGTGACCCGGTGAACAGTGACGAGCTCTCAGTCATTCAGGAGGATGTGTGTGAGAACGATAGCTGGGAGTGGGGGGGACCTGAATGACTATTTTGCCATGTATCTATTTTGAACCCGTGATGCGTTTGCCATGCCAGTAATGAATGAAGTGTGACGGGGTTGCAGTGAGGTTAAAGATTTGAATGCCAAGGTTGGTTGGAAAGGAGAATCGGTCGCAACCAACAATTCTGGAGGGTGGTTGGGACCCATGCAAGATGAGAAGGGTGGTACCGACCAAGGAGAGCACTTTCAGATGGTCGCCACCAGCCATTCAGAGAGGGTGGTTGGGACCTTTGCTCAAGGGAGAGGGTGGTATGGGCCATCGAAGAATTGGTAGGGTGGGCGCGAGCAGAGGGATCTACGTGCAATCTGCAGTTGGTATACGCACTCAGCTGTCTCTGCAGCTGTGTGGCATTTCACAGCAGATGATCACAGGAGGTTCAGTGAGGACATTATGATGTCTTCCTGGTCACCCAGCTGCTGCGTCATCACGTTCAAGAATGCTGAGAATATGAGTGTGAAAGCACTGACAGAAAAACACGTATGGTTTCAGGAGGTTCTGACCAGTGAAGCCCAACCAAGGGAGGGCAACGTTGAGTTGGAAATGGGGAATCTGCATGAAATCACTCAAATGTACTTCCAGCAGCAAAATATCACACCACCGGAGCGGGGAGTGGTTCAAGGGCCAGCCAGGGACTGAGAGAAGCGTCCTCAGCTTGGCATCGGCTATATTTCGCAACAATGAAGATTTTTACCTGCTGTATGGCCCATAAAAGCGACCTAGAAAAGCAATGGGAGCATTGTTGAAATTTTTCTTTCCCGGCCTATGGTCGGCCCTAGGACTGGGCACAGCATTCCTGCCTTGCAATGGGCTGAACAGTACCGATCTACAGGCTAAGAGACCAGTACAAAAAGCCTGCAAGGGCAATGGGAGCATTTGTAAATGTGTGCGCAGAGGGTGGTTCCGCCCGGTTTCTGATCAAAGTGGTCGGGACCACCCATTTTCCCAACGTGCGCTTTCAGGGCCTACAGCCTGCCCTGAACCGTGTGCAGCATCCTCAGCTCTGCAGATGCGAGATTTTGAACCGATTTCCGGGCCTACAGAATTCGCCGCGGGACCCCCGCAGATCTGGCCCAGCGGGACCCCTGAGAAATCCAAGTCCCGCTCTTGACGACAACGGCGCTGTAAGATGTTCCGTCAACACTGGCATAGAGTCTGAAGTAGTAGAAATATATCCCCATGCGTTGCATCATTCGTAGTGTGGACATCGTTGAGGACGACGAGGTCGAAGAGTCGGGTCCCGCGGGAATCTACCTAAAGCGGGACTAAACCCAGCGGGACTCCAGCGGGAATGGAAAATGACCCCGCGGGACTCCAGCGGGAGTGCTTAACCGGTGTGCGGGACTCCAGCGGAGGTCGAGCAGGTCCCGCGGGACTCCAGCGATGGCCCCACTCGACCCCGCGGGACTCCAGCAGTCGTCTCACATGCCCCGCGGGACTTCAGCGGAGGTCCAGCAGAGGTCCAGCAGGTGTGAAGACTGCGGGATCCTCTGCTCACCGTCACAATCCGGGAGTGCTGCTCTTTAAGGTCACTGCCGCACACCGCCGTGCCTATCGTCGTCGCACATTAAAGTCACATCATCATCGTGCACGTCGTGTCAATTCCACAGCCACCTCATCATCATCGTGCTCGTCGCACTGCACATCAAACATCACAGCCACATCGCATTCCTGCTCATCGTTGGCAACAACAACGACGATCATGTTGATAATAATAATTTCATATTATTAGTTAGCCTGACAGCTAGACACTAATACAACTTGTCTTTGAATGATTTAAGTCTGGGAGACCGCGCCTTAAATGGGGAAATTCATTCTAAGTAAACCTCAACCTGTGTGCATTCACAACAACAGGTTGTCTAGAATTTACCATGGGACGCCATTGGGCCAACCCAGCGGAGGCCCAGCGGACCTCACTTTATTTGTTGACAGACCGCCGCTCTCAACAACGATGACAAGTACAGTATGGTGTGTATTTCAATAGGTAGTTACACCTAAGTTGTTCAGTCTAGTGGGATGGTAGTCTATGTGTAACAACAAAATAGTATTCAACAATGTCTAGCGGTGGTCCCCGATCGAGCGGCGGGAGTGCTAGCGGGATCTGCGGCGGTCCTGCGGTGGTGCAAGTTTTGTCCTGCGGGACCCCAGCGGAACTCCAGCGGGACTCCAGCGGGTCCCAGCGGGTCCCGCGGCTAATTCATGTAGCCCCCGATTTCCGTGTCTATAAGCTATATGGCCCAAAAAAGCAACCCAGAAAAGCAATGGGAATATTTTCGAAAACTTTCTTTCCCAGCCTATGGCCGGCCCTGGGACGAGCCGCAGCATCCTCGGCTCGGCATGGGCTATATTCCGTACCGATGTACCCGTCTATCAGCTATATGGCCTGTACAAGCAGCCTACACTAGCAATGGGAGCATTTTCGAAAATTTTCTGTCCCGGCCTACGGCCGGCCCTGGGACTGGGCCCAGCATTCCGGCCGTGCAATGGGCTGAACGGTGCCTATCTACAAGCGAGTAGCCCGATACAAACAGCTGACAAGGGTAGCTGGAGGATTCGCAAATGGGTGAGGAAAGGGTGGTTCCGCCCAGTTTCAAATGTCAGTGGTCGGAACCACCCACTTTCCCAATATGTGCTTTCGGGGCCTACAGCCCCCCTGCGGCCGGGCACAGGGTCCCGGAGTATATATACGGGAGGTACGCATCCATGGATCCCTGAGACAAGCTGGATTGCGCAAAGAAGCAGCCTAGAGCAGTAATGGGAATATTTCGAAAATTTTCTTTCCTGGCCTACAGCCGGCCCTGGGACCGGGCCCAGCATTCCTGCCTTGCGATGGGCTAAACAGTGCCTATCTACAAGCTAGTAGCCCGATACAAACAGCTGGCAAGGGTAGCTGGAGGATTCGCAAATGGGTGAGGAAAGGGTGGTTCCGCCCAGTTTCAAATGTCAGTGGTCGGAACCACCCACTTTCCCAATATGTGCTTTCGCGGCCTACAGCCCCCCTGCGGCCGGGCACAGGGTCCCGGAGTATATATACGGTAGGTACGCATCCATGGATCCTTGAGACAAGCTGGACTGCGCAAAGAAGCAGCCTAGAGCAGTAATGGGAATATTTCGAAAATTTTCTTGCCCGGCCTATGGCCGGCCCTGGGACGAGGCGCAGAATCCTCGGCTTGGCATGGGCTATATTCCGTACCCATGTACCGGTCAATCAGCTATATGGCCTGTACAAGCAGCCTGGAGTGGAAATGGGAGCATTTTCGAATTTTTTTTCCCGGCCTACGGCCGGCCCTGGGACTGGGCCCAGCATTCCGGCCGTGCAATAGGCTGAATAGTGCCTGTCTACAAGCTAGTAGCCCGATACAAACAGCTGGCAAGGGTAGCTGGAGGATTTGCAAATGGTTGAGGAAAGGGTGGTTCCGCCCACATTCCGCTCCCCTGGGTCGAAACCACCCACCAGAGCGAGCGCGGGGTGGTCGCAACCACATGCGGTCGGGACCACCACTGGTGCCACCACGGGTCAAATAATGGTCCTGACCACCAGGAGCTGAATGGGGATGGGTGCGACCAACTGGCGAAAACTGGTCAAGACCGCCCTTTTTCAGTGGTCCAGATGGCCTGGCTACCCGATTTGGGAAGGGTGGTTGTAGCCAAAAAGCGGTTGGTCTGAGACCACGAAGTGGTCTTGGACCCTCTTAAGGCTAAAAAACGACCACTTTTGGTACCCTATTAGGCTCAAAAACCATCTGACTATAGTGACGCCCGCTATATCCTCTTAACCCTTATCACCCCACTCACCCTTTTACCGAATCGTCTAGTCGTCCTCCACTATCGCAGTGAAGGGTTCATATCAAGCAAACAGCACCAGGCCACGGGTAACGTTGAGCCCGACCCAAGCCTTACGGTAGCTACAAGGAGTGCTGCGGAGACCTTCGGGAAAACGCACCTCGGGATCATCGGGCACGTGAAGAGCTAGGCCCGGGATCTTTTTGCTAGCAAAAGAACCCTCCCTCGAGTGCTTGTACAGCACACGATTCCACCATTTCGTACCGATTCCCATCATCGTCTGGGAGTCCGTCCCCTCCCCCCATCGTACCATCGTCGCCCGATCTGGCGCATCAAAACCAACCCGGGCCCTCCAACCCCTACCTCGCCCTCCCACCGCCTGAAGACGAGATCCCCGACCTCGACGAACTGCCCTCCGAACAACCACCCTCGCCCCCACCTCACACGCCTGCTCCTACCATGTCAGGGCATCACCGCATCACCCTCGCCGCCAATCCCCCCTACTTCGATGGCGACAAGTCCAAATACCTGGGCTTTGTGGACGTGTGCACCACCTACATCGGTGCCTATCGATCGGAGTTCTCGCAGGATGAGACCAAAATCCTCTTCGTCCTCTCCTACCTCCGTAACGAGAATGGCACGAGCTGCGCTGCCTCGAGATGGGCGATGAACTGGAAGCAGCACAACTTCGATGGCTTCCAGGGACTGAAGGCAGGAGTCACATCAAAGAACTTCCTGGAGGAGCTTCAGAGGGCGTTCGGGGACTCCAACGCGGAACAAGTCGCCGCTGCTCGGCTTATGGCCCTGCGCCAAAACAAACGGTCCTTTGCGGACTACATCTCCGACTTTGAGATGTTGGCTGCGGATGCAGGCTACAATGTGGTTGACACCACCGACGACAAAGGCGAATACAAGAAGGGGGACCAGGATAATATCCTCATCGAGTTCCTGGAGCGCGGACTCAGCAGCGAGATCGCCAGTCGTCTCTACAACACCGGTGTCCCTCTGCCCAAGGCCTATGGAGCGTTCAAAGCCTGGTGCATCAACATCGAAGCCAACGCTCTGCGTGACCAGCTGCACAAAGTGTCGTATGGGCACCCCACACAACGACCACCTCCCCAGTTCCGCCCCCAAGCAGCACCAGTGGCGCCCACACCCGCTCCGGCCCGACCCGCTGCCAACGAACCGGTTCCGATGGAAATCGATCGTACCCACGCCCGCGGCCGCAATATCATCTGCTACAACTGTCAGCAGCCTGGGCACATTGCGCGGAACTGTCCGGAACCAAGGAAGAAGCGTACATTCTTCAATCGGGCCACGATGCTTGAAGAGATCGAGAACGGGGACAAGGACAACGAGTTCCTGAAGGAGATTGCCGAGAAGCTGCGCGAGAAGGGTTTTTGAAACGCTCCACTCCTCTAGCCAAGGAGGTGGAGCGTCCGGACTATGGACGATTTTCTGTACTTGTTTCGATTAAAGATACGGACAATATTTCATCTACATACACGATCTCAGACTCACTACGTACAAATATTCACGATTTTCTTATTGCCGAGATGGAAAAAGAACGCCAGGAAAAAATAGCTCTAAATAGAAAATACTTACAAGATAAAAAGGATCAGAAGACCGCGGCTGTAGATAAATTATTTTTAGACTCCTACCTATTTATGGCTCGTGGAGAAGGAACCACGTCAACAAAGACCGAAAAGGGGAGCATCGCTCCGAAGGCTCGATCCTTGGAAAAGGAGGAAGCGCCCAAGGAATCGGCCAAAATCGAGGTTCCAGAAGCACCCAAACGCACCAGGGTGCCAGATGCCGTCCAGAGGAAATTGGCGGCCGAGAAACAGAAGGGCCCCCAGCCCAGCAGATTGGCGCAGGAATTGCGCAGTTACCAAGCCGAAAGAAAGAGGCATTCGATGGACGTATATGTCCAGATCACGGGCCTGGACTCAGGGAAAACACGTGGAGTCAAGGCGCTGCTCGATAGTGGCTGCAGTACCTGCTGCATCGATACCGACAACGCACGGGCAGAAAAGCTGGATATCCAAGTGTGACGGAAGCGTCCTTGAACGGGTTCCGGCACAAGAGATTGGGTAGTCAATCCGTTGGGTAACAGGGATAAGCTTTCTTGAATTGACTAGCGTACCGATCCTACGCTACTAAGTACTTATACTCGATCGAATTATCTACACAAACAAACACACACACACACAGGGGAGTCAGCAGGTTAAGGTAATCAGGAAGAGGAGCATTCCGTTACATACGCCCTCCAGCTCGACGCTCGCGGCGAGCTCAAACCATCTCATCGTCACCCCCCGCCCCGCTCTCCACCGCCGCTCTCTCCGCGGCCAAACGATTTGCCTTCGCTTCTTCGATGCGCTGGCGGCGCTTAGCGATCATCGCTCCTCCGTTCACGCCAGTCGCGTAGTCTTCAGTCGACACGGGGGTGTCCTTCTCAGCGAGGCGTCGTTCTCTCGCTCGGCGAATTGCCCGGTCGCGTCCAATGATGGCTTCGCGGCCCTCTTCGTATTCGGCAATTGTGATGGTGATAGTGCCAGGGGCGACACGGCCAACCAGGTAGTCATCCGAGCACAGGCCGTCGTAGACTGTGGGTACGTATTGCTCGGCAAAGACGATCCCACCGCTCTCATCCACCGAAGCGAACGACCAGCTCTTGCCGTCGTACATATTGCAAGCTGCCCCGAGCTCCGCGATGCCGACCGGTCCTCGGCCATACACGGTGCCGTCAAAGTCTGGGTTGTTGACGGCCTCGTTCCACAACAGGCACTGCTTGAACTGGTGTGCCGTGAGGAGCGTATCGCCGTCGTTCAGGTGGACGACTAGGACGCTGGGCGTGACCCACTTCAGGGTCCCTTTATGTTTCAGGTTGAACTCGTGGTGCTGCGGGGTAAGTGTCTCGTCTGCCTTGGTCCCACCGCTGACTATGTTGCCTGCGTACTCGTTTTGCGTATGGGGGGCAGTCATCGAGGTGTCGGATAGAACGGGAGGAGGGAGGAGGTGAAAACGAGGCGGCAGACCCCTCTCGCCGTTCCTATTTGTCCCACTTTTCTCCTCCCCTATCTGCGCGAACCGCGTGCTTCCGACCTGCAGCTCGATCGGTGGAGCCTCCTTCGCCCCCTTCAGCAGTTGGGATATGTCGTTGATCCCCAACACATCGAAGTAATCCTGCAATATATTCAATTGACTCACTTGCTGATACGGCATCCAGGTCAGGTCCCCCGACCTCCACTTTATTTCGAAGAGGGCTCGTCGACGACTGCCGGAGTGCCCAACGACTCGCTCCACGGCCCATTCTGAATCCGTGGCGGCGTCCGCTACGTTCAACTGGTTCTCCAACCGGCCAGGAAATCGCCGGTCATCGTTCGGTACATGTATCCGCAACAGGGACGCGTGGAAAACGTCGTGAAGACCCCTCTGAATCAGGTTAGGGGGTAGTTGCACCCGGTACGAGGAATTCCCGAAGTCATGTGTGACTCGGTAGGGTCCAATGAATTTGGGTAGTAACTTTCGCGCCAGTCCCTTCTCGAACTGAATATTCTTAGTGCTCAGATACACCAGATCGTCTTTCTGGAACGGCGCGGGCAACCTTTTGCGGTTCGCCGTCCGAATGTACTTCACCCGCGATGCCAGAATCGCGTCATGAGCTGCCATGATGGCCAGACGTCGCTGCAATAAGAAATTGGCAATTCCGGGGAATTCCCTAGATTTATCTGATTCCCACAACAGTGATCGGGGCATCGTGCCGTTGTTCAGGAAGAACGGCGAATATCCAGTGGTCTCTGATCTCGCCATGTTCATGGCGAACTCGACTGCAGGTAAGCGAGTCACCCAATCCTTTTGTCTGTTGTTCACACATTGCCTAAGCAGCTGCGTCACCGTTCGGTTGGCCCGCTCAGTTGCGCCGTCGGTTTCTGGATGGTAAGCGCTGGACATCTTCAGCTCCGTGCCGACGAGCTCATGCAATCGTTGCCAGAACTTGCTCGTAAACAGGACGTCTCGATCGCTTATAATCGCGTTTGGTAAGCCATGGTGCTTATACACGTGTTCGAACATTAACTCTGCGAATTGTTTCGCAGTGTAGTTCACCCGGCAGGGTATTAAGTGAACCATTCCGGTGAGTAAGCACACCACTACTGCGATGGAATTGAAGACGCTGTCCCGGTTCTTCGAGTTGGGCAAGGGCCCCACGAAATCAACGCCAATGGCTTCCCATGGTTTTTGAGGGGTAGAGAGGGGATTCAGTAGACCATAAGGTGCGTGGTTGTTCGGTTTACTCCTCTTACAAACTGAGCAAGACTCGCAATAGGCCTTTACGTCGTTCACAAGATCCTTCCACCAGACGTGCTCCCGCATGTAGTCGACAGTCTTTCGTGGTCCTAGATGAGCCAAAACCGAGTGCGCCTCGGATATGACAATCTCTCGGATAGATCGCCCATTATACTCCAGCCGTGGAATACACAAAGCCCTGTGTTCCCTATCCTTTATGTACACTAGGTTGTCTTTAAATTCGAAGTTCTTGTGTTCCTTCGGTCGTTCGACAATGTTTTTGAAGAACGTGTCTTCTGCAAAGCGACCGCGAATGAACCCCACCAAGTCTAGTCCATCGTTTCCTTGGCTGATCACTGGCATCAGCGACGGGTCCGTTTTATCAATTCGAGATGTCATCACGGTCTCCAGGTCCGAGGCCCGATCAGCGGAGGCAAATGTATTGACAGGTGGCTGTGACCCGCCCTCCTGCTGCTCGCTTGCCTTCTTCGTTAACTTTTCCTCGACTTTCTTTCTTTTGTGTGGTTCCCCGCCCTCCTTCTCGTCCACTGGGCCGAGAACTTTTTCTGACGAGCTTCCTGGGGCCGGCGCCGGTATCCTGCCTGTCGACGGGCCCTTCGCTCGCTCCAGCAAGGCATTTGCCGCCGCGGCGTCCGCCCTCGTTTTCGACCTCAGCACCCTGTCGGAGGAGACAGCCATCGCTTCCAGGCCTGTAATTACGGGCATCGATATGTTGTGTACTCCCAGTAAGTCGTTATCAATCACGTCGTGATATGTATACTCTGATCTGGCCCGCACGGTCCCCGGCGTTTCGTTTGAATACATCCGAGACAGTGCATCTGCTAGGACGTTCTCCGGGCCAGGCACATACATTACTTCAAAGTCAAAGCTGGATATCTTCTCCACCCATCGTGCCTGGCGGCCCGACAGATTTGGCTGTTTCAGCAGGTGCGTTAGCCCTTTGTGGTCCGTCACCCACTGGAACCGACACCCCTGCAGGATATCACGGTGCCGTAGCATCGACTCGACGCCTGCGAGCATCTCAATTTCGTGTACAGGGTAATTTTGCTGGGCTGAATTAAGCTTCGCCGAGTAGAATGCCGCCACTCGACCGCTCTTCCAGTCTTTTCCTTGGCACACGACGCCTGATACCCCAGTGGCGCACCCGTCCGTCACTAGGAAGATTGGGTCCGCGTCCGGCCCGTAGTTGAGGGGAACTCGGTGATGGTCCCGTAAGCCCGAAACTATCTGTTTTATGTCTTCGAATGCACGCTGATGCGTATAACCCCAGCGGAACGGGACCGTATCTCCGGTTAGACCATGCAGAACTCCCATCGGAACCCGAACCCGCGCCAAGTCGTCGGCCAGGTACCCTACTGATCCCAGGAAACCCCGCAGTAAGTCGCGATTCGTCGGTGTTTTCCAGTTCAGGACTGTGTCAACCTTCTCAGATTCCATCCGGATTCCCTGATCGGTGATGACGCGGCCAAGGACCTTCATCTCCGGCCTCAAGAACTGGAGTTTGTTCTCTCCCAAGTACAATTTCTCCCTTTTCAGTACGTCGATCACTAATTTTACGTGCTTCTTATGGTCATCTAACGTTCCCGAGTAGATGATTATGTCGTCTAGATAAACGTCCATGAAACGGCCTATATAATCCGAGAACAAGTAGTTCATCAGGGATTGATAGGTCGCAGGTGCGTTACAATCCCCTGGTTGCAACACAAGGCTGACCATGTTCCCGTCAGGGGTGGTCATGGTTGTACGATTCACATGTTCTGGAACCACGCGTATCTGTTCGTACGCGTCCTGTCCATCAATCAGTGACCTAAACTTACAACGCGCTACGCGACGCAGAATACCGTCCATGTCCGGTAGTGGGGACGCCATTTTGCGAGTATTAGCGTTCCGCTCACGGAGATCCACCACCACACGAAGACGAGGAGGGTTGGATTTGGCTTTCGGGATAAGAAGCATAGGTACGGTGTTTCCAGCATTAGTTATTTTCCAACGCCCCGTTTTTAGATACACACGCCGTTTCTCGTCCCACTGGGGACGCAACGCATCCGGGCACCTTGACATCCGCCAAGGCATCACTTTGCCCGGGTCTATCAAGGGGATGGTATGGTTGATGGCGCGCAGCGGAGGTAACTCGGTTTCCGCCGCTACCTTACACACATCTTTAGCGTAACCCCGCAGTTCCTCTCGGGCTTCTTCCAGTTCACCAGACTCCACCTCCATGGAACCCGTGTGCACGCGTGCTGTGGCCACCCCCTCCAGCGGCAGCGGGCCAGAGCTACCAATGCATACTCGTGAAGGGTTGAATCCGACGCTTACTCGGTGCTGAAACAGCCAGGCCGTTCCAAGTATCATATCATATCCGCTGATATTCGCCACGAAGAAGGTTCGTGGTCCATCAATGTCCTGGTATTTCATATTCACTCGGGTAGTATAGTTGATCTTGGATCGGGAACCTTGCACTGCCAGCTGAAGGGTGAGCGGCTCCGCCAAGTTCTTTAATGGCAGCCGCAGCTGATCCGCCGTGGTCGTTGAAATCAGGTCACCCAGTGATCCCGAGTCTATCAAGGCCCGGAGCGGGTGCCCGTTCACCTGGACGACTACTATCACCGGTTTGGCGACAACTGTATTCTGGGGGCGGGGGAGGGATGCTGACCGGGCCAGTCCTGGCAACCTATCAGCTGGAACCTGGACGCCGTGGCATGCCAATGGGACGGGTTCACTTGGTCGCACGTGCGATCCCCACCACTCGTCTGGCGGGATCAACGGGTACGTCGCCAATGCAGCCCTCTTACGTCCTTGTCTTTCCTGTCGCCTTGCCAACAGGTTGATCAGGTCCAGGTCCGCGTTCAAGAGCTGATCTCGCGGCACGCTAATTCGGGCCAACCGTCCTTCCTCCTGTTCTTCCTCGAACACGTACTCGCATGGCACGTCGCTTTTTCCCGGGTTCTCTGTCGCGAATCGAGGCTCAATGTTTGTGTAACCTCCACAATTCACAGGGTCTTCCTTAATCATATCTTCCAGGTAGAACCCAAGCTGAATGCCCAGGAGGTCGTCAACGGCTATCTGGTGGGCTAGGCTGGCCCGCTCAATCGGGATGTCCAGCCGTTCTGCAACCCTGTCAGCGTACCAAGCCGCCAGCTCAAAATCTCGACTCTCGAGCAAGTGCTGCGGCAGATACGTCCACAAGCCATTGGCCTGGTCCCTTATTAGGTATCCGCTCCCACCCCAGGACGACTGTAGTGAGAAGCGCTGGTCAATCCAGCCCGGTGCGTCCTTATCAAGCAGAGTGTCTCCGGGGTAGGGCTGACCAAACTCTAGCAGGCTTTGGGCTCCCTCTGCCATGAGATCACCAAGTTTTCGGCTGCACTGGTCTCTTGGCCGTCGGACGGGTGAGCCTTGGCCTTGTCGCGAACGCACTGATTGTGATTGTGCCTCAGGTGCACTGGTTCCAGGCCCTTCTGGCACCCCTTGGGACTTCAGCGACAACTCGGGCAGAAGTCCCGCCTCGTGAGTTGCCTCTACCCACGTTTGCCATGAAGCCTCCACTGACTCGTCTTCGCTTTCCTCCTCCTCTTCCTCAGAGTCGCTGGACTGCTCCAGCTGTGGAGGAACGTCATCCAAAGTGCCGCTGTCATTCCTAGTTATAGATGTAGGACTCAGGTGTATTTCGTACCACTGGCGCAAGTCAAAATTTTCACTTCTAAGGAGTGATTTCTGGATGCATAATCCAGCGCTACTACTAGCTCGACGAAACAACAAGGATCCAGCAGATATCTCCTGCCCCTCCCACAGCGGGACGTCACCGTCATTGGGGTTCCCCCTAAACGACTCCATCTCGTACTGCTGTGATAGGATGAGGGTCATGGCGAGAGTTGAGTTTCCCAACGTACGAAAGTAACGCTCCGGAAGTACCAGCCCCGGGGCATCGGTGGATGCCCTGGGCCAGATAACACTTCTGAGCCCAATGCCAACCCAGCTGGAACTCCGGGTCCTCCAAACAATCGGCGTGTACGATCTCGTCACCCTCCAGGATGTTCAGCGGGGTGCCGCAATCCAGTATGCAGTAGTAGTCCGCGTTGTGCACCCGGTAGACCAGGAAACGGTCCTCAGTTGGTTCAGACCCATCGTCGCCTGGAAAGGGAGCGCACCGTTGTAGCACCAGACAGGCAAAGCGCGCTACCAGGTCTCCTGTGCCTGTTCCTGCTCCCGGCGACTCCGTCCCTACCGACATGGATTCGATGGTCTGGTCCATGAGGCCCAGCGCTGGTCGAGCTCGACGCTCCTCCGGCCCCAGTGACAGCGCCTCCATCCCTTCGGCTAACATCTCCATTTCCGGGCACGTTGGCCTATCCGTTCCTCGTGCCAAGTATTCCAGCTCGTTGATGTCGGCGCAACTGATATCTTCCCAGTCGCTTGGCTCTGATCTTGACGATTCGGACTCCGAGAACTGCTCCAGTATCTCGCCTGCGTCATGGACAACTAACGGGAAAGCGCTAGCAACGTCCAGCGTTTCAAACACTTCAGTAGTTTCGCCTAGAGAAGCCAAGCGCAAGCTTACACCGTGGGCTCCAAAGCCAGGCGGCTTGCCTTTGACCTTGGACTTCATTGTGGTGAGCTTAGGGCAGCTCCTCGCCATGTGGCCAGCTTCTTCGCAGTTGAGGCATACTCCACGAGTCATAAGCTCGGCTCGCTTCTGAGGTGAAAGCCGTCGCTCCCAAGGTCGGTCCGCGGTGTTGTCGCTGCTCCTAGTCGAGGTGTGGGACGGAGACGGGGCAGTGGCCGGTGGAGGGTAGTGACGAGAGACCGGCTTTGGACCATTCTCCCGGGGTGGCATTACCGCGGCTGCAGAAGCCTTGATAACACCCCGTTGTCTCCGAGGGAAAAACTTCTTCTTCTTGACGTCTTGTCCGCCGCTCGCCGGCCCTGGCCCAGAGCCAGCGGCGTTGTTGCTCGGTACGCTCTTGCTCTTACGCCTTCTGTCAAGGCTCAAAAACCGCTCAGCTCTAATTGCCTTCTTCACGACACGGGCCCACTTCGACTTCTCCGGGTCCAAGCCGAACCGGAATAATTCCTCTTGGATATCAGCGTCGAAGCTGTTCCACAGCAAGGCCACACGCTCGCGGTCCTTCTTCAGGCCGATCTGTAGCATGATGCTCTCCAGTTCCAGGACGTGTTTATTCACCGACTTCCCGTTCTGGTGACAACGGGTAAGTCGCTTCCGTTGTTTTTGTCTGTAATCCAATGAGAAACAGTACTTCAGAAGGCGCCGCAGCATTTTTTTCAATGTCCATTTATGCTCCTGGCCCCGGATTCTTCGATTATAGAAATCCTTTGCATCCCCGTCTAAGAACGAACCTATTATCGGGACACGGTGAGCCTTCGGCACATTCCCCAGCTCGCAGTAACGATTCGCCTCGTCCACGAACTGGGTGTACTGGTCCGCGTTCTCCGACCCATCGTATCTAGCCGGGGGGTTGGGCTTCACCAACATCTTGCCTTTTGGTCCGGGGCTCGCCTTCCTCTTGCGCTTCTTTGTCTTGCTCTTCCTAGCGCGAGATTCCACGTCCATACTAGAGTCATCAGAACTGTCTGATTCGGTACTCGAGCTCGAGGGTGAGCTCCCCGTATCTGAGCTAGAATCGCTGGATGACTCGCTGGGTAATCCACCTGAGTCATCGCCTTCTGACTCTTCAGACGACGATTCAGAGCTGGATCCCCCGCTCTCCGATGGCTGAAGGCTGACACCCCTCAGGACGCTGTTTACAAAGCCGATGTTCTCTTTAGGCTCCGTCGAGCGCCTTTTCGGCGTCCCAGAGGGAGCCCGGGTGCGCGCCCTTTCGCTCATCAGTTTTGGTCTCTGACTTCCCGACATGGCGGAGGTTTCCCGCTGGCGCTCTCGTTCCTCGAGTTCGCCAAGGCGTTCCCTCATTCGAGAAAGCTCCCGAAGTAAGACGTCTCGGTCGCTTGCCTGCGTCGTTACCTTATTCGGCGTTCTCAGGGCATGGTTTCTCGTTTCCGCTTCGATTGCGGGGGGCGTTCGACCGGAGTCGTGACGAACCCTCTCCCCTTGCGCCAGCTCAAAGGCCTTCAAAGCGTTTTTCTGAGCTTCCAAGTCGCTATCGGAGAGCTGAGCCTCTCCCCAGTTACCAGGATCGGGTCCCTTGCCTTTCTCCTGGGAGGGACCGGCGACCGGCGGCTGTGGATCCACGCTGCCATCTGACCATTCGGCTTCCTTCAGCCGATAAGCGTGGTCTCCTTTGGACCTATCACCGATCACGTCCGATTCGGCGATATCCTCAGAGGTCGTTCCGAGGTCCTGCTCCTGTCTGGGGACAGGCGCACGTTGCTCTGCCGCGCTTGCCAGGCTGGCGTAGCGGTCGGAGATTAGCCGCAGCATCTCAGGGGACATGGCTTCGGCCGCCTCGTCCAGAATGGAGGTGAGTTCCTCCCGGCTATTGCGAATATCGTTCAGTTCTGTACCTGTTCTACTAGCAGGACTGGAACTACGACTACTAGCAGACTCCCGATGAGTACGGGCAGTCCGCTTCGTGGCTAAGGCCCAGGGACCGTCACTCCTATCCGCCTCTTCTATCGATCCTGCGACGTCCAGGTGATCGGTTTGGCCCCTGGCCAACGTGGACAGGGGCGAACGGGGCGAATTCTCCGTGTTTTCACGGGCTGGGCGTTCCCCCGTAAACGGGGTACTAGCGATGTCTCCGCCAATGGTCCAGGACGCATCGACGGGCTTGGGAAGGGTGGCCGAGGCCGGTGATACAACGCGAGCGTACGTCCGCTCCGGCGTCACGGGTCGCTCCACCTCGGTTGCTAGTGGCAGCGAGGCGAGTTCCCCTGTCGTCATAGCGGCACCACGGGAGTTGCGGCGACGCAGGGCACGGGCGGGGATGGATGGGGGTTCGGTTTGTTGCATGGTAGCAGCGAGAGGTTGTTGGTTTTTGGTATGATGGGTCTTCGTCGAAGTCGGCGGGCACGGGAGATCAATCCGCGGGAGGGCCAGAGCAGGGCGAAGAGGGGTAGAGCTTTACTGTTAAAAATATGTGACTGAAGCGTCCTTGAACGGGTTCCAGCACAAGAGATTGGGTAGTCAATCCGTTGGGTAACAGGGATAAGCTTTCTTGAATTGACTAGCGTACCGATCCTACGCTACTAAGTACTTATACTCGATCGAATTATCTACACAAACAAACACACACACACACAGGGGAGTCAGCAGGTTAAGGTAATCAGGAAGAGGAGCATTCCGTTACACCAAGAGCTTCCGCAACCCATTGTGGCTCGTAACGCCGACAACACCGAGAACATCAGCAGTCGGATCACGCACTACGTCGACTTGAGAATGAGAATCGGTCCTCATGTAGAGACACGCACGGTCCTTCTGACGTGTTTGGGAAAAGCTCGGATCTTCATCGGCCTGGATTGGCTGACGGAACACAACCCCGAGGTGGATTGGCAGGAGCAGACAATGAGATTCAGCCGATGCCCAGAGCAATGTCAAATGAGGGGTCACGAGGAGCACCAAGCGATGGTCGACATGGATGCAATTGACCTGGACACGGGTGCACCGGATCTGGAAGAGGGAGAATCGATCTTGTTGATCGACTTTGGAAAGGAGGTAGACCTACGGCTGAAGGAAACGCCGGCGCAGAAATTTGCAGAAGAAGCGGAAAAGGAGAAGGAGAGAATGACCGAGGGAAAGATTCCAGATCAATACCGAGAATTCGTCAAAGTATTCGCCAAGGAATCATTCGACTCGCTACCGGACCGACGGGCATGGGATCATGCGATCGAGCTCAAACCAGGCTCCAAAGCAGTGGACTGCAAGGTGTACCGCTTATCGAGAAACGAGCAGGTCAAACTCGACGAGTTCTTACAAGAGAACCTAGCCAGCGGACGGATCAGGCCATCAAAATCACCGATGGCATCAGCATTCTTCTTCGTCAAGAAGAAGGATGGCTCGCTACGGCCTGTTCAAGATTACCGGAAGCTGAACGAGATGACGATCCGAAATCGGTACCCGCTACCGCTGATTTCCGAGCTGGTCCACAACCTGTGCGGCGCCAAGTTCTTCACCAAGCTAGACATCCGGTGGGGATACAACAACGTACGGATCAAAGAGGGCGATGAGTGGAAGGCTGCGTTTCGCACAAACCGCGGACTTTACGAGCCCTTGGTTATGTTCTTTGGTCTCACGAATTCCCCGGCAACTTTCCAAAACATGATGAACGACATACTCCAGGAACTGATCAACGAGGGACATGTGGTAGTCTATCTGGACAATATACTGATCTTCACAGGAAATCTGGATGAACACCGACGAATCACCAAACGGGTACTCGAGTTGCTCCAAAAGCACAAATTATACCTGAAGCCGGTGAAATGCTGAGGGCGTGCTCACAAGTGAATCTACTATGAAAGTAAACCCAAATATAAACACGTTCACACTCCTCGTAATCAGCTTCTCAGTGTGTGAAAGATGCGAGGGCTTCGGGGTGGACAGAGCACCAGTATGACAACTCTCAATAGACGCAGATCCAATAGTCGCGGAGACGAAGTCGACGACAAGAATTTATATATAGCAAACAATGGTATCTCAACCAATATCTCCTATACGAACGCAACCAACACTAATCCAATCCACAACCAACAATATAACAAGTCAGAGCTTAATACGAAGTATTAAGATCCCTTGTAGCGACAGCGTCCAGATGGTGACGCAAAGCCCAAATATCAAGTCGACGCACTGCCAACCGATACAACCAATATACTGAGTCGACGCACTGCCAACTAGTAAACCAAAATGTCGAGTCGACGCGCTGCCAACTGACACAACCAAAAGTACTGAGTCGACGCACTGCCAACTAGTAAACCAAAATGCCGCGTCGACGCACTGCCAACTAACAGCCAATATCCAATGTCCAAAAACCCGAGCACAACTTGTCGACGCACTGCCAAGCAAGAAGTGTGGAACCAAAGTTCTCAAGTTGACGCACTGCCAACTGACCAAAACAACCCGAGCACAACTAGTCGACGCACTGCCAAGCTAGAGGTGTGGAACGATCTCAACAAAGCCCTAAGGCGACGACACTAAATGCCGCGACAATACCAGATGCGGCGAATCTGACTTTCTGATATCTCAAAACTCAAACTCAAATCACAGTAGCTACAAGTGCTCAGGGAGCAACTCGTCGCGACCGGGCAGGGGTAGCAGAACTTCTTAGGGTGGAATCACGCGGCACGCAAATTGTACAAAACAATCTGAAATGAGAGTGATTCACAGTCCGGGGAAAAGCTTCCTAATACAAAGAGACGACGTGCTACTTATACTGTCTACGACGCTGCTTAGTAAAGTCCTGTACAACTGCATAGTAGCTACGCTATCTAAGATCGGTTGCCTTTTAGGGTAATTGAAAGTTGAACGATCGGACAGGTCCTGAGTGATCAGGACCCCGCCCCATTGTCCATATGATACTTTTGATGTGGGCCAACTCACCGCGTCATACTTTTGGAATACGACGTGCTGGATTGGCCAACGGGTACGTCTTGGCATGTGAGACCAACGTGGGCGCCCCAAGAAGCCGTATGGCTCTAGGCACGCCAATCGTCTCCCGCATGGCTCGGTTCACGGATCTAGCCATATCGATTTTAGTGTGTTTGAGTATGGGCGCGACTCGCCGTGACACTTGGAAGTGTCACCGCGACGCGTCCACAATGTCCTGTGATCGAGTGGATCCTGACATGTGACAAGTCGTCGTCGTGGCATGATCTGAGGAAACGTCCAACTCAAAACCGGGAGTTGCCGCGACAAGATGGTTTAAGTCTTGTAACGCCAAGTCCTGTCCAGTAGTAGTTCTATTATTGAGAACGTCGCGCATTGCTCAGCCCTTCAGCCCAAGTTCCCACCTGCAGAGAATGACCCTTTTTGAGAAGTCGACGCAACAACATATCCCTTTTTGGGGAATGGTCGCGGTCCAAGCGTTCGTCACTAATGGCCCTGAGCCTGGTGTAGACTCATAAGACCAGTTCCACAGTAGTGGTCTGACTGCCCTGCTATCGTCGACACTATCCACAGTCGTCGACTGGGCAGTAGACCCATAAGTCCTACTGAGCGCAACACTGTTAACCGCGACACGATACACCGAGTGGTTCAAGAGTAAACTCTGTAAAAAGCGCAAAAATACGCCCTTACAGAGCTGGTGCAGAGCGCGTCTGGTAGCCAGCCTATCATCTCCCAGGAACACTAATTTTGACCTCCTGGTCAATCCCGCGACAGTCTCACTGCGTCAGGTCTAAGTCCAACAGTCGACGTCTCGTTTATTTATTATTAAAGCCGCGGAGACATAGAGTTATGTTCCCACGTCTTATTCATTTGGTTGTTCGGTTCCTTCCGTGATCTGCCGCGATCAAACTTCTTCCGGCATGTTCACCATATAAATGCCCTCAATTTTCAGGGTCGAGAGTCTCCCTAGTACGAGACACTCTTGCCTTTTGACCACCATGTCCGCGCCCGACCAGAGCCCCCGCCCCCAAGACACCAACCGTGAGTGACGCCCAAGACGGCTACCGCGACTTTTCAACCACGCTAACCATCCATCAGCCGTCACCGAATCAGCTGTCCCGGGAGCAAACCTGCCTGCCATCGACTGGCGGCAGTTCATGCCGTCCGTCAAGGTCTCTCCCATGGCTTGTCGACTCAACTCACCACCTGCCTAGCCCCGAGGCCTACAACCAGATGTTGCGGCAGATGGCCGTCGACGTCCGCCAGATCCAACAGGTGAGCTCCGTCTTAAGCCCGCTGGAGCGAATAGTCACGGCGATCAATGATTGCCGCGTCTGTTCGCTTTGGCCTTCCATTCTTTTCACTAACGTAAGGGCTAGCCGGCGCCTGCGTCCTTGACCACCAACGCTCCAGTCGAGGAGTCGTCGCCGCCCAAGAAACGCAAGCGAGTCGTCGAGCCCGTACGTGTAATCTGTTTCATTCGTTTACTATGTTCTGATCGACCCCCAGGCGGCTCCAACCGAACAAGTCGCCGCCTCTTCGTCGTCCCGGCCTGCCAAGCAGAAGGGGAAGGGTGACGGTTCCAAGCCGCAGGCCCCTGCCGCCGTCGCGGGCAGCAAGGTCGCCGTCGCCAAGAAGTCGAGCGAGAAGCCGCAGGGGAAGCGACCCAAGGCGACTCCTGCAAAGGAGCCCAAGGCGTCGTCGCATGCGCCTACTCGTAAGTGGCCTTTTCATTCGGTTCACCGAAGTCGCGGGCACTGATCTATTGTAGCTGCTACTCCGGTCCCTGTTTCACAGGAGGCACCCCCCAAGCGCGTCCCCAAGAAGACGCACGCAGGTGTGTGCACCCTATGTCTTATTTCGTTGATCCTGAGACTAACCACTTGGTCCCTCCCAGCCCGGATCCAAGCACAGCCCGTGCAACCCGAGTCCCTCAGCGATGAGGAAGCCGCCGCCGTCGCCGACACTGCGATGGATGTCGACGACGAGGGGGTCCAGGAGGGAGACGCGTCATCGGCCGACGAGCTGGCCCTTCAGGTAAGTGACCCAGTTCGTCGATCGCGATTCTTCGTCTCATGGTTGGTTTGTTTTTGACAGGGGCCCAAGTCCAAGGGGAAAGCGCGATCGAATTTGAGTGCGTTCTTCCTCTTGCCCCCTCTGTCGATTACTCACACTTTTGTAGCCCCGTCCGTCATCGTCATGGACGACACTTCCGAAAGTGGGGAGGAGACCGGTAACTTCGTTGTGGCCAAGAAGCAGGTCAGCGAGACCCGCGTCAAGCCCAAGGTAAGCTGGCTCCTTTTTCCCAGACCACGCCCCTTAATCCAGCTTTTTAGCCAATCAAGAAGGTCGCGGATGGATCATCCAAGTCGACCAAGTCCGTGCCTCCCCATCCGGTGCCGAAGGTGGAGGCCAGTCGCAAGGCGAGCGCCCCGCGAGCGACGACTACCCCGACCCCAGTGGCTAAGGTGAGACACAGATCTTGGTTCCCAGACGTCGACTAACTCGTTTTTCTTTCTTTTCTAGGTTGCCCAGGCGGCCCCCGCCGCTACCAAGACTCCACGCAGTGAGTTGGGCAGGGTGGCCGCGACCCTTGGTCGCGAGCGGAGTGTTGCGGCGGCCAAGGCCGAGCTCAAGGCTCAGAAGGCAGAAAAGTCCGTTGCGGCGGCCAAGAAGAAATCTGACTCGGTGAGTCGCGACTTTTTCTTGTCGTCGACTTTTTACTGACTTGACTGTTTCTAGACTCCTGCGAAGGCGTCGGCCCCCACGCCCCGAGCTCCGTTCACTCCCGCCGCCTACGACACCGAGGCGCTCCTTTCGGTGGCACGCCAAGGTTTCGCGGGGAAGTTGGAAAGGGCCGGCGTCGAGGTGCCAACTGACTTCGTGCGTTCCTCTATCTTTTTCTGCCATGCCTCGACGACTGACTTCCTTTTCATAGGAGGTCGCGCCAAGGCCCTGCGCGATGTGCGTGACGCGGCAGCGCGTCTGCTTCAAGAGCGTCGACGGGCGCCACGGCAATCGGTGTGCCCCGTGCGTGCTCTATAAACAGACTTGCACCAACGGCTACAAGCCCGCGGAGCAGCTGTATATGGGGCAACGCTTCGGGTACATCGCGCAGATGAGCGCGGACGGTAAGAGTCCACTCTTATCATTCATTTCTATTTTTGATCGTTTCTGACGACGTCTTCAGATCTCAACAAGTCCGCCAACCGTCTCGCCGACACCTTGGACGCGTACGGCGGGCTTCTTCGCACGGCCAACGAGATCCGCGTCCTGGCCATTGGCCAGTTCCGTGATTTCGTTGGTCAGCTGAAGGAGCACTTCGACGACGGCTCGGACGAACGCATCAAGGCGATGTTCGTCCACACCGCGACCGAGATCGACGCCGCCGAGATGGCCGACATCCGTAAGGGTGTTCGGATGATCTTGACCCACGGGGACTTGTTGGATGGCGAGGCGAACGAGCGGTTCGCGGCGCCTCCCGCCTTCTTCGATCCATTTTTCTATCGCGAGATGGAAAAGATGGAGAAGCAGTTCCAGAGGGAGATCGAGAAGGCCCAGGAATTCGACCAGTCGGACCCCGCGACCGTCCAGGATCAAGCGTTCCAACCTGGCGAGGACCACGAGATCGACGTCGCGCACTTGGCGAGTAGTCGCACCCGCGCGCCCTCTTCGTCGCCCCAGCCTTCGCCATCGCCGCCTCCCGTTGCGTCGTCGTCCCAAGCCGTTTTACAGGTTTTGGACTTTTCCGACAACTACAGCGAGACCTCGGCCGAGTCCACCAAGGCCGAGTCGGATGAAGACGCGGAGGGTGAAGAGGACGGGTCTGCCGGCAACGAGAACGCCGACGACGGGAAAGTCGACGACGAGAACGTCGAGGACGAGAACGTCGAGGACGAGGGCTCCGTCGCCGCGGGTGAGACTGCCATGGAGGTGGATGAGCAGTAGTTCAGCTCGTTCCACCGTCCGTGAACGTCGCGGTCCCAAATTTTTATTTATTATCTTGCATACATATCGTCGTCGCAGAGTAATCCAATCTATCATCTTGCTGCCTGAGTCGTCGTCGCGTGAACCTTTAAGTCGAAATTTTCAAAATTCTTAGAAGAATTTTCTTGAAACATTTTGAAAAAGTCCCGGACCCCGTCCTCAGTAGCGTCATTGGATTTTCCACTTTCCAGCACATGGGTCCAAGGGGTGTGCACGTTGTCGCGCACCTCAATTTCCAATGTGTGGACTTCTGCGGACTCTGTGGCTGATCTTTCGTAAGATCTGCCCTCTCCCAGGAACACAGATCTAAGCCGTCCTCGGCTTATCTGATGCGCGACTAGAAAAGTTTTTCCAGAGTCGACGATATAAAGTCTGGGTGGGCTCGACAGATTATGTCCAGTCCCATTCTCAGTCCTTATTTCGTTCCCATTCTTTCTCTCTACCCAGGCCTCGCTATGTCCGCATTTCCTCTCCCCCAAGACTTCGCATCGCTCGTCGCGTCGTGGAAGAAGGCTAAGCCTTCTCTCGCAGCGATGAACAAGCTGGGTCTAGGTGGTTCAGAGGGCATCCTCAGCGTTGGCAAGGATATTTTCTTTGTTTGAGTAAGTTGATTCGTGATGGCGTGTCGCGGCGATTATCTTATCTCGTCGACAGACCCGCTTTCAAGCCAGCTCGTTTGCTGCTCAAGATCCTCCCCGCGACGTTTTGGATTGTCTCGAGGAGGCCACCACGCTCGCTCTGTCTCAGACGGAACTGCTCAAGGAAGTTCCAGAGAAGCAGCGCGACGCCTCTCAGACTAAGGCCGTCAACAAGTATCGAGCCTATCTGATTTGGCATGAGTCCCTTGTCGCGGCGATCATCAGCCTGCGACAGGCTCAGGAGAGCATCCCACGTCCTGCTGCGACTCCGTCGTCGTCTGGGAAGGCCAAGGTATGATTCCCTGTCTTTGTCCAGATTTTCTTACGGATATTGTTGCACAGGCCGAAGACCCTGTTCCTGAGGCTTCAGGCCCAACTCCTGCTATCGACATTGATTCAGACGTCGAGATGGAGGCCCCCACTCCTGTTCAAGAGAAGGTGCGTCCGTCTCGAGCCTTTGCCGAGCACAGGTTGATTCTTCACAGACCCCGCGACCATCTACTCGCAAGACCGTCGCAGGACGGTCCGGTTCTCGATCGGTCGACGGATCTGGTCATGACGACTCCGTAGGGCTCGCGGACGTCTATGGGACTATCATTCGACTCATAGACGAGCACGATAGGTCGATGCGTCTTCTCAGCGCCAAAATGTCGAAACTTCACGCGGAGCAGATGGAGGCTCTAGGGAGCTGTCTCCAGAGTTTCCAGACGTGAGTTTTACTCAGTCGCGGCGACTACATTTCTGACCAATTACCCAGCCATCGTTCGTTGTCACCGGCTCGAAGAGGCAGCGACTCAGCAACAGTACCACTGATGCAACCCCGGGTGAGTCTCGCAGTTCCACCTCCTGTCGCGACACCTCGCTAACCGATTGGCAGCGTCCGCGTCCGACCGAAGGTTTATTGCGGACCGAGTGCATCGACATCAATTGTACCGGTTGCGGCGGTCCATTCCACTCGAGCTCCTCATCGAGGAACGCGACTACGTCACGTCGCGGCTAGAGGAATGGAAGACCGCGCTCAAGGACGTCAAGGAAGCCATTGACCTCTCGATGTCAAAGAATGCGGCCTAATCTTTTCCTATTTTGTTCTATCTGCACTCTCCTTCCATATGCCTCTCTTCTCTCATGTCACTTATTTATGAAGTCGCGTCTCTTCTTCTCGCGCACCTCCTTATGACCTTTTTCTCTTAGATACAACCCAGTATAGTCCTTAGGTACCAGCTAGCACCCAAGCAATATACTGAATTCTGTCTAAAACTGAGAGAAGCGACGTCTTGTCGTGCGAGGGCTTGCCGCGACAATTATTTGCGCGCCAGACTTTCACTCGACAGAAGCTGGATCCTCTACAGGGTCGTCGTCGTCGTCACTGTCCGAGTTCTTGAGTTTCACGCCTTCGAACTGGTAGTCGCGGACGTCAGATATTTCCTCCACCAACTCATCGAGTTTAGCAGGCGAAATGTCTATCAGCTTCTTTATATCTTCAGAGAGTGTCAACTTCTGTCTTGCCAAATAGGGTATTACTCGGAACGCCGCGACTTTCGCATGGAACATCGCACCGTTCATTTCACAGACCAAGTAAGAACCTCCTTTGGTCTTTCGAACTACAATCATGGGACCAAGATATCTAGCTTTCATCTTGTTGTCCAATGATTTTTCAATAGCTGTGTTCCTGACCAACACTAAGTCCCCTGGCACAAACTTGTAATCTTTGATCACATGTTTGTACTCGAGTTCGTAGCGTTGAACCATCTTTAATTTGGCGTCGCTGACGCGGCTGCGCATATCTTCTATATGGTCGGCGTGTTTCGCTAGAGCGCGTGCTCTGAGACCAATGAGATCCGCAGAGTCGACGATCCGGTCAGGATATTCGACTAACCACGTAGCTTCGACTATATCCAGAGGGATGGTAGGGTGGGCCCCACATACTGCGAAGTATGGTGAACAACCCAGCCCGCGACGCACTGTAATTCTATCTGCCCACAAGACTTGTGGGAAGAACCAAAACCATTTGGAGGCGTTTCCCCCTGTAGCTTTGTACAGTGACTGTCGAATGTCCCAATGACCTCTTTCAACAGTGCCATTCGCTTGGGAATTGTAAGGAGATATCCTTATTCCCTTGATACCATATTTCTTTTGTAACCAATTCAACGCCGCGACAAATTGTCCTGCGTTATCGGTTACAATCCACTTAGGACACCCCCACGACACACTATGTCTTCGAGCAAGAAACGCGCGATTGCCTTGGCGTTGTCAGCCTGTAGCGGTCGCGCTTCCACGTAGCGGGTCAAAGAATCCCTTGCTGCGACGACATATCTGTATCCGTTGGAAGGCGTTCCCATAATCATGACATCTGTATGTATCTTCTGAAATACACTTGGAGTCATCGTCGGCGTCGGTGGAGTGCGGAGGAGAGTTTTCTGGCGGACTTGGCAGCTATGACAAGTCTTTATCCACCAGTCGACGTCTCTTTCCATTTCTGGCCACCAAAACCGAGTTTCCAACAGGCTCTTAGTGCTGAAAAGACCCTTATGACCCAGCGCGTCGTGACACGCCTTCATCATATAAGTCCTGTGGTGCTTGTCCACGACCAGTCTATGAATCCCGTTGGTCGATCTCTTGTACATTTTTCCATTTTTGAGGAAAAACTGTCGCGAGAATTTGAGAAACGATCTGAACCGTTTATCTGTCATTTCAGGCCTTATAGAAGTGTCTTTCAACCACTTCCTAGCCATTACCAACTTATTGTCCTGTTCAATCCCTGTGCCCGTCCGGTGATCCTCAATATAGGGATCCTCAGGATTGTCGCGCAGTTCAAGATCAGGCAAAAGCGGTTCTCCGTTTGCCACATCGTTCAGCATGAAGACTGGAACGACGAGTCCTTGAGCGTCATATGCGTCTTTGACACGCCGATTCTCAGCGCGACGAGAGTCGCAAGCTTCGACCAGCTCTTTGGATATGTCGTCGACCGACTCAGCACACCCGACCATAGAGTTAAGGTAGCCACCTCTGGTGTCAATATCCCTTTTGAACTCTTCAAAGTCTAATGGTTGTTCTGTGTCGTAGTCCCAATTCTCGTTGTTCTCTGGTGGTGGCTCGTCGAAGATTTCCTCTTCGTCATTGGGATACTCTTCATCTCCAGGTGCAGGTCGTCGTCGCGACAAGCCATCTGGTGAGAAGGTGATTCCTCTGACATGTTTCAAGGTAAACTGAAACATGAGGATCTCCTCAGCCCAACGGTTGATATTTGCATTTGGCAGGTTACCAACGTTCCTTAGCATGCCTGCCAAGTACAGCGCGTCGGTTTCGACTACCAATTTTCTACAACCAAGAAGCCAGTGAGCCATGGCTTGAAGCACGCGCTTCACACCATAAAGTTCACGCTTCGGTTGAGAAAACCTAGCTTCTCTTTCTGTAAGTGGGATACTCCCAAATTTCGCGTAATAGACCTTCTTTGGATCATCTGGGTCGCGCTGGTAAATTTCGAAACCCGCGGCCATCCAGGATGTGTCTATTGCGACGACAATCTCGGAGTCCCACTCATAGTTCAGAGGCTTAAGCGACGGACAGACTTGTATCGCGTCTTTAAGTCTTTGAAATGCGAGTTTCTGTTTGTCACCCCATTCAAAATGCGCATTCTTGTTCACCAGTCTCTGAATTGGTCGCGCCATTTCAGAAAATCCTCTAATGAACATTCGCATGACCCCAATCGTGCCCATAAATTGTCGAACCTCCGAGACGTCCCTCAAGTCTGGCCAACGCATGATTACACCAACTCTGTCCGCGTCAGGTTTTCTACCTTCAAACGAACAGATGTGGCCAACCACAGCGAACTCGTCGGCGCAAACCACCGACTTGGTACCAGACAGAGTCGCGCCACAGTAGCCGATTCTGTGCACGACGCGGTTCACATTCTGAAAGTGTTCCCATACGAAGCGACGGATCCCAGGATTTTCCGGAATCGTTTCACAGGTTCCATCGGGTAACAGATACCTGGTTCCAGGTCCTCGAACGGGTACGTCGTCGATGTATGGAATAGTAACATGAGGGATTTCGTCTTTCAAAATGAAAGTAACGTCCTCATGGAATATGGGTACTGAGTTGGTCCATCCTTGTGGGAGTTTGACCAACCTCAGCGCACCGAACGGTGACTGGAATGTAGTCAAGTCGCGACTAGCTGGATCGATGTCACGCTGGTCGTAGCCTGAGTACAAATCTAGCGCAGCACCACAGGCGCGACCGGCGAAGTGGTTTGCTAACTCCTCTGTCGCGGGCGGCAATACTGAATGTGCGATAGTAATTGCATTGAGTGGTTCTAGCGAGTGCACCAGTCTGATACTCTTCCCATCCTTCTTAAGTACAGCGAAGAACTTGCTCCGATAAGAGGAATTGGAAGGCTCATAGACCTGGGCCGCGATTTTGTCTTTAATGACCTTGCACACTTGGTCGAACATGCCGCGAGGTATAGGAATATTCCCTTCGCGATATGCTGTATGGGGAACTGTCGCGATCTTGACAGGAGGAAATATATCCTGTCTTAATGCGCCACGTTCTTCATCATTGAACGCGAAACTCTGATTGTGAAGCATGTAGAAGTGCATGAGCAACTTCCGTTCTTCTGGCAATAAGAAGTCCCCTTTGTGTAACTTGTCCACAATATCCCTGCGTTCCGCCGTGAATCTACCAGTTGGGGTAAAATCAGGTGGTCGCGGGTTTAGAGTAGGTAGCGTATCCAAGGGATCTCCCACCATTTCTCGAATTATTCGGTCGCTCTCAGAACCCATCGTGTACACTGGTCTGACCTTCTGGTCTACAGGTTTGTATTTCTTTCCTGCGAACACAGCGTATTTGTCGCGACTAGAAGAGTCGTCGTCTAGTACACTCCAAGTACCAACAGTCAGTTTTTCTGTTGCCGCGTCTGAGAGTCTTTCATTCATATATGAATGAAACAAAGTCGACGCAGCGACGTCTTTATTCATTTCCTTGTCCTCTTTCGACGACAAGATATATGCCTCTACTAGCTCAGTTTGGGTAAACTGGCCACTAGAACGCGGCTTTCTTAGATCCTCGAACACTACATTCCCATCTTTTCCCAACGACACAGTCACCGCGACTTCTTCTCCTTGACTCAACCTGGTCAATTCCTCGAAGCTCTTTGAAAATCCCGTTCAGGGTTCGGTTCGTCTGGACTGGTCGTCGGTTTCGACGAACTGTAGGGCCCGGTAGATCCGTCGTTGTTTTTGGTGTTACGCGGCAAGTCGTCTGCACGACGTGGCTGCGTAGCCATTGCACAACGTGTCTTTAGATTGGGATCGCGCATGGTGATTATTTGGCTGCCGTCGGCCGCGTTCTTGATATTGCTTTCAGTCGCGATATCAAACGGTCTGCCGAGCAACACCTTATAAGCTGGACTTTCCAAAATGTGCACTTGCAGGTAGACCAGGATGGTCCCAAACCTGAAGGGTACATTTCTCGCTAATCCCAGTGACTTAGAGATAGATCCATTTGCACTTTCCATATAGATGACGACCTTTGGGTCCCAGCTCAATTGTGCGTCGACGGCCTCTGAGAAAGCCATCGATACAATCTGAGATCCACTGTCTAGGATGCAGTCCGCGTCGAGACGCGCGTTAATCCGTCCGTTTATCGTTCTGAGAGCAGCCGACGAATCACCAACATAGACATGTCTTGGGTTCTCATTAGAGGGTATCGACTCCAAGTACATCTCATATGGATCCGTCGCGACAACTGCGCCAATGGGAATTTCTCCTTCAACTGTGTTATGATAGAACACAGGTTCGGGCAATTCCTTAGCACTGACTAGGTTGTAGCTCAGTTCTCCATCCCAAACGTCTTCAACGACGCGACCAGTTTCTTGAAGCATGGACTTCTGAACCGGTACTCGTTTCTTCGAAGAGTCCTTCAGAATGGAGTCGCGGACAGTCCCCGAAACTGCTAGGAGTTCACCCACAGTGACGTCGACTGACGCGTTTTTCATTTTGTCGTAGACTGCTTCTGCCACAGCCTTCTTTTGAATCGGTGCACGCAACTGGTATTTATCTGGAACGCGCGCTTTTGAAGAATGTACTGGTTCTTGTAGAACGGGCTTGACTTTCTCAAACGGTAGTTCCTTTCTCTTTTCGACGTTGTCGCGCACTGATTCCTCATCATTGTCGCTATTGCTAACTTCTTCAATAATCACAGGTTTTCTCGGTTTCTCTCGTCGCTCAGCTCGTTTATCATGGTCCTCAGAGGGCTTGGCTGAGTTTGTGGGTTTAGCCCCCTTCCTTGAACCATTTAGAAACCCGAGTTGTTATCGTCGCGCTCAGGTTGGCTATTCGCACCACGACGGGTTTGAATGAACTGCTCCTGAGTCTGAGGATAACCACTGTTCATGTTGTTGAAGTAGCCGGCCATGGCGTCGGTCATGGCTTTCTGCATGAATTGGCCCATGACACTTTCCATTGCATTGCTGGTTGAACCAGATGCAGCTCTTTGAGTCTTTGGCTCAGCGCGACTCTCTGGGGTTGGCCGCGACGACTTCTTCTCATATTGGATGAGTTGACTTCGAAGGGAGCGTATCTCATCTGCCACTTCTTCAGGGTAGTCGGACATATCATCATTGTCGCGGCTATCGAACTGATCCAAGTAGTAGGAGTCTTGGAAGTTGACGGACTTGCCCTTCTTCTTCCAGTAAGCCTCTACTCGTTGTCCCTGAGTCCCTTCTCCGTTTGGTAGGAAACTGTCGTCGAAGAGCCTCCACATCCCTTTGGTGTCGACTTTGAGAAGGTTTTTCTCAATGTGAGACCTCTTGAGTGGGCACTCGTTCGACCAGTGACCAGTTTGTCCACAGTAGCGACAGTCGTCGTTCCGTGCGGCAGCTCCTCCTTGTGCGCGACTTTCGAAGTGGGGCACAGAAGAGTTGTTGCCTACTGGCCGCGACCGCTGTATGGGCGCTTCGCGAGCAGTCTGTACGAACGTCTTCAACGCTTCCTGCAACTGAGTCTGTAGCTCTTTTTGGTGTAGAAGAAATGAATCCTTCAAGTTGGAAATCGAGTTTTCCAACTCCTCAACCTTAGCATGGTTGGGGGGACTAGTCTCATAGTCGAAACGAACCTTGGGAGGTCGCGCGATGATGGGAATTTCGTCTTCGTTACTCAACGTCGACGCCATTTCTTCCGCCATTGTCATTAGTTCTTTCAGCTGGATGGGGTCGTCCTGCCGATTGACTCCAGTCGCGGGGACATTAGCGTTTGCTATCCCGGCGCGAGTTTGATAGCGCTTATTGAATACTTGACTCGTAGCCAAAGCGTTCCTCAAGACGGTACTGAACTCAGAGTCCAAAGTACGCATGTAGCGTTCACACGCGACTTTGTTGGTAATAATGGCAGGAGGGACTGACAGTCGCTTGTAGTGACTATACATTTGAAGGCCGAAACGCTTCAAATCTCCTTCATCCGTTATTTTGATTCCACGGTTCTCGCGACAGAGTCTATCTAGATCCGCCATGGTCCCCGTTTTTCGCTTGGACACCTCAGGGTATCCTTTTAATATTTCGGCCTCGAACTCCGCGACAGTTTTCGTGTCGTCGGAATAGGTATCGAGACCTTCCCATACGTCCATTACTTGCCGCGACGGCAGGTAACGAATGTACATGCTTTTTGCTTGTTTGGCATCTGTGATGCCACCATCCTCCACGATCTGCGCGCAGTGACGCAAATATGCCTCAATCGACAGGGGATCCTTTTCATCAAGTATAGGTCTACTTGTGTCCCAAGGTTGGGGGATTTTGAACCCAGTCTTTGGAGCCATAGTTGTCGCGACTGAAGTCACAGGGGAAGTAGGGATGTTGTTAGAATTCGTGTTTGTAGCGGTGACGCTACTAGACAATTCTGAGAGGGTTTGTGAGCTAGTCTGAGATCGACTGATTGTCGTCGAACTCGAAGTAGCCGCGTCTAAAGCTGGAAGCTTCGACGTCGAATTCACTCTTTGTTTTCCTTTTGCCTTGGAAGGCAAGGGTGGTAGATACAAAGGTGTTCTATGTCTTGCAGACCTTCGTGGTTTTTCGAAAGGTCCTGAGGTTGAAGCGTTTCCTTCAGTCTCAATCTCCGCTTGGTCCTCAAGAGGTCGCGCAGGAGCTTGGGATCGGAATAAACTGCTTCGCGGGATAAACCCTTGGTCTCTATCCGACGTCGCGGTAAAGAATCCGGTTTATTGATTTTTAAAGTTTATGAAACTTTAGAAGCCCCTCGCGGTGGGCTCCAGATGAAATGCTGAGGGCGTGCTCACAAGTGAATCTACTATGAAAGTAAACCCAAATATAAACACGTTCACACTCCTCGTAATCAGCTTCTCAGTGTGTGAAAGATGCGAGGGCTTCGGGGTGGACAGAGCACCAGTATCACAACTCTCAATAGACGCAGATCCAATAGTCGCGGAGACGAAGTCGACGACAAGAATTTATATATAGCAAACAATGGTATCTCAACCAATATCTCCTATACGAACGCAACCAACACTAATCCAATCCACAACCAACAATATAACAAGTCAGAGCTTAATACGAAGTATTAAGATCCCTTGTAGCGACAGCGTCCAGATGGTGACGCAAAGCCCAAATATCAAGTCGACGCACTGCCAACCGATACAACCAATATACTGAGTCGACGCACTGCCAACTAGTAAACCAAAATGTCGAGTCGACGCGCTGCCAACTGACACAACCAAAAGTACTGAGTCGACGCACTGCCAACTAGTAAACCAAAATGCCGCGTCGACGCACTGCCAACTAACAGCCAATATCCAATGTCCAAAACCCGAGCACAACTTGTCGACGCACTGCCAAGCAAGAAGTGTGGAACCAAAGTTCTCAAGTCGACGCACTGCCAACTGACCAAAACAACCCGAGCACAACTAGTCGACGCACTGCCAAGCTAGAGGTGTGGAACGATCTCAACAAAGCCCTAAGGCGACGACACTAAATGCCGCGACAATACCAGATGCGGCGAATCTGACTTTCTGATATCTCAAAACTCAAACTCAAATCACAGTAGCTACAAGTGCTCAGGGAGCAACTCGTCGCGACCGGGCAGGGGTAGCAGAACTTCTTAGGGTGGAATCACGCGGCACGCAAATTGTACAAAACAATCTGAAATGGTAGTGATTCACAGTCCGGGAAAAGCTTCCTAATACAAAGAGACGACGTGCTACTTATACTGTCTACGACGCTGCTTAGTAAAGTCCTGTACAACTGCATAGTAGCTACGCTATCTAAGATCGGTTGCCTTTTAGGGTAATTGAAAAGTTCGAACGATCGGACAGGTCCTGAGTGATCAGGACCCCGCTCCATCGTCCATATGATACTTTTGATGTGGGCCAACCCACCGCGTCATACTTTTGGAATACGACGTGCTGGATTGGCCAACGGGCATGTCTTGGCATGTGAGACCAACGTGGGCGCCCCAAGAAGCCGTATGGCCCTAGGCACGCCAGTCGTCCCCCACATGGTTCGGTTCACGGATCTTACCGTGTCGGTTTCTAGTGTGTTTGGGTATGGGCGCGACTTCGCCGTGACACTTGGAAGCGTCACCGCGACGCGTCCACAATGTCCCGTGATCGAATGGATCCTGACATGTGACAAGTCGTCGTCGTGGCATGATCTGAGGAAACGTCCAACTCAAAACCGGGAGTTGCCGCGACAAGATGGTTTAAGTCTTGTAACGCCAAGTCCTGTCCAATAGTAGTTCTATTATTGAGAACGTCGCGCATTGCTCAGCCCTTCAGCCCAAGTTCCCATCTGCAGAGAATGACCCTTATTGAGAAGTCGACGCAACGACATATCCCTTTTTGGGGAATGGTCGCGGTCCAAGCGTTCGTCACTAATGGCCCTGAGCCTGGTGTAGACTCATAAGACCAGTTCCACAGTAGTGGTCTGACTGCCTTGCTATCGTCGACACTATCCACAGTCGTCGACTGGGCAGTAGACCCATAAGTCCTACTGAGCGCAACACTGTTAACCGCGACACAATACACCGAGTGGTTCAAGAGTAAACTCTGTAAAAAGCGCAAAAATACGCCCTTACAGAGCTGGTGCAGAGCGCGTCTGGTAGCCAGCCTATCACCGGAAAAGTGCGAGTTCGAACGCACGGAAATCGAATACCTGGGTGTAATCATTGGACACAACTCGATGCGGATGGACCCTGTCAAGATCAAGGGCGTGATGGAATGGCCGGAACCAAAGAGCGTCAAACAAGTCCAAGCCTTCCTCGGATTCACAAACTTCTATCGACGTTTCGTTCGGGGGTATGCGGAGGTCGCCAAGCCGTTGACGCGGCTGACAGGGAAGGCAGGATGGTCATGGGGTCCGGATGAACATGCGGCGTTTGATGGGTTGAAGAGGAGAATCGTGGAGGATGCGGTCCTAACACTGCCAAACGACACCGGCCAATATCGTCTGGAAGCCGATGCTTCGGAAGGGGCAACAGGATCCGTTTTGAGCCAAAACCAAGACGGCATTTGGCGCCCAATCGCATTTATTTCGCACGCACTGACCGAAACCGAGCGAAATTACGAGATCTACGACAAGGAAATGCTTGCAATCATGCTATCACTCGATGAATGGAGGCAGCTACTCCTGGGAGCCACGGAAACATTTGAGATCTTCACCGATCATCAGAATCTGGAGTACTTCCGGAAACCGCAGAAGCTCAATCGACGGCAAGCACGATGGATCACGGAGTTGGCCGAGTTTGATTTCACCCTACGACACCGACCCGGCGCACTTAACCGCAAGGCGGATCTCCTGTCTCGACGAGCAGATCACGATCAGGGCAAGAACGACAACAAGGACGTCACGCTACTGAAGCCCGAGTTCTTCCGATCACAAGAAGTCACATTCAAGGGACAGGATCAGCAGCTAATCGACGAAATCAAGGCCATTCGATCAATTGATGGAAGCGTCAAGGCGGCCTTAGAGAAGTCACTCGTCGGATGGAAGAAGGAAGAGGGGCTTATCACGTATCATGGGAAGCTCTATGTACCAAGGGACGAGGAGTTGCGGGACAAGATCATCGGACTACACCACGACACACCCTTGGTCGGACACGCTGGGATCAACCGAACGCAGGAGATGGTGGAAAGGAACTACTGGTGGCCAAGGATGGGAAACCAAATTCGGAAATACATCCAGACGTGCGAAGCGTGCCAGCGGACCAAGACCAGAAGAGCCAGGACAGGGAGTTTGCACCCGCATGCAGTTCCAAACGCACCGTGGGAAATCATCTCCATGGATCAGATCGGACCCTTGCCGGTCAGTAACGGGTATGATGCAATTCATGTGTGGTGTGACACCTTCACCAAAATGATCCATGTCGAACCAATTAGTACTGACATCAGCAGCGAAGGAGTGGCACGATTAACCAGGGACCGAGTCTTCCGCTACCACGGGATCCCTCGCAAGATCATCACCGACAGGGATTCGCGTTACATCAAGGGCTTCATGAGGGAGACAAATCGGATGTTGGGCGTGGAAATGAACCCGGGGACCGCATATCACCCGATCACGGATGGGCAGACAGAACGCATGAATCAGGAGATCGAGCATTATCTCCGCATCTACGTCAATTACCATCAGACGGACTGGTCGGAGTGGCTGGGAATGGCGGAGTTCGCATACAATGACAAGATGAACACGTCTACCAAAATATCGCCATTCTATGCGAATCACGGATATCACCCGTGGAAGGGAGTGGAGCAACGGATGGAGTCAAGAAACAAATCGGCGGAGGAATTTGTAAAAAGAATCAAAGAAATACAAGACGAAGCAAAAGCAGCATTAGAAAAAGCAAAAGAAAAAATGAAAAAATACTACGATAAACAAAGAAAAGAAGTTCCGGAGTTGAAGGTTGGGATGGAGGTGTACATAGAAGGGGAAAATATCGAAACGGATCGACCGTCAAAGAAGATGAGCGACAAGAGATTGGGACCATACGAGATACTGGAGAAGGTTGGAGCGGCTGCATGGAAACTGGACTTGCCGGACACGGACCGAAGACATCCGGTGTTCAACGAGTCACTGTTGACACCCTATCACGAACCACCCCCCCATCGCCGAGAGAAGAGGCCTGTAGCCAAGATGATCGGAGAAGCAGAGGAGTGGGAAGTCGAAGAAATTGTGAAAGAGCGAAACGTCGGCCAAGGAAAACAGTACTTGGTCAAATGGAAGGGATGGCCGCACAGCGAGAACACCTGGGAACCATCACGTCACCTTACCCACGCAAAGAAGGTCCTAAGGGATTGGCAGAGGAAACAATCCAACCCAGACACACGCATTCGCCTCCTGCCAACTCTCGAAGCCGGACATTGGGATTATCTCATCCATCGATACAAACCCAAAGACGAGCGCCTTCCATATCCCCAGCGACAACTCTTCGATCCCTACGAGAACGTCTTTACACCCATCGGCCTAGTCGATGAGGACATCGACCCTAGAGAGGGGGTAATGTCATAATTCGACTCTTTTTCATCTTATCATTGGCGATCTTATCTTATCTTGGCACGACTTATCTTATCACGGATCACAGCATCAGACGGTCCGGGCTAGGGGTTCCAGGGGTTATCTCTATCGATTCGAGGCTGCGCGACATATGCTCCGGAGGGCTCTACTACAACCCATGACCAGTGCTCCATGCGGTACATAGCCCTATGACTCATTAGTTGTAGATATGACTCAGACTGGATTTGGGTATAAATACTGTAGCTACTTGGTTGTATTCTCCAGTCTTCGAATTCGCTTCTCTTTTCGACTTTGTTTTTGGGTTGATTGTCACAATGTCTTGGCAAATGAGTCCAACGTGGGCGCCCCAAGAAGCTGTATGGCCCTAGGCACGCCAGGTGTTGCTCACATGGTTTGGTTCACGGATCTAGCCCGTGTTGCTTTTGGTGTGTTTGGGTATGGTGCAACTCACCGTGACACTGAGAGGTGTCACTGCAACGTGTCCACAACATCCTGTGATTGAGTGGAGCATGACATGTGACAAGTTGTTGCTGTGGCATGATCAGAGGAAAAGTCCAACCCAAGGCTAGGAGTTGCTGCAACAAGATTGGTTTAATCTTGTAACGCCAAGTCCTACTAGTATATTTGTTATGTTGAGCATGTTGCGCATTGCTAGGCCCCCCAGCACAAGTTCCCATCTGCAGAGAATGACCCTTTTGAGGAGTCGCTGCAACAAAGTATCCCTTCTGAGGATTTGTTGCGGTCCAGGTGTCCGTCACTCATAGCCCTGAGCCTGGTGTAGACTCATAAGACCAATTCCACAGTAGTGGTCTGACTGCCTTGCTATCGTTGTGGTGGGAAAGAGTTCCCGTGCGAGGGTTTGAGTGTTGTGCTGGAAAGATGGGACAATGGCCTAGCTAAGAATCACCAGAAGGGTGTCTTAGTAGTGTAGCTCTGGTGGTCAGATCTGGTAGAATCCCAAGGGTAGCCTGTAACTTTTATGTCTAGAGCTCTGACGAGTAGTATGGAATATTGGTACTGCCACAGGGTAGACCTCTAATGCAACAACTTGAGTGCTGTGTGCGCTGAACCAAAAACATGCCTTGTCCGCTTGACAATGTTGTCTAATTCTGAGTCCAAGAAGTGTGTATTGTTTGGTGATTTCCAAACAAACAAAACCCAACGTGCCCTCTCTCCAGGACCGTCAGGGCTGCATATCTAAGAGTAGCTAAAGCCCATGTCAAGGCAGTATCATAAAGGTGATATGAATCCTTGCAACTAACCACTCTGAGTCCAGGCATGCATCTGACGCAATGGCTCAGCCAACCATGTGTGCAATGAGTACAGGTCTGCTGCCCAACAGCCCGGTGCTTGCCCAGAGCACCCTCTTGCACATGGCCTACGGACCTTGGACTGCCGGATGGCTTCGCCGCTCAAACCCACACCCCTGATGTACATTGCTGCGCAGGTGATTACTGTTGTTGTCCCATGTGACCCATGACCACCCGTCTTGTCCGTGACCAAGAAGTATGTGCGGCTCAAGTGATCAACGTGCTGTTTGATAGTGTAGATGCACCCAGCCCTGTTGTCTTTGTCGTTGATCACCGAGTCCTAGAAGAAAAAGAATCAGCTGAATTCATTTGAATGACGGAGTTGTCAGGGGACGCCACGCTCGTTGGGCACGTGACCATGCATGTGACCCACTGCGCCCTCTCTGCCGACCCGTGCCTGCTCACCTGTCGATCACCCAGCCTCCTCCTCCTCCTCTGATCCTCATCTCCATCCATGCCAACATCCGCCCTCTCCCTCCTTCCCCTGGCCATCTCCCTTGAATCCCTGCAAGCGGTCTAGCCAAGCCCGATTCCTTGCACCAGGGAGTGCTACTGCCGTATGCACTCCTCCCCCTTCACTTCGGCCTTCTCCCCGCGGATGTGGTCTACTGCCGTACAGGCTCGTACCAGATGCCCTTGCGCTCATCCGCACCACCCCTCTTCCCAGTTGGGCATTGGTCCTCGCCTCCGATGTCTCCACTGGCTGGCCCGGCACTGGCCTGGCCACTGGGCTCCTCCAGTGTGGCCTTCCACTGTTGGTGTCTCAGGAGCTGGCCATCACTGGCCCCTCTGAGCCACTCACTATCTTATCTGGGTTTGTCATTATCTACTTGTCATCTGCCATTGTTCCATGGCAGTGATATCCCATCATCATCAGTCACTTGTCACAGCTGACTATATAGTGTGACACCTGGGCACATGGATCCTTGAACCGTTCTCTAAGGATCCCCCTCTGTGCTCAGGTGAGTAGTATACCTCCCTTGTATTTGATAGTCTCTAAGGATCCCCCTCTGTGCTCAGACTCATGTGAGGTTGTTGTGTGCTGTGTGCTCTCTTCCTTCGGGCTCGCAGGAGTTGCCCTTACAGGAGTGAGAAGAAACAGAAAATCAATATACAACCCGGAAGCATGTAAGGCAGGAGCAAAGGGATGTTGTGATGATTGGCTGTGTTATTGTGCGTAGCCACTGATGATTCCATCATCCCAAGTTCCCCTTCTTGACTCGTGTGCCCTACCACATTGTTGACACCATCCACAGTTGTTGACTGGGCAGCAGACCCTTAAATCCTACTGAGCGCAACACTGGCAACCACGACACAATACACCAAATAGTTCAAGAGTAAACTCTGTAAAAGCGCAAAAGTACACCCTTATAGAGCTGGTGCAGAGCGCGTCTGGTAGCCAGCCTATCAATGGCAGTAGACCACATCCATGAAAAGAAGGCTGAAGTAGAGGGGGAGGAGTGCGTATGGCAGTAGCACCCCCTGGTGCAAGGAATTGGGCTTGGCTAGACTGCTTGCGGGGATTTGAAGGAGATGGCTGGGAGAAGGAGTAAGAGGGCGGACATTGGCACGGACGGAGATGAGGATCAGAGGAGGAGGAGGAGGCCAGGTGATCAGCAGGTGAGCAGGCACAGGTCGGCAGAGAGGGTGCAGTGGATCATGTTCATGGTCACGTGCCCAAGGAGTGCAGTGTCCCCTAACAGAGTCAGTGTATGTGCATGGTTGCATACCCAAAGAGCATGGTGTCCCCTGACACGAGCATTGGATGATCCAATAACAATATTATATATATGAGGTCCCTGTGAAACAGAACCAAAAAGTAATCTCAAAGTACTACAGATGATCTCATGTTTATGCACTGTGTTATTCACCAATACAAAACCACTTCAACATTATATTGTTGCTGGGACTCTGCTGTCTTGTGTCTGCAACAAATCATGATTGGTTGGGGATATCTCCATCTCATCCTGGTATTTTCTTGCTTCTTGAGAATACCTTGGCACAACGCTGCTCCGATTCCAGTTTGATGATTGCTGTACTACATAGGATTGTACCAGCTTTTCACTCCAAATTTCAACTTCACCCTGGGTCTCACCTCTTTTGTCCTCCTGTACCCAGAAACATATTGTCAGAGTGGCAGCCAGATAAGTCAAGATGCAATTGCTTAACGATGGATTCTGTCAAAGAATCAAGCATAGAACACAAAAAAATCCGGTAAAAGCCAACGTATTATCATCTTAGCTCAATGGCAAGCGAAAGTTGAAATTTGTGTAGAGAGAAAGACACGGACGATTTTCAAATGGTTCCAAATACAGCTTAGCATATCTAGCTAGCGCACTCAATCATCATACTAGAAAGACAGCAATCAGAGTGGTCCACTTCTTGGAAGCAGATAACTCACCACGAGGAACATGGATCCGGGCCAGGGGCTCGTTCCCCCCCACGGCGTCAAATACACGTTCGTCTCCGTCTCATTGATGACCTGCGTGAAACCAGCCAGCTTGCCCGGATCGCCCGCGGCGCGGCGGACATTCTTCAGCTTGAATATGACGCGAACGATCTCCGCGATCGTCTGCTCGGCGTACGTCACACCGGGGCACGCGTGGAAGCCGGCGCCGTTCAGGGAATACGCCGAGCTGGGGCGCGTCGGGTCGACGGACGTGGGGTTCGGGAAGTCGTCCGGCTGTGGCACGATGAGCTGTGAGACTGAGCAAGGGGGGGGAGCGGACGCACGTTCAGGTTGGCGTTCCGGAAACTGGCCCAGATGCGGTCGCCCGCTTTGAGGCTCATGGGGGGCAGCCCGGAGCCCTGCGGGATCTCAGCGTCGACGACCGAGGTACGCCAGAGACCGGTGTACTGCGGGTTTAGACCTGCGACGAGTGAGAAGAGAAGAGAAGCCGTGACAGTTGGGAGAATGAGACGCACGCATCGCTTCCGCGACATATCCTCTCAGTAGTGTGGTCGAGGCCGGGTCATCGCTCTGCGCAAGCTGCAAGATCTTCGCGCGCTCAGCCGCATGCGCGTCGTCCAGATAGAAGTCGATGACGTGCACGGCCGCTGTCGCGCAGGTGAGCATGTCACGCCAGGCACCGCCGCAGCCCACTCACCCTGCGCATAGTTCACGGAAGATCCGATCGCGAGCCCCACGACCATCGCCACGAGCTCATTCATCGGCTTGCCCGTGTCCGAGAGCTTGCTGAGGAACGGGTAGCACGGCTTGTCCTGCTGGGGCCACAGGAACTTGGAGACGTTCGCAACAAAGCCGACAAGCGCGTTGGGTGCGCTACCCGGAGCGATTTCGAGCACGCTCTTGGCGATTAGCGCTTGGAGCACTCCGCCCGACTGGATCGCAGCGTGCCTAAGCGAGAAGCCGTGCTCGTTGTCCCCGATGCTCAGGAAAGTGAGCTGGAACTGGAGGAGAGGGGGAGACAGGTAAGCGCTGGATTCTCGACCGTCTAGGCTAAGACTTACTAGCAGAGCGAACATGTCGTACACCTCCTGTTCTGTGTAAAGCCCCCTCGGGTTCTGCGGCGTCTTCAAGGGAAGACCGCACTGGCAGAAGAGAACACTCAGAGAGGATAACTGGAGAAGCAACGCCACTCACCATGCGGTCAGCAGCCCAATGCACCGACGTGGAGTTGATAACCTGTTTCACGATGTCGACGTAGTTGCCGGCAACGCCGTCGTACTTCCACGAGCGTTGCTTGATGAACTGCGTCGTCATGTCGCGGTACCACACACGGTAGCCGCTCAGCGCCGATTCGGTCGGGAAGATCGCGTGCAGGGCCAGAGCCAGATCGGGGTCGTGTCTGGTAGTCAAATCAGCATCACAGCATCACAGACAGCACAGACAGCACAGCCGCTCACTTTTGTGGGGTGTCGAACGCTAACAGGAAACCGTAGCCGTTCCCGAGAGGGCTCATCTCGTACACCGTCTTGAAGCGCGCGGGGTCGCTGAACACGGTTTTGATCCCGGTGAAGGTGTTGAGCACTTTTACGACAGGCGTTGCGACGGGGCGGGTGAAGGTGTACTGCCCGGCGAGACCTTGCTTGGTGAGGCTGTTCTGCATCTTTTGCGGCGTAAAGAAGGGGAAGCAGCCGTAGGTGGAGTTCTGAACGAAGTGAGAACTTGACCAGTAGGTGGCTAAAGGTCGCTTACGTAGGGGTAATGGCGAGGCAAGTGTCGCATGAGAAGTTTGGGCACTGGGGATACATGAGACTCCAAACGAGAGAGATCGGATGGTCTTACTCTCTCCCCCCTGCAGTGGAGTGGTTAGCAAGGTCGCGTGAGACAGACAGAAGACTCACGCAGCCGCCGTTGTTAGGATCGCGTACACAGTCTTGGAATCCCCATGTTGTCAAATTCGCCGCTGTGAGAGTGGATGAGCGATCTGGAAAGTGTTTGAGAAGTCGACTTGCGCGTGAAGTCGGTGGTGTTGAAGCGGTCGCCGCGAACGAGCGCAATCGCGTCGCCTAGCACGGCCCGGGTCATCTGCACAAGCTCGTGAGTCATGTGAATATTGTCGAGTGCAGCGAACGAACCGTATACCCAGCTGCGAACCGGAGCCCTGAAGACAAAGGCATCGTATCCTCGCACTGCAAACCAGTATACAACTCCAGATTGTCGATATGGCCATACAGCCTCCGGGCCGCAGACTACGTTGTGGTCAATGTGGAACCAAAGTCGCCTCCTCAGGAGTGGGCAAGCACGCACGCTGATCTCGGGGTCGCTGTTCCACTCCTCGAAGCTCGCAAACTGCTTCAGGCCCAGGAACTCGCGGAACTCGTTCATCGTGCAGACGCCCCACTGCCGCGCTTGCTGGATGCCGAGAATCTCGATGACGCGAAGACACTCGGGTGTGCCGCGCGCGCGGTATGCGCCGGCAGGCGACTCGGTGGCATCGAGCAGGATGCGTGCGATGTCGTCGTCGGAGAATTTGCCATCAGCCCCACGTGAGATGCTGTAAGATCACATCAGCTTCTGATAAGATAAGATGGGAGATTAACTGGCGCTTACCCGCCGAACTCTCGCTTGCTCGGATCAGGGTTGATGGTCGCGAACGTCTTGCCGAACACGGCGCCAAAGTCCTGCATGCTGATCTGATCGAACGGCTTGTTGTTGAACGCACGATTGAAGACGTCGGCCGTCCACTTCTCGTCAGCGGCAGAGAGCGTCGGGTGCCACCGGTACAGGACGTTGAATTCTACGCTGACGTGGTTGCCCTGTCCGCGCTCGAGCGGTGTGCCTTTGACGGTGATCGGGTCGAACGGGTCGAGCGACCAGGCGTTGCCTTCGGACATGCCGAGGAAACCGGCAACGTAGTCCGACATAATCAGGCCCATGAAGTGGCCACAGCTGATGATTATCCTTGAGTAACATATATTCAAGGGTGAAATCGTAGACTGACTTGACGAGACGGGCAGTCTGGAAGATTTCCTCGTCCTGCTTCGCGAGAGCAGCGGGATCAGAGGGGGGCGGATCAGTCCAGCGGCCTCGTTCGTTGATTTTCAGCAGCATGTCCGCCACATACTAGAATGACATCAATTAGCAAGCGTTGATAGGTCAATCCGGATGACCCTCACATTGTGATTTCGGCTGAGGATGACCAAGATCGCACTCGCCGCAGGGGGAAGGAAGATAAGCCGCTCTTCAGAAAATGTGTCCGGATACAGAAGACCGCGGCCTTGGGCTTTATCTCGAACGGCATCCTGAGTTTCCTGATCTGAAAATCCGGGTGAGCTATCATTTCCCTCGCTTATGACCATCGAACGCACTGATTCCATAGAGCGGACTCAAGTCGAGGTAGGAAGATGTGTCGTTGACGTTCCAGTCCCTCAAGTTCGTCCGGAACAGCGAATGGATGACGATCGTCGCAAATGCAAACGTAAAGCTCGAGTTCCCACCCGTGTGATCGACGCGCTGAACGAAACAGTCAGCAAACCGACAAGCAGTGCAGAGATCCAGCTCTGTCACCCACATCGCGGGCCTTCAGCAGCGTGTCAAATATGATGCCCGGATCCGGCAGCGACGTCGGGGCATTGCACCACTTGCCCTGCACACTGCGTGCGTAGGGTTGGCCAGCTTGGCCGAGCTGCGGAATCTGCAGGTTATTTCCGCCTCCGTCCGCGGTGCGGAAGGAGTGCACTGGACCGAGGAGTGCGGCCGGAGGCTGAGAAGAGCTCAACATCGCGCGTTGACGGCCGGAATGTTGAACAACAACTCACGTGAGGGATGGTATTGAACAACATAGCGATCGCGCTGTCGGACATCTCTTTGGCCACGTCAGACGTCGGCGGCAGTCGGGACAGGAGGCTCAGGCCATCGCCAAGCTACAGGCGTGTGAGAAACAATGTCAGGGAAGAGAAAGGAAGTAGGGGGACTTACAGCGCCCTTCCTGTCATCAATCGCGTGTGGGTGAAGCGCCTGGTCGAGGAAGGCACCCTGGTCGAACCATAAGCTCTCGTGCCACCATTCGGGGTATTGAGGCACGTACGACGACTTTGGGGTCCATTTCGAGGGCGCCCTTCGCTTTAACCTTCTCGATCTTTGGAGAGCTGTGAGCATCAATTTCTGATAGCGGACCACCACGCACAGCGTTGATGACGTTGGTCACCCCAGCATGACCAGAGGGACTGTTGCTGGCATCTGCCTGGTCTTCCCAGTCGTACTCGCCGTCAGGTGCGATAGGCAGGGCTCGCTTGGCCAAGAATTCCGCATCTGCGCCAAGCTGGAAGACTTGCAGCGGAGTGATGCTCGGTGCAGGAGCAGGTTTAGCAGCCGTCGGGGTGGCCATGGCGAGCACCAATACTGTCAGGGAAAGGTGGATGGACTAGTCTGGCTGGGAAGCCTTACTTAAATATACTCACATGCAGATGGGTACGAATTAGGGCTGCCTGATCTGGACACGGAAATCAAGCTCTGTGTGGTAACGATACACATAATTCGCCTGCTTTGCGCCGCTGTACGACACCTTTTCTCCTCCGTGGACGACTAGAGTGATCCAGGTACGGGACGTGAAGCATGGGAGCGTCAGTTCGAAGCGGCATGAAGTGACAGGGTCTATTCAAGCACATACCCATAGTTATCCGGGGCCGATTCGGGTCTCGCTCAAAATTGGGGTCTATACGCGTCTCAATTGCCGAGTCCCACTAGGCCGCAACCCGACTGCGAGTTGGAGCCTTCGCCCTCCCGTATTCTGCATCCGAGGCAGTAGACCACGAACGGGTGCATATCGATCACTGGCGGGCCGGCCTCGGCCGGCCAGACTCACAAACTGATTCTGTGATCATTCATCCTGTCTAACCGAGCACCCCATTTCATTCGCTTGTTATTCAAGATTGGCAGAAATTCCGTGCGTTCTCCTTGTCTCGATCTCTGAGAGGTGAAAGGATGCTGATAGTTTGCCTCAATTAACGAGGGGATCCGGGAAGTGTGGATTCCGGGGGGGCCATAACGCCTGTGGCGCTCAGAGATGGGAGCTAGGAGCAGCTAAACTTCTAGTGACATGTGACCGATCCCACGTCAATCACGACTCCTTCCGTCACACGTCTTCTTGCATGTGTTTGTAATGGTCCTCGCAATCCATCTCTTGTCCATCTCACATGCATATTCCCATCCGTGTCTTTCCGCCCACCTTCGTGCCCCCCGTCACCGCATTTACTCCGCCCGTTCTCGGCTCCTAGGTCGCTTCCACGTCCCAGTCGGCATCTTGCACATGATCTGCGCAGACTGAAATAGCCTAGCGTGTATTGGGTGCTGAGTGTACGTACGATTGATCGAGGGCTGGCGTCGACTTACAAAGTGGACAAGTCTTCTCATCTACGCCCAGGATACCCTCCCCCCCTCCCCTTGCCTGTCTTGTTCAGCTACGACGATGGCGCACACGCGGTCCGAAACCGACGCGACAGCCATCAACAGTCCTCCGGCCACGCTGCGCTCTCCGCCGCCTAACCTCCCCACGATGTCTGGTCTCCAACAGACAACCTCGTCCCCACTGAATTCTCCGACATCGACCATGCCGATCAATACCAACCCACCCTTGCCCGGAGTGATACCCCCAGAGCATCCGTACCGCACACTGGTTCTCTGCTTCGATGGTACGCGTTTTGTTTCGGCATCTGCTAACGGGCACCCGATCTGACCTCCGCACCTCAGGCACCGGGGACCAGTTCGATGCTGACAACTCGAACATCATCCAGTTCTTCACGCTGCTGCCCAAGGCTGACAGGACGCGGCAGATGGTTTACTATCAGTGCGTCCAGACGCCCTTAGCCCCCTCCTTCTGACACACGCGCCAGAGCCGGCATCGGCACCTACACCACGCCCCAAATCGCGACACCCATGATGTCGAAGTTCTCAAAGGTGCGTTGATTCATTTCCTTTGCTTCTCGCCCTCATTCACCCTGGTGACTACAGATCCTTGATGAGATGATTGCCTGGAACCTCGACGCACACGTGATGGGCGGATACGAGTTCCTCATGCAAAACTGTGCGCGCACCTAATCTTCTCATCCGCGGGTCACCACTGACAAGAAGCAGACACCGCCAACGACCGGATCTGCATCTTTGGGTTCTCCCGCGGTGCCTATACTGCCCGCAGTCTCGCCGGGATGCTGCATAAGGTCGGTCTGCTCCCGGCATGCAACCACCAACAGATACCCTTTGCGTACAAGATGTTCACGCGTGCAGATGAGATCGGCTGGAAGCAGTCGAATCTGTTCAAGAAGGCATTTTCGATTGACGTAGATATCGAGTTCATCGGGGTGTGGGATACGGTGAACTCGGTGGGACTGATTCCGAAACGGTGGGTAGTGTGATATGAGTGTTACGTACGACCCGCTGATTGACTCCCAGCCTGCCGTTCACGACTTCGAACACGATCGTGCGCACGTTCCGGCACGCTCTGTCGCTCGACGAGCGGCGCGCCAAGTTTAAGGCTAATCTTTGGAACCGGCCGAACGACACAGAGGCTGCGTTGAGCATCACCGACCAGCAAGTGAACGATCCAGTCCCTGGCGATGCGAAGCAGCCCACGGTGAATGGCAATGGAAGCCACGCGCATCACACGAACTCGAAGAAACCTACGAACCGCCAGATGGAGCTCCGCTACTCCAGGGATCGAAATCAGCCGACGGATGTGCAAGAGGTACACGTTTCCGTGTCCCTCGCCCCGCCAGCTATCTGACCCACAGCAGGTCTGGTTCTCGGGGTGCCACTGCGATGTCGGAGGCGGCTCCGTGTCCAACGATACGCGGCACAGTCTCGCGCGCATTCCCCTTCGCTGGATGATCCGCGAGTGCTTCCGCACGAACAGCGGGATCATGTTCGACGTCGAAGGCCTGCGCCAGCTGGGCCTGGACCCGGACGGGCTGTACCCCTACGTCAAACCGCGCCCGCCGGCGCTGAGCGGGGCGGACCTGCGCATCCGCGCCATCGAGCCCACTGGGGCCCCCAGTGCACACTTGGAGAACTATGCCACCGGCGAGTCGTCCCTGGGGCCCAAGGTGCTGAGCGAGGAGGAGGAAGACCTGCAGGACGCGCTGTCGCCGGTGTACGACCAGCTGTCTCTCGCGCGATTCTGGTGGGCGCTCGAGTTCCTGCCGATCAAGCAGCGGTACCAGCGGGGAAATAACACGTGGGCTTCCGAGCTGGGCATGAACTTCGGCCGCGGGAGATTCATCCCGAAGCAGAAGGCGCATGGTGTCAAGGTGCACCGGAGTGTCAAGACGAGACTGGAGGCGACGATGAGTGACGGCAAGACGAAGTACGTGTCCAAGGCCAAGTTTGATCTTGACCGGACGACGTGGATGGACTGAATGGCCGTTTGCCTGTTATATTCCTACCCAGTGTTTTCTTTTTGTATGTAATCGCCGTACATTCTGTGTTATTTCAAACGTGACGAAACATCCACCAACTCCCTCATGAAAGAACGGACCACGATATGGTAAAATTGCATTCTGCCACCCTGAGACACCCCCACATGGTTCCTGAACAGAAAGATTTTATGTGGCCCTGAGTAACTTATTGGGATGAGGGTCCACAAAGCTTAGCCAATCGGGGGTTGAATTCATACAGCAAATGCATCGCCGATGAGTTCAAATAAATGACGAGAAAAGTCCTAATGTTGCAGGTAAGGAGCTGCTTTCATGATCGCCACAAGTACAATACAGTCAGTCTAGGTCTACACAATTGGCACCAAGAAATTGTGGATGTCTAGCACAGTCACACCGAGTCCGAACATCCCTCAAGTGGGATGGATATTGCTCGAGGCAGAAGCTGCCTCCATCGCGGTCCCATCCTCCGAGCCCTCTTCCGCTACAGGCTGCAGACCAATCACGGGCCCGCCATCCGTGCCTATCCCATCTGATTCGATATCAACTGTGGGCTGGAGGACCCCGCCGCCGACCAGAGCGTCCGCGACCCAGCGCATGCCGTCACGGCTCATGAGTCCGCGCCACGGCCCGCACAGTCCGACCTCGTCTGCATCCCAGTCCTGCTCGGGCAGGTCATGCCAGCGCATCACCGTCCGATGCACGGGTGTATACGCACTGATCCAGAGTGCGGGATCGGCGACGTCGAGGGTCGGGTCGTGGTAGTGTTCGTCGCCTGCGTCTTCTTGGATGCACACAGCGACGCCGAGCGCAAACGCGTCGAGCGCAAAAGTCTTTGGAGCTGAGATAAGCACACAACCGCCGCTGTGGTCTTTGAGGAAGGCGCGCCCAGCAAGCAATTGTGACGGAGCAAGGGTGGGGATGCCATCGTCATCCAGTGTGGGGAGTGGGAGACGGAATACCATCAGCTTCTCCGATACACCGTCGTCATTTGTGCAGGAAGAGATGGAGGGCGACGAAGATGAAGACGATGGTAGAGGCGGAGGTGAACGGAGGGGTGACGTCGGCGGCGTCGAAAATCCAGAAGACAAGGATGACGCAGAGGATGACGGTGATCGTCCCGAACGAGAGTCAATGGCCGATAACGACGACGAAGACCCCGATGCAGACGGGGATTCGCCATCCTTAGCGTCTGCACTATAGCATATACGCACCACTGCGTCAAACGATTCCATCTGTACCGCCATCTCTTTCTCTCTCTCCCCATCGCTTTCACGACGCTCCCATGTGTGCTCGAGCAGCGTCAAGAACACACCAGACCGCCCAAGTTGCTGCAGTCTCTCAGCGGAGCCCCCTTCGCTCTTCACCTTGCCGTGCTTCTTCCTCGCTATGTGCGATCCGGCGCACAACGGCACCGCAGGCGCGGGGTGCCAGCCCTCGCGCGTGAGTGCGTATGATATGCGGTGCAGACTCGGCAGCTGGATGCCTGACATTTGGAGCGGTGCGGGTAGAGGGATGGAAGCCACTGCAGCCGTGGGCAGCGTGGGTATCCCAGCAGCAGCCGCACGGGGGCCTCGTGTCGAGTCGGATTTGAATTTGGATTTCGACGTGGATGAGGATGTCGAGGACGACGATGCGCTCGACACGGATTGAGCCCGCGGTGGTAGGGGAACCCGCGCCGGCCGGCGTGGGAGGTTCGATACATGCGGTTGTAGAGGGCCCTTTGGGGCTAGTCCGCGGGCAAGTCGGATCGGCGGGGAGGGGGGTGTCAGGAGTGGGCTGGCAGATGCGCAGGAGGATTGAGGCCGCGTGGAAATCGACATCGCTGCGCCTTTGTCTACTGGAAGAGAGGAAGATGGTGGAGGGAGGGGAAACGATAACCCTACACGCGAAGAAAAAATTGATGGGCAAGATGATTGGTAACACACTTGGGGAGACACCACGCCTGAACCCGTCCCGTCGAGCACGTTCACCGCCTGTCGAGGTACACCTTGTGAGGCGAGGCCTTTGAGGTGATGAATGAGCGATATTAGCGAGCCCCGCAAAAAGGTTGATCTTTCCATCGCTCCCCGCTCGTCTCCGCACTGCAGCATGCGGCTGTCGACTCTCCTCACGAGTACGTCATGTAAGTGACATAGTGGTAGGTCACTCGTCGCAATACCGGACGGCTCCACAACGATCCGGAAGCGGCTATCCACCGTTCGACATATTCCTCCAGCTCAGTAGGAGAGGGTTGCTCAATGCTGCAGTGCTTGACCTCGAGCAAGGTCCGAAGCACGTGAATCTCAGGCTGCGCTTGTTTGACAGATAGCGGTGCAGACGAACTCAAGGTTCAGATGAGATTACGATTGGGTAAATAAGTCAACTTCATGGACTTTTCTGGAACAAGTCCGGAACAACAGAAGAGAACAACAGTTGTGGACTGATCATTGTGGAGAGCATTGTACCTGAAGACAGCATTATCGCAGAAAACAAGATGTTCCTGCTCTGAAGTCACTACTTGTAACAAGAGAATAAGGAGGTATCGTAGCGGGATTAAGTCGCTGACCTTGATCGTTCTGGCCATAGCCTTCTTGGTCTAGTAGTATGATACTCCCTTCGGGTAATTCCGTCTCAGAATGAGATCAATATGGGAGTGGTCCTGGGTTCAATTCCCGGAGAGGGCCTTTTTTTGACTCTTAATGGATTGGATGCTCGCCTCCTCGCTTTTCTAATATATCGAATGTTCAGGTTCCTTCAGCTTTCATGTGCCTAAAGCTTCTTCGTTACTATTTTTCGCATTCACATTGTGCTGATTATCTCCTAGTCTTTGGTCAGAGTCTGTCACTCTCTCAACCTCCACAATTTTACTCACATTTGTGAAAGAATGTTGATCCCCCTGCGGGTCCCACCGTCTACGTCAGGATGTCGTAAATTTACCCACCCCGCACGTTCTCGTTCCCCTGAAAAACTGGATTGATGTGCCATTGATTGAAATCTACAACGGCCATCCCACGCGTTCTCGTCCGAGAGTCTTGCCTGCAGGGCACGGATCATGGTCTGCGACATCGGCTTGGCAAGAACATCGAGCATTTGAATTTCCTTTCAATCGCCGTTCCTGCCCATTCACTCACGCAAATCAGACCCAATCGCCGATGTGATTTTGCAGCCTCGCGCTTTGTGTCCCACGTCAACCACGCAGTAGCGCGGTCTGGTTTCCCCCTTTGAGAACAAGGGCAGTTCATGATGTTCATCTAAATTCAATGAAATATCAGTTGCAAACGCACAGAGAGCTCTGTATATGTGCTCTGAGAGTTGCGACACTGGGATTCTCAGAGGCGTGCGCTGGTCTCCTATCTGAATCAGGGATCAGAATGTTCTTTGGTCTCTCACAGCAGATTTTTATTTGCATAGCCTGAATCAGTGCAGAGCCCTGACTCGGCTCGAGTTGCCGAACAAAATGTCGAATACATTCGTACGTTTGACCAGACTTGCCAAAATAGTCATCATATACATCCTCACATACGTGAAGAAAGCGCCATCTGCAAAACTGTTGTATCCGCCGTGGCTATTGATGATCCATTAGACTCCTTCTGTTTGACTCACATGCCCAAGCAAACGATTCGGGAAACAATATCCATCGCCTCCAGTGCCTGACAGATGACACGAAGGTGGAACGTGATCCCCTCAATCTACAGTCGCATGCTACAGTTCATCGGCTCGCGGATTCCTTGTTTCGGATGCCCTCCGACCTATCTGCGACAGGGCTGCAAAGTCAGACAATTGATGGTTAATTCTCGACCACAGCGGGCGGCGTTCTTGATGAAGGAAATGGTGTTGATATTGACGGAGTACGTGACATTGGTCAAGAACCCATTCACAACTCACAATGTCGAACAAAACATAACAATACCACTCAGAACACGGCTGTTTGGTCTCCTTTTTGGGGGACACCTGCCCACCGCATGCGAGTGCGGCGTTTATCGATGTCCGTCCCGACCATTTCGCAAGAGACTAGGTCCCGAGATGATGGGGGTATTCGAACGGACGCGCTTCGTCCCATTTGAGCACAAGAATCCCCGCCTCGAGGCATCGGGCACGTACCGATCACCCGCTCATCGCACCCAATCTGACATTTCGGACCCACCGGCGCCCACAATATGACCCCGCGCACCAATAGAAATCACTGCACGAGGCGCCTAAGCGCCGATCACATCAACATGAGGCGCCGAAGCCGCGAAAGCGGAGAAAAGATTCCTTTTGGGGACGCGTCACGGAGCCCTAAATCAGGCTTGGCCGCCTACGGGGATGCCCGAGGCTCTTTCCTCCCTCATCACCACGACTTTCTTGCGTGGACGTATAAAGGGCGGTGAGGAGATTGCGGGGAGTCGATAACGTGGGAGACCAGAAAAACGGAGGATCGGAAACCTCAGGTGCGGCGCTTGACCCTAGATGCTGCTGGGGCTGCACCGCTCATCGATGTCCGTATTACAGCCGGATGTCGTTTACAGAGAGTGTCGCTATCGCGCTGTACGACTGGCACTCCACTAGAGAAAAGCCTGTCCCTCCCTTTGTCTCCGCGACGATGGCGCCTTCAGGACCCCCACCAGCAAAACGGGCCCGGACGTGCGCTCACGGCTCGCTGACCCTTCGCGGGGGGAGCGCTATCGACAAGCTCCCCAACGAGGTCCTCTCCTCCGTCTTTGTCTTCGCGACTCACGCCCACGCCCATCATGACACCTACGACAACGACACCTACGATGACCATCCTGATGAGACTGACGACGACTCTCAGACGCCGACACATGACGCGACGACCTCGACACTAACACCAACGGCTTCTGCTCCCACTACCCTCTCCCACGTCTGTCATCGATGGAGGCTGGTGGCGCTTTCCACAGGCTCACTATGGACGAAGCTGGAGCTTACGTTCCCCACGTCACCAGCGCAGATCACACGCACTATGACCTGGATCCAGCGTTCGCGACATCACCCGCTTGACATCACGCTCGACCTACGGGACGAGGACTGGGACTTTGAGAGCGAGGAGAGGCACGGATTCAGCGCGGCCGACATGGTGTCGGTGCTGCGGCTGCTGTCTCCCGTGATGCGGCGCTGGAGGAGAGTGGAGGTATTGACGGACACCTGGGCGCCTATGTTCACGTTCCTGACGTATACCCACGGGATGGGCGCCTCTCTTCTCAGGTTGGAGTCTCTGCACCTTGCGAGGTGTAACGAGTACTTTGCCCGCAAGGGCGAGGTGTTCGAGCCTGCTGCACTAGGGGAACATGTGGCCCTCTTTGACGCCGGCGGGATACTTCCAAAGCTGAGGGAGGTACAGCTGACCGGCGTCCACATCAACTGGTCTCACCACCCGTTCCTCAATCTCACGAAACTCGACTTCAAGTACCAGGCCGCCGATGTCATGCCGACGATCGCACAGTTCGCGTCGATCCTCGCCACCAGTCCCGCGCTCGAAACGCTCTCTATTGTCGGCCACGCCCCGCAGCTGCTGGACACGGACACTGAGATAATCAAGCTCGCCCATTTGCGGAACTTCACGTTCGGCTTCGTCGACGTGTCGCACGCCATCCGGTTTCTTTCCTTACTGGATATTCCCTCCCTGCGGAGCTTTAGCCTCGAGGACGTGTCGAGCTCCTTGCGGGAACAGACAGCCGGGAGTGCGGCTACGCTGTTACAGTGGCTGGCCGGCAGCTGCGAGTTCGCTCCAAGCCATCTGGATTCTGCTCCCGGCAGCATTTCGCGGACCCGAATCCCGCTCTCGCAGGTCAAGACCCTCACGCTCCATTCTCTCGATGCTTCGCCGGTGGCGTTTTCACGCTTCTTTGCGGCATGCCGCACAACGGCCCGGTTACGCATTTGGGATGTCTCGGGCGATGTGCTGGATGTGCTGCGACAGGACGCTGATGTGGTTCTTCTGCCCGATCTCCAGACTCTCATGGCTCGAGGAGTGGATTCTGACTCGTTCGATCGTGTGGTCGACGAGCGCGGGATCTCGCTCTCCCGTGCCCGTCTTGAATGTGCGCGTCCGGACAGATTCTCCCATGATGATGACTCGGACTATCATGGGGGAAGCCCGAGTCAGAGCCAATCATGCTGAGCTTCGATTCCGAGCTGCTTCGGACAAAGAGATGTCGACTGTCTCTCGCTTGGCAAGTGGCTGCCTTGTCCCCATCGCTGTGCTTTGTTCCTCGTTTGCTTCCCTCCATGCTTTGTCCTGCTTTATTCTGTACATCATGCATTCCACTCTCCTTCCTTCTGTCCATAGTCATCACCGCATATCAAACGATCACATCCCGCATTGTCATGATCACTCGCATATGCATCTCCAGTCTGTATAAATTGCACAATCTGTTCACATCCGCCGTCTTTCCCCGATCAACATCGCACATGTCTAAAATGACATCTGTGATGGATTCGGACACTGCGCCACATTCCTCCGATGATTCATCTGCCCACAGCTCTGGGATTCATGTCGAGTGGTCGCGGTTCATGGTTCGAACGATAAAAAATATTCTTCTTTCGGAGGAGACAAAATCATCCCAGATGCCGAAAAAGATGGACGAGATCCTTCATCCCGTGACTGCATCAATGTCCTCCACACAAATTCCCCCCGATTGCATGTCTAATTCGCGACATCGCCGCGAACCGGAGTGCAGCTCGCTTTCGAAGGACAGGATTTGACGTTCCGACAATTGTGGCGAGTGAAGCCTGGTCATTCCCAGGGGAAGGATCGAAACTCGGAAATCAATAGCAACAGCGAAACGTCCGCTGTTTTCTCCAAGACTAAACAGGCATGGGTATTCGACACTTGTGTTTTCAGTGCGTGTGCTCTTTTCGTTAGCCAGTTGTGCGCCTGTGATATCCTTTTCATGATCGCATCCACATCTGCGCGCCGTTTATACAACGCGAAAAGGCTCCTTGATACGTCCTTACGATACCGTACGGCACGGCCAAATTTTTACTACGAATTTCCTAAATCGAAGCTCGGGTTCCTGAGGAAAAGATGAGGGGAAAAGCGATTATGCAGTGCATAGTGGTGCAGCTCCGACTAAACTCAATTGTTCAGAAAGAGGACCATTTGTATTCCACCATTTCTATGGCCCTTTTTGAAAAAAAAAATAGCTTCATGTTGAGACACTGTCCTTTGCACAAAGTGAGGGACACTGATTTCACCCTGAGGCTCTGACATACTGAGTGCTGGAAGTACAGCAGCCCCACTTTGCAAGATAAGATGAATGGTGTGGTGATGACACACCTCATTGACACCGCCATCGACCGTTGAATGATGGAAGATCAAACCTGATGGATGTGACTGGCGTGATGTCGGTGAAGTGTTTCAGCGTTCAAGAGCATGACTCGACCTCGTTTGAGCTGAATACGCCTGCAAGGATGGTATTGCACTCGATCAAGGCCCTGACGCTTGCCGCAACCATCTCTCTGAATCTAATGGTTGCACGTTGCGTCACGCGTCCATCTCATAAAATGTCAAATGGTGATGCGGCCAACTCCCTCACTCCCTCGCTTCCCCGCACATTCCGCAGCTAATTCGTCCCTCAGAAGCTGATGAACCGACACAATCGGAGTTGCGACAGATGACGACGCACTCGGCATCATGAAAGTCTAATTGTGCCCACACATGACCGTGCTTAGCTTGTCGAACAGTGGGGTCTAACACTTGGGGACAGGTTCTGAACTCGGGGCTTTCGCCATGCAGCTCGGCTCAGAGCGTCACAGTTCAGGGTTTCCTCGCTTTATAAACCCTCGACTGTGCGCTGAATGAGATTCCTAAGTGCGAAGAAAAAGATCGCTCACCAGTCATGCTCTCCCAGCTCCTCGCCTGGACTCTCGGGGCTCTGTCCGTCACGAACGCAGCTCCCTCGTTCTCATTCCAGCAGCAAGCGCTCGTGTCCTGCAGCGTCGATGTGCACGCAACCTCGTCGGCCCAGGCAAGTTCATTTATCTATTCACGGGACGAAGCAGAAGGAGATCGAGGCTGACGGATAGAGTCGGGCAGAATATCCCTGGATCGGGGATCTACGAGATCTACAGCAAGGGCCTTGAAGGGGCTGCTGCCCGCTCCTACATCCCTGGCCAGCCACTGTATGTCAGCCGATCGACGGAAGACGCCAGGTCCTACAAGCTGGTACGTACAAGGTGCCATCTGCGCGCCTAGCCTGACCTAACGTGCACCTGAAGTTTGAGCTCACCGCCAAGGACAACAACATGATCTCGCTGAAACACGTCGGGCTCGAATCTCCCGTCACCGTGGATAACAACGTGCGATCTCTGAGTCCCCCTCCCCCTTCTACCGAGCGGTCCGCCTGAATGCTGGATTGTATAGAATTGGTTATCGGCATCGGGCTCCGATGAAGACTACGAAAACTTCAAGCTGGAAGCCGCGGCCGGTAACCCGGGCTACTTTGTCGTGAGTTTCTGGCCTGGGCTCCCATGCCACTCGCTCCTGACCCGCATCCAAGATCCACAGCGCCGTCTCGAGGAACCGCGTCTGGACACTCGACTCGGGCGACAGCACCGTCAGCCAAAATGTGTGATCTCCGCTGTGCGCGTGCTGGTCTCGTTCATGACACGCCCCAGATCATGATGTCCGAGCGGGTGTCCGGCGCCGAGGGCCAGCTTTTCCGTTTCAAGTCTTCCGAGGCCCCGGCGCAAGCGGCGCTCACGCCGCACCGCAGCAGCGGCGGATTCCACCGCCCCGCGGCGAACTGCACCGTCAAGGCCGGCGAGTACCGCATCCTCGACTACATGTCGAACGCGCCGGTCCGCGGCAACGCGGTCAGCCAGTCGATATTCACGTCGCGCGAGATCGAGGCCTACCCGGGCGACACCGCTCTGGTGCGTGCATTTCTCCCCCGCCTCGACGATCGCTCACCCGGCGCAGTGGCGGATCACGCGCGTGGGCAGGCACGGCGGGACTTACACCATCAAGAGCATCGCGCACGACGCGTTCCTGGGGGTCACCAAGTCGAAGGTACGCGCGCGCGGCGCAGCCCCGCACCGCCGGTCCGCTGACCCGCCCGCCCGCAGAACCTCGCGCCGATGACCGGCTCCACCCCCACCCTGTTCGTGTTCAAGCCGCGCGAGACGGACTGCGAGGACCAGGTGGTGATCCACTTGGCTGACGGCAGCGGCGTCTGGGGCCTCGATCTCGCGAATGGGACCAGGACTACCCCGGTGCGTGGCGCGGAGTCTTGTGCTTTCCTTCATTCCACTTGACGGCTTTCTAGGTCGAGGTGCAGTCCGTGCACGGCCTCGTCACGGACTCGCAGAGTTTCGTTCTGGAGCGTGACTGAAGTAGTTCTCAAACGCGTTTGTTTTGGAAATACCAGATATCAAATGAAAATGTCACTTGTCCATAATGATTAACCTCGCTATCGTAGCTTCCCTCCAGGAGCAGGTCCGCAGGGCTTGTCTACCCCACATCAGAATAAATGGCATTTTAGCAAGTGACCCTTGAGCCAGTTCGCTGCTACTGGTTCAGTCAGACTCATTCTCACAATAAGCCGCAGATCCATATCAAGTCCCTGCATTGAGCAGCTCATATGCCCCATTTTTGACAGTGTGATACTTAGTGTGATGCCACTGGTCCAACACTTGAATAGGCTCTTGATTGTTGTCTGGGCAGACCTAGATCCCGAAAAGGAAATGGGCAACCGGGTAGTTTCGGAACCGATTTGATGCGATAGTATTACAGTTCGTAATTCTGCTTAGATAGTGAACACAGCCTTGCCTCTGAAACGCACCAGACATCAGTGATTGATCTTCTCTGATCCCCGCGATCCGAAGAGGTAACGGAAGCTTCATCCATTCATCGCCGTCCCACACACACACGAATCGCTACCAGGCGTGATGAGCGGGCGGGACTCAGCAGTCCCAGATGGATATAAGCTGTCGAAGAAGGGTACCGTTGTCAAAAGCAGCTGGGGAGGTCCAAGACAAGGTTCTAGTAGGAAACCGGCCTCGCGTTCCATCGCAGTAGCAACTAAGAAGGCGACGCTGCGCCATTCGAATCCTCCTCGCGCACCACTCGCTTCGACAAGCCCCGCCACCGATTTACCTCGAAATTCAACCGTCGCGTCACTGTTCCATTCTCGAGCGGCATATCGAGCGCAAAGCAGCGTAACAGCCGAGGTAAATACTGGCGCGGCATCGTCGATTGCACCAGGTGAGTTGTCTGATGTTCTATTCTTATTTTTCGACTCGAACCTCCAGGTCGTGCCCTGCGGGATCCTTCCCGTATTGAACCCGGGAGCGCGGCTCAGATTTCCCAACGGCTGGACTACATAAGGACCCACGATGAGAACTCCGGCATTGCAATGGGCACTGCAACTATCGACGACTCACTATTTGAGGGCGATGAGGCCAATTCTGGAGACGCGGGACTCGCACCGGCATCGAGCGATGAGGAGGAGGATCCAGAACTCCAACCTCAATCTGCGCTCTCTCAGTATCTTTATTCTGCCAAGGAACGTATCCGGAAAGAAGAAAAGCAATCCGGGATGCCTGCTTGTTATCACCGAGGGGATTTCTTTGATCGCCCCCGCCATCCTGTATTCGCACTTCAGCGTGCCTCCTCCCATGAATTCACGCCCACACCGATGTATTCTTGTGATATCTTTGTATGGCTCCCTCATCTTTTACCTCGCCAACCTGTCGCCTTCAAATGTGCTTGTGGTTCGTATCTCACGAGGAAAGGTTGGGTTTTCTCTCTAGTAATCTCGATACATTACTCAGATTTTCCAGGATGGAATGATAATCCAGTCGCTCGCAGAGTGCGGCGTCTTCCTGAAGACTACTTCTTGATCACCAATCGCTTTATTTGTGACGCAAGTCGCCACAATAATACTGGGTGCGGAAATAACTACCAGGGCACCGACCCAATAATTCTTGCGCAACTTCCGCGATTCCTTCAAGAGGCGTACCCTGGTGAGTCGAAAATTCCTTTGGTATTTCAGAGTACTCGAGAAAGATTGATTGGTGAATGTCTTCCAGCGTATCATTCTCAACGGGCCGCTATCGACAAGATTATGATGTGGATGTTCAACTCTTGCATCGTTAAACGGCTTGGCCCATCCCCATTCTCCGACCTTGCATCTGAAATACAGCATCGTCTCCATGCACGGAATGAGTTGATGTACTACTCTGCTGCCGAACATTACGAGTTCTACGGCACCGAGCAGATTCCTCAATTTTCGAAATTCTCAGATCCGCTTGGATATGCAGGTTCACCGCCGTCTGTGGGCTATCTGCGGTCAATGTACACTAGTTACATCACTGCGCATCGTACTTACATGGATCGCGCGCAAGCCGCGTTGCCTCTTGATATCGCAAAGGCTGATCACACTTTTGATGTCAGTGTTGCTTGTGGTCGCTTACATTCATTATTCTCATCAAAATTACAGGTCCTCAAGTACATGGGAGGGATCAAAGGCGAAACGGTTTGGAAAGCGATGTACAGTATCGGAAATCAGTGGGAGGAAGTTAGAGCGCACAGCATGACACTAACCAAGTCACTCTCCTTCGTTCGAGAAATGATGGTGTCAATCCAAGAGAGTCTTCGGAGAATTGGGCATCCACCAACCCAGATTCTGTACACAGATTCGCCTCAATGTTCGTAATTGACGACCATTTCCTAGGCAGATTTCTTATTTGGCTTGCAGCTGAACAGTCGTTTCATGAAGTCGTCACACCGTCACTTGCTGTCGGTGTTGAACATGTGACTGACTGGACTGATTTGCCTGAGCTAGGTTTCGTTCTTGATGAGCCGGCGAACAGTGTATATGCAAATGATGCCAGTCATATTGACGACATTGTCTCGGACGTGGTGATGGAAGCGGTTGCGTCTGGCATGACCGCTTGTTTTGTTGTTGGAATTGCAGTAAAAATGTCGCCGGGAACTCCTCCTCAAGTCGAGATTATACAGCTTCGAACACAGACATCAATTTACGTACTCCAGGTATGAGCCAAATCGAACCTCTCTGCCGCGGCAGTATCTCTGACGGCACTTTTCAACACTAGATCTCAGCGTTTAAAACACGTCCCCACTTGCTTCCTGCTCTCTGATCTCTCTTGACATCGAATTCCATTATCAAAATGGGCTTTCAAGTTAGGAACACAATCTCTATTCTCTCAGCCCTGTTGGCTATCTCAGATCCCTTGCACTCTTCGAGAGTCATTGATCTTTTAGAGTACGCAAAGCTTACCGGTTTTGTCGAGGATCCAAAAACCTCACTCCACGCACTCATTGGTCATGTCCTCCGCCGTTCTTATGCTCCACGGCCAGGAATTTCAGAACGTTGGGCGTTGCCTTGTGCTAAGCAGGACATCACTGCTCTCTACCTCGAGACAAGTAGTGTCTGGCAGCTCTGGAATGCGATATCGGTTCGGGAGCCAGTCGGCTTACCTCTCGAATCGAACCAGTATACACCCGGAATGCCAATAACTCTTGTTCAAAGCTTGAAGCCTGTGGCACGGGGTTTTATTACAAGTCATACAGAACCTGTGCTGGTCGTTCCTCTCGCCAACAGTGGAGAGACGTTCCGCATCAAGATCACGGCTCGACATTGTTTGATCACAATTACGGAGGTGCTGGTTCCACAGGCGATGCACAAGTTGCATCGGTGTACTATTGGAGAGGTACAATCAACCGGTGGTCTAGCCGTTGTTTCACGCACCCAGCTTCGATCCCGGTCTTTGACTCCTGCTCTCCCTGCATCACGAACAGTCTTCGGCTACTCTCAACCCGCACCTCCAAGTTCTGCCCTGGAGGGGGATCACACGCAATTTCAAATCTCGTACCAACCAAATTCTGAAATTCGATTTGAATTCTGGTCTCCCACTTCAGAAGATGAATTCATGTCAGAGGAAAGCGATGAAGAGATCGAAGATAATGATGAACATCTCCCGGTGTCCAGTGTATGTGACGCTCCTTCTTACCTATTCGATCTGAACAAGTTCCCCGTTTTCAGGGGCATGGGCATAACTCAACCGAGACCAGTATTGCCGAAGCGCAGAAGTACTGGAGTCGGGTACTTGACGACGCGTTCCATTTTATGGACCGTCTCATAAGGCTGCTGTCAAAGAAACACTCTGCCTTCAAGCATTTTTGCTGGGATTTTAGCGCAGCTATCTTTATCCGGGACCACGAAGATCTCAAGAAAGTCCGTGCCGCATTCGAAGCACGAGGCATCAGCTGGGACTATGCTCTACGTGCCATGGCTGATGCGCTCAATCGACGAATCCGGAGATTCATTCCAGATCGAATCACACTCTATAAACGACTCTCTATCCTATTCCAAAGCTACCAGGACATCGTATGTTCCACACAGAAGCCTGGCATCCATGCTCGATTTTTTTCGAGTGAAGCTCGCGAAATGGCTGACCGTCTTCTGGACACTGCAAAGCGGGGTTTTCTGTCAGATCCCCCGAATATTCCTCTCTACTATGTCATGGGAACGGATCGTGACGGACTAACTGTGTACCGGTGAAATGCTGAGGGCGTGCTCACAAGTGAATCTACTATGAAAGTAAACCCAAATATAAACACGTTCACACTCCTCGTAATCAGCTTCTCAGTGTGTGAAAGATGCGAGGGCTTCGGGGTGGACAGAGCACCAGTATCACAACTCTCAATAGACGCAGATCCAATAGTCGCGGAGACGGAGTCGACGACAAGAATATATATATATAGCAAACAATGGTGTCTCAACCAATATCTTCTATACGATCACAACTAACACTAATCCAATCCACAACAACAATATAACAAGTCAGAGCTTAATACGAAGTATTAAGATCCCTTGTAGCGACAGCGTCCAGATGGTGACGCAAAGCCCAAATATCAAGTCGACGCACTGCCAACCGATACAACCAATATACTGAGTCGACGCACTGTCAACTAGTAAACCAAAATGTCAAGTCGACGCACTGCCAACTGACAAAACCAAAAGTACTGAGTCGACGCACTGCCAACTAGTAAACCAAAATGCCGCGTCGACGCACTGCCAACTAACAGCCAATATCCAATGTCCAAAACCCGAGCACAACTTGTCGACGCACTGCCAAGCAAGAAGTGTGGAACCAAAGTTCTCAAGTCGACGCACTGCCAACTGACCAAAACAACCCGAGCACAACTAGTCGACGCACTGCCAAGCTAGAGGTGTGGAACGATCTCAACAAAGCCCGAAGGCGACGACACTAAGTGCCGCGACTAAACCAGATGCGGCGAATCCGACTTTCTGATGTCTCAACTCAAACTCAAATCACAGTAGCTACAAGTGCTCAGGGAGCAACTCGTCGCGACCGGGCAGGGATGGCAGAACTTCTTAGGGTGGAATCACGCGACACGCAAATTGTACAAAACAATCTGAAATGGTAGTGATTCACAGTCCGGGAAAAGCTTCCTAATACAAAGAGACGACGTGCTACTTATACTGTCTACGACGCTGCTTAGTAAAGTCCTGTACAACTGCATAGTAGCTACGCTATCTAAGATCGGTTGCCTTTTAGGGTAATTGAAAAGTTCGAACGATCGGACAGGTCCTGAGTGATCAGGACCCCGCTCCATCGTCCATATGATACTTTTGATGTGGGCCAACCCACCGCGTCATACTTTTGGAATACGACGTGCTGGATTGGCCAACGGGCATGTCTTGGCATGTGAGACCAACGTGGGCGCCCCAAGAAGCCGTATGGCCCTAGGCACGCCAGTCGTCCCCCACATGGTTCGGTTCACGGATCTTACCGTGTCGGTTTCTAGTGTGTTTGGGTATGGGCGCGACTTCGCCGTGACACTTGGAAGCGTCACCGCGACGCGTCCACAATGTCCCGTGATCGAATGGATCCTGACATGTGACAAGTCGTCGTCGTGGCATGATCTGAGGAAACGTCCAACTCAAAACCGGGAGTTGCCGCGACAAGATGGTTTAAGTCTTGTAACGCCAAGTCCTGTCCAATAGTAGTTCTATTATTGAGAACGTCGCGCATTGCTCAGCCCTTCAGCCCAAGTTCCCATCTGCAGAGAATGACCCTTATTGAGAAGTCGACGCAACGACATATCCCTTTTTGGGGAATGGTCGCGGTCCAAGCGTTCGTCACTAATGGCCCTGAGCCTGGTGTAGACTCATAAGACCAGTTCCACAGTAGTGGTCTGACTGCCTTGCTATCGTCGACACTATCCACAGTCGTCGACTGGGCAGTAGACCCATAAGTCCTACTGAGCGCAACACTGTTAACCGCGACACGATACACCGAGTGGTTGAAGAGTAAACTCTGTAAAAAGCGCAAAAATACGCCCTTACAGAGTTGGTGCAGAGCGCGTCTGGTAGCCAGCCTATCATCTCCCAGGAACACTAATTTTGACCTCCTGGTCAATCCCGCGACAGTCTCACTGCGTCAGGTCTAAGTCCAACAGTCGACGTCTCGCTCATTTATTATTAAAGCCGCGGAGACATAGAGTTATGTTCCCACGTCTTATTCATTTGGTTGTTCGGTTCCTTCCGTGATCTGCCGCGATCAAACTTCTTCCGGCATGTTCACCATATAAATGCCCTCAATTTTCAGGGTCGAGAGTCTCCCTAGTACGAGACACTCTTGCCTTTTGACCACCATGTCCGCGCCCGACCAGAGCCCCCGCCCCCAAGACAACAACCGTGAGTGACGCCCAGGACGATTACCGCGACTTTTCAACCACGCTAACCGTCCATCAGCCGTCACCGAATCAGCTGTCCCGGGAGCAAACCTGCCTGCCATCGACTGGCGGCAGTTCATGCCGTCCGTCAAGGTCTCTCCCATGGCTTGTCGACTCAACTCACCACCTGCCTAGCCCCGAGGCTTACAACCAGATGTTGCGGCAGATGGCCGTCGACGTCCGCCAGATCCAACAGGTGAGCTCCGTTCTAAGCCCGCTGGAGCGAATAGGCACGGCGATCAATGATTGCCGCGTCTGTTCGCTTTGGCCTTCCATTCTTTTCACTAACGTAAGGGCTAGCCGGCGTCTACGCCCTTGACCACCAACGCTCCAGTCGAGGAGTCGTCGCCGCCCAAGAAACGCAAACGAGTCGTCGAACCTGTACGTGTAATCTGTTTCATTCGTTTACTATGTTCTGATCGACCCCCAGGCGGCTCCAACCGAACAAGTCGCCGCCCCTTCGTCGTCCCGGCCTGCCAAGCAGAAGGGGAAGGATGACGGCTCCAAGCCGCAGGCCCCTGCCGCCGTCGCGGGCAGCAAGGTCGCCGTCGCCAAGAAGTCGAGCGAGAAGTCGCAGGGGAAGCGACCCAAGGCGACTCCTGCGAAGGAGCCCAAGGCGTCGTCCCACGCGCCTACTCGTAAGTGGCTCTTTCCTTTCATTCACCAGAGTCGCGGGTACTGACTTGTCGTAGCCGCTACCTCGGCCCCTATTCCACAGGAGTCACCTCCCAAGCGCGTTCACAAGAAGACGCACGTAGGTGTGTAATCCTATGTCTTATTTCATTGATCTTTAGACTAACCACCTGGTCCCTCCCAGCCCGGATCCAAGCACAGCCTGTGCAGCCCGAGTCCCTCAGCGATGAGGAAGCCGCCGCCGTCGCCGACACTGCGATGGATGTCGACGACGAAGGGGTCCAGGAGGGAGACGCGTCCTCGGCCGACGAGCTGGCCCTTCAGGTAAGTGACCCAGTTCGTCGATCGCGATTCTTCGTCTCATGGTTGGTTTATTTTTGACAGGGGCCCAAGTCCAAGGGGAAAGCGCGATCGAATCTGAGTACGTTTTCCTCTTGTCCCCCTCTGTCGTTTACTCATTCTTTCGTAGCCCCGTCCGTCATCGTCATGGACGACACCTCCGAGAGCGGAGAGGAGACCGGCGATTTCGTCGTGGCCAAGAAGCAGGTCAACGAGACCCGCGTCAAGCCCAAGGCGAGCCGACTCCTTTTTCCCAGACCACGCCCCTTAATCCAGCTTTTTAGCCAATCAAGAAGGTCGCGGACGGATCGTCCATGTCGACCAAGTCCGTGCCTCCCCGTCCGGTGCCGAAGGTGGAGGCCAGTCGCAAGGCGAGCGCCCCGCGAGCGACGACTACCCCGACCCCAGTGGCTAAGGTGAGACACAGACCTTGGTTCCCAGACGTCGACTAACTCGTTTTTCTTTCTTTTCTAGGTTGCCCAGGCGGCCCCCGCCGCTACCAAGACTCCACGCAGTGAGTTGGGCAGGGTGGCCGCGACCCTTGGTCGCGAGCGGAGTGTTGCGGCGGCCAAGGCCGAGCTCAAGGCTCAGAAGGCAGAAAAGTCCGTTGCGGCGGCCAAGAAGAAATCTGACTCGGTGAGTCGCGACTTTTTCTTGTCGTCGACTTTTTACTGACTTGACTGTTTCTAGACTCCTGCGAAGGCGTCGGCCCCCACGCCCCGAGCTCCGTTCATTCCCGCCGCCTACGACACCGAGGCGCTCCTTTCGGTGGCACGCCAAGGGTTCGCGGGGAAGTTGGAAAGGGCCGGCGTAGAGGTGCCCACTGACTTCGTGCGTTCTTTTATCTTTTTCTCTCATGCCTCGTCGACTGACTCCCTTTTTCATAGGAGGTCGCGCCAAGGCCCTGCGCGATGTGCGTGACGCGGCAGCGCGTCTGCTTCAAGAGCGTCGACGGGCGCCACGGCAATCGGTGCGCCCCGTGCGTGCTCTATAAACAGACTTGCACCAACGGCTACAAGCCCGCGGAGCAGCTGTACATGGGACAACGCTTCGGGTATATCGCGCAGATGAGCGCGGATGGTACGAGTCCACCCTTTTTATTCATTTCTATTTTGATCGTTTCTGACGACGTTTTCAGATCTCAACAAGTCCGCCAACCGTCTCGCCGACACCTTGGACGCGTACGGCGGGCTTCTTCGCACGGCCAACGAGATCCGCGTCCTGGCCATTGGCCAGTTCCGTGATTTCGTTGGTCAGCTGAAGGAGCACTTCGACGACGGCTCGGACGAACGCATCAAGGCGATGTTCGTCCACACCGCGACCGAGATCGACGCCGCCGAGATGGCCGACATCCGCAAGGGTGTTCGGATGATCTTGGCCCACGGGGACTTGTTGGATGGCGAGGCGAACGAGCGGTTCGCGGCACCCCCTGCCTTCTTCGATCCGTTTTTCTATCGCGAGATGGAAAAGATGGAGAAGCAATTCCAGAGGGAGATCGAGAAGGCCCAGGAATTCGACAAGTCGGACCCCGCGACCATCCAGGATCAAGCCTTCCAGCCCCTCGAGGACCACGAGATCGACGTCGCGCACTTGGCGAGTAGTCGTACTCGTGCGCCCTCCTCGTCGCCCCAGCCTTCGCCATCGCCGCCTCCTGTTGCGTCGTCGTCCCAAGCCGTTTTGCAGGTCTTGGATTTTTCCGACAACTACAGCGAGACCTCGGCCGAGTCCACCAAGGCCGATTCGGGTGAAGACGCGGAGGGTGAAGAAGACGGGTCTGCCGGCGACGAGAACGCCGACGACGGGAAAGTCGACGACGAGAACGTCGACGACGAGAACGTCGAGGACGAGGGCTCCGTCGCCGCGGGTGAGACTGCCATGGAGGTGGATGAGCAGTAGTTCAGCTCGTTCCACCGTCCGTGAACGTCGCGGCCCCGAATTTATTTATTACATGCATCATCGTATCGTCGTCGTAGAGTAATCCAAATCACATCTTGCTGCCTGAGTCGTCGTCGCGTGAACCTTTGAGTCGAAATTTTCAAAGTTCTTGGTAGAACTTTCATGAAACATTTTGAAAAAGTCCCGGACCCCGTCCTCAGTAGCATCATTGGATTTTCCACTTTCCAGCACATGGGTCCAAGGGGTGTGCACGTTGTCGCGCACCTCAATTTCCAATGTGTGGACTTCTGCGGACTCTGTGGCTGATCTTTCGTAAGATCTGCCTTCTCCCAGGAACACAGATCTAAGCCGTCCTCGGCTTATCTGATGCGCGACTAGAAAAGTTTTTCCAGAGTCGACGATATAAAGTCTGGGTGGGCTCGACAGGTTATGTCCAGTCCCATTCTCAGTCCTTATTTCGTTCCTATTCTTTCTCTCTATCCAGGCCTCGCTATGTCCGCGTTTCCTCTCCCCCAAGACTTTGCATCACTCGTCGCGTCGTGGAAGAAGGCTAAGCCTTCTCTCGCAGCGATGAACAAGCTGGGTCTAGGTGGTTCAGAGGGCATCCTCAGCGTTGGCAAGGATATTTTCTTTGTTCGAGTAAGTTGATTCGTGATGGCGTGTCGCGGCGATTATCTTATCTCGTCGACAGACCCGCTTTCAAGCCAGCTCGTTTGCTGCTCAAGATCCTCCCCGCGACGTTTTGGATTGTCTCGAGGAGGCCACCACGCTCGCTCTGTCTCAGACGGAACTGCTCAAGGAAGTCCCAGAGAAGCAGCGCGACGCCTCTCAGACTAAGGCCGTCAACAAGTATCGAGCCTATCTGATTTGGCATGAGTCCCTTGTCGCGGCGATCATCAGCCTGCGACAGGCTCAGGAGAGCATCCCACGTCCTGCTGCGACTCCGTCGTCGTCTGGGAAGGCCAAGGTATGATTCCCTGTCTTTGTCCAGATTTTCTTACGGATATTGTTGCACAGGCCGAAGACCCTGTTCCTGAGGCTTCAGGCCCAACTCCTGCTATCGACATTGATTCAGACGTCGAGATGGAGGCCCCCACTCCTGTTCAAGAGAAGGTGCGTCCGTCTCAAGCCTTTGCCGAGCACAGGTTGATTTTTCACAGACCCCGCGACCATCTACTCGCAAGACCGTCGCAGGACGGTCCGGTTCTCGATCGGTCGACGGATCTGGCCATGACGACTCCGTAGGGCTCGCGGACGTCTATGGGACTATCATTCGACTCATAGACGAGCACGATAGGTCGATGCGTCTTCTCAGCGCCAAAATGTCGAAACTTCACGCGGAGCAGATGGAGGCTCTAGGGAGCTGTCTCCAGAGTTTCCAGACGTGAGTTTTACTCAGTCGCGGCGACTACATTTCTGACCAATTACCCAGCCATCGTTCGTTGTCACCGGCTCGAAGAGGCAGCGACTCAGCAACAGTACCACTGATGCGACCCCGGGTGAGTCTCGCACTTCCACCTCCTGTCGCGACACTTCGCTAACCGATTGGCAGCGTCCGCGTCCGACCGAAGGTTTATTGCGGACCGAGTGCATCGACATCAATTGTACCGGTTGCGGCGGTCCATTCCACTCGAGCTCCTCATCGAGGAACGCGACTACGTCTCGTCGCGGCTAGAGGAATGGAAGACCGCGCTCAAGGACGTCAAGGAAGCCATTGACCTCTCGATGTCGAAGAATGCGGCCTAATCTTTTCATATTTTGTTCTATATGCACTCTCCTTCCATATGTCTCTCCTCTCTCATGTCACTTATTTATGAAGTCGCGTCTCTTTTTCTCGCGCACCTCCTTATGACCTTTTTCTCTTAGATACAACCCAGTATAGTCCTTAGGTACCAGCTAGCACCCAAGCAATATACTGAATTCTGTCTAAAACTGAGGGAAGCGACGTCTTGTCGTGCGAGGGCTTGCCGCGACAATTATTTGCGCGCCAGACTTTCACTCGACAGAAGCTGGATCCTCTACAGGATCGTCGTCGTCGTCACTATCCGAGTTCTTGAGTTTCACCCCTTCGAACTGGTAGTCGCGGACATCAGATATTTCCTCCACCAACTCATCGAGTTTAGCAGGCGAAATATCTATCAGCTTTTTTATATCTTCAGAGAGTGTCAATTTCTGTCTTGCCAAATAGGGTATTACTCGGAACGCCGCGACTTTCGCATGGAACATCGCGCCGTTCATTTCACAGACTAAGTAAGAACCTCCTTTGGTCTTTCGAACTACAATCATGGGCCCAAGATATCTAGCTTTCATCTTGTTGTCCAATGACTTTTCAATAGCTGTGTTCCTGACCAACACTAAGTCCCCTGGTACAAACTTGTAATCTTTGATCACATGCTTGTACTCGAGTTCGTAGCGTTGAACCATTTTTAGTTTGGCGTCGCTGACGCGGCTGCGCATATCTTCAATATGGTCGGCGTGTTTCGCTAGAGCGCGTGCCCTGAGACCAATGAGATCCGCAGAGTCGACGATCCGGTCAGGATATTCGACTAGCCACGTAGCTTCGACTATATCCAGAGGGATGGTAGGGTGGGCCCCACATACTGCGAAGTATGGTGAACAACCCAGCCCGCGACGCACTGTAATTCTATCTGCCCACAAGACCTGTGGGAAGAACCAAAACCATTTGGAGGCGTTTCCCCCAGTAGCTTTGTACAGTGACTGTCGAATGTCCCAGTGACCTCTTTCAACAGTGCCATTCGCTTGGGAATTGTAAGGAGATATCCTTATTCCCTTGATACCATATTTCTTCTGTAGCCAATTCAACGCCGCGACAAATTGTCCTGCGTTGTCGGTTACAATCCACTTAGGACACCCCCAGCGACACACTATGTCCTCGAGCAAGAAACGCGCGATTGCCTTGGCGTTGTCAGCCTGCAGCGGTCGCGCTTCCACGTAGCGGGTCAAAGAATCCCTTGCTGCGACGACATATCTGTATCCGTTGGAAGGCGTTCCCATAATCATGACGTCTGTATGTATCTTCTGAAATACACTTGGAGTCATCGTCGGCGTCGGTGGAGTGCGGAGGAGAGTTTTCTGGCGGACTTGGCAGATATGACAAGTCTTTATCCACCAGTCGACGTCTCTTTCTATTTCTGGCCACCAAAACCGAGTTTCCAACAGGCTCTTAGTGCTGAAAAGACCCTTATGACCCAGCGCGTCGTGACACGCCTTTATCATATAAGTCCTGTGGCGCTTGTCCACGACCAGTCTATGAATCCCATTGGTCGATCTCTTGTACATTTTTCCATCTTTGAGGAAAAACTGTCGCGAGAATTTGAGAAACGATCTGAACCGTTTGTCTGTCATTTCAGGCCTTACAGAAGTGTCTTTCAGCCACTTCCTAGCCATTACCAACTTATTGTCCTGCTCGATCCCTGTGCCAGTCCGGTGATCCTCAATATAGGGATCCTCAGGATTGTCGCGCAGTTCAAGATCAGGCAAAAGTGGTTCTCCGTTTGCCACATCGTTCAACATGAAGACTGGGACGACGAGCCCTTGAGCGTCATATGCGTCTTTGACGCGCCGATTCTCAGCGCGACGAGAGTCGCAAGCTTCGACTAGCTCTTTGGATATGTCGTCGACCGACTCAGCACACCCGACCATAGAGTTAAGGTAGCCACCTCTGGTGTCAATGTCCCTTTTGAACTCTTCAAAGTCTAATGGTTGTTCTGTGTCGTAATCCCAATTCTCGTTGTTCTCTGGTGGTGGCTCGTCGAAGATTTCCTCTTCGTCATTGGGATACTCTTCGTCTCCAGGTGCAGGTCGTCGTCGCGACAAGCCATCTGGTGAGAAGGTGATTCCTCTGACATGTTTCAAGGTAAACTGAAACATGAGGATCTCCTCAGCCCAACGGTTGATATTTGCATTTGGTAGGTTACCAACGTTCCTTAGCATGCCTGCCAAGTACAGCGCGTCGGTTTCGACTACCAATTTTCTACAACCAAGAAGCCAGTGAGCCATGGCTTGAAGCACGCGCTTCACACCATAAAGTTCACGCTTCGGTTGAGAAAACCTAGCTTCTCTTTCTGTAAGCGGGATACTCCCAAATTTTGCGTAATAGACTTTCTTTGGATCATCTGGGTCGCGCTGGTAAATTTCAAAACCCGCGGCCATCCAGGATGTGTCTATTGCGACGACAATCTCAGAGTCCCACTCGTAGTTCAGAGGCTTAAGCGACGGACAGACTTGTATCGCGTCTTTAAGTCTTTGAAATGCGAGTTTCTGTTTGTCACCCCATTCAAAATGCGCATTCTTGTTCACCAGTCTCTGAATTGGTCGCGCCATTTCAGAAAATCCTCTAATAAACATCCGCATGACCCCAATCGTACCCATGAATTGTCGAACCTCCGAGACGTCTCTCAAGTCTGGCCAACGCATGATTACACCAACTCTGTCCGCGTCAGGTTTTCTACCTTCAAACGAGCAGATATGGCCAACCACAGCGAACTCGTCGGCGCAAACCACCGACTTGGTACCAGACAGAGTCGCGCCACAGTAGCCGATTCTGTGCACGACGCGGTTCACATTCTGAAAGTGTTCCCATACGAAGCGACGGATCCCGGGATTTTCTGGAATCGTTTCACAGGTTCCATCGGGTAACAGATACCTGGTTCCTGGTCCTCGAACGGGTACGTCGTCGATGTATGGAATAGTAACATGAGGGATTTCGTCTTTCAAAATGAAAGTAACGTCCTCATGGAATATGGGTACTGAGTTGGTCCATCCTTGTGGGAGTTTGACCAACCTCAGCGCACCGAACGGTGACTGGAATGTAGTCAAGTCGCGACTAGCTGGATCGATGTCACGCTGGTCGTAGCCTGAGTACAAATCTAGCGCAGCACCACAGGCGCGACCGGCGAAGTGGTTTGCTAATTCCTCTGTCGCGGGCGGCAATCCTGAATGTGCGATAGTAATTGCATTGAGTGGTTCTAGCGAGTGCACCAGCCTGATACTCTTCCCATCCTTCTTAAGTACAGCAAAGAACTTGCTCCGATAAGAGGAATTGGAAGGCTCATAGACCTGGGCCGCGATTTTGTCTTTAATGACCTTGCACACTTGGTCGAACATGCCGCGAGGTATAGGAATATTCCCTTCGCGATATGCTGTATGGGGAACTGTCGCGATCTTGACAGGAGGAAATATATCCTGTCTTAATGCGCCACGTTCTTCATCATTGAACGCGAAACTCTGATTGTGAAGCATGTAGAAGTGCATGAGCAACTTCCGTTCTTCTGGCAATAAGAAGTCCCCTTTGTGTAACTTGTCCACAATATCCCTGCGCTCCGCCGTGAATCTACCAGTTGGGGTAAAATCAGGTGGTCGCGGGTTTAGAGTAGGTAGCGTATCCAAGGGATCTCCCACCATTTTTCGAATTATTCGGTCGCTCTCAGAACCCATCGTGTACACTGGTCTGACCTTCTGGTCTACAGGTTTGTATTTCTTTCCTGCGAACACAGAGTATTTGTCGCGACTAGAAGAGTCGTCGTCTAGTACACTCCAAGTACCAACAGTCAGTTTTTCTGTTGCCGCGTCTGAGAGTCTTTCATTCATATATGAATGAAACAAAGTCGACGCAGCGACGTCTTTCTTCATTTCCTTGTCCTCTTTCGACGACAAGATATATGCCTCTACTAGCTCAGTTTGGGTAAACTGGCCACTAGAACGCGGCTTTCTTAGATCTTCGAACACTACATTCCCATCTTTTCCCAACGACACAGTCACCGCGACTTCTTCTCCTTGACTCAACCTGGTCAATTCCTCGAAGCTCTTTGAAAATCCCGTTCAGGGTTCGGTTCGTCTGGACTGGCCGTCGGTTTCGACGAACTGTAGGGCTCGGTAGATCCGTCGTTGTTTTTGGTGTTACGCGGCAAGTCGTCTGCACGACGTGGCTGCGTAGCCATTGCACAACGTGTCTTTAAATTGGGATCGCGCATAGTGATTATTTGGCTGCCGTCGGCCGCGTTCTTGATATTGCTTTCTGTCGCGATATCAAACGGTCTGCCGAGCAACACCTTATAAGCTGGACTTTCCAAAATGTGCACCTGCAGGTAGACCAAGATGGTCCCAAACCTGAAGGGTACATTTCTCGCTAATCCCAGTGACTTAGAGATAGATCCATTTGCGCTTTCCATATATATGACGACCTTTGGGTCCCAGCTCAATTGTGCGTCGACGGCTTCTGAGAAAGCCATCGATACAATCTGAGATCCACTGTCTAGGATGCAGTCCGCGTCGAGACGCGCGTTAATCCGTCCGTTTATTGTTCTGAGAGCAGCTGACGAATCACCAACATAGACATGTCTTGGGTTCTCATTAGAGGGTATCGACTCCAAGTACATCTCATATGGGTCCGTCGCGACAACTGCGCCAATGGGAATTTCTCCTTCGACCGTGTTATGATAGAACACAGGCTCGGGCAATTCCTTAGCACTGACTAGGTTGTAGCTCAGTTCTCCATCCCAAACGTCTTCAACGACGCGACCAGTTTCTTGAAGCATGGACTTCTGAACCGGTACTCGTTTCTTCGAAGAGTCCTTTAGAATGGAGTCGCGAACAGTCCCCGAAACTGCTAGGAGTTCACCCACAGTGACGTCGACTGACGCGTTTTTCATTTTGTCGTAGACTGCTTCTGCCACAGCCTTCTTTTGAATCGGTGCACGCAACTGGTATTTATCTGGAACGCGCGCTTTTGAAGAATGTACTGGTTCTTGTAGAACGGGCTTGACTTTCTCAAACGGTAGTTCCTTTCTGTTTTCGACGTTGTCGCGCACTGATTCCTCATCATCGTCGCTATCACTAACTTCTTCAATAGTCACAGGTTTTCTCGGTTTCTCTCGTCGCTCAGCTCGTTTATCATGGTCCTCAGAGGGCTTGGCTGAGTTTGTGGGTTTAGCCCCCTTCCTTGAACCATTTAGAAACCCGAGTTGTTATCGTCGCGCTCAGGTTGGCTATTCGCACCACGACGGGTTTGAATGAACTGCTCCTGAGTCTGAGGATAACCACTGTTCATGTTGTTGAAGTAGCCGGCCATGGCGTCGGTCATGGCTTTCTGCATGAATTGGCCCATGGCACTTTCCATTGCATTGCTGGTTGAACCAGATGCAGTTCGTTGAGTCTTTGGCTCAGCGCGACTCTCTGGGGTTGGTCGCGACGACTTCCTCTCGTATTGGATGAGTTGACTTCGAAGGGAGCGTATTTCATCCGCCACTTCTTCAGGGTAGTCGGACATATCATCATTGTCGCGACTATCGAACTGATCCAAGTAGTAGGAGTCCTGGAAGTTGACGGATTTGCCCTTCTTCTTCCAATAAGCCTCTACTCGTTGCCCCTGAGTCCCTTCTCCATTTGGTAAGAAGCTGTCGTCGAAGAGCCTCCACATCCCTTTGGTGTCGACTTTGAGAAGGTTTTTCTCAATGTGAGACCTCTTGAGCGGGCACTCGTTCGACCAATGACCAGTTTGTCCACAGTAGCGACAATCGTCGTTCCGTGCGGCAGCTCCTCCTTGTGCGCGACTTTCAAAGTGGGGCACAGAAGAGTTGTTGCCTACTGGCCGCGACCGCTGTATGGGCGCTTCGCGAGCAGTCTGTACGAACGTCTTCAGCGCTTCCTGCAACTGAGTCTGTAGCTCTTTTTGGTGTAGAAGAAATGAATCCTTCAAGTTGGAAATCGAGTTTTCCAACTCCTCAACCTTAGCATGGTTGGGTGGACTAGTCTCATAGTCGAAACGAACCTTGGGAGGTCGCGCGATTATGGGAATTTCGTCTTCGTTGCTCAACGTCGACGCCATTTCTTCCGCCATTGTCATTAGTTCTTTCAACTGGATGGGGTCGTCCTGCCGATTGACTCCAGTCGCGGGGACATTAGCGTTCACTATCCCGGCGCGAGTTTGGTAGCGCTTGTTGAATACCTGACTCGTAGCCAAAGCATTTCGCAAGACGGTACTGAACTCAGAGTCCAAAGTACGCATGTAGCGTTCACACGCGACTTTGTTGGTGATAATGGCAGGAGGGACTGACAGTCGCTTGTAGTGACTATACATTTGAAGGCCGAAACGCTTCAAATCTCCCTCATCCGTGATTTTGATTCCACGGTTCTCGCGACAGAGCCTGTCTAGATCTGCCATGGTCCCCGTTTTTCGCTTGGACACCTCAGGGTATCCTTTTAATATTTCGGCCTCGAATTCCGCGACAGTTTTCGTGTCGTCGGAATAGGTATCGAGACCTTCCCATACGTCCATCACTTGCCGCGACGGCAAATAACGGATGTACATGCTTTTTGCCTGTTTGACATCTGTGATGCCACCATCCTCCACGATCTGCGCGCAGTGACGCAAATATGCCTCAATCGACAGAGGATCCTTTTCATCAAGTATAGGTCTACTTGTGTCCCAAGGTTGAGGGATTTTGAACCCAGTCTTTGGAGCCATAGTTGTCGCGACTGAAGTCACAGGGGAAGTAGGGATGTTGTTAGAATTCGTGTTTGTAGCGGTGACGCTACTTGACAATTCTGAGAGGGTTTGTGAGCTAGTCTGAGATCGACTGATTGTCGTCGAACTCGAAGTAGCTGTGTCTAAAGCTGGAAGCTTCGACGTCGAATTCACTCTTTGTTTTCCTTTTGCCTTGGAAGGCAAGGGTGGTAGATACAAAGGTGTTTTATGTCTTGCAGACCTTCGTGGTTTTTCGAAAGGTCCTGAGGTTGAAGCGTTTCCTTCAGTCTCAATCTCCGCTTGGTCCTCGAGAGGTCGCGCAGGAGCTTGGGATCGAAATAAACTGCTTCGCGGGATAAACCCTTGGTCTCTATCCGACGTCGCGGTAAAGAATCCGGTTTATTGATTTTTAAAGTTTATGAAACTTTAGAAGCCCCTCGCGGTGGGCTCCAGATGAAATGCTGAGGGCGTGCTCACAAGTGAATCTACTATGAAAGTAAACCCAAATATAAACACGTTCACACTCCTCGTAATCAGCTTCTCAGTGTGTGAAAGATGCGAGGGCTTCGGGGTGGACAGAGCACCAGTATCACAACTCTCAATAGACGCAGATCCAATAGTCGCGGAGACGGAGTCGACGACAAGAATATATATATAGCAAACAATGGTGTCTCAACCAATATCTTCTATACGATCACAACTAACACTAATCCAATCCACAACAACAATATAACAAGTCAGAGCTTAATACGAAGTATTAAGATCCCTTGTAGCGACAGCGTCCAGATGGTGACGCAAAGCCCAAATATCAAGTCGACGCACTGCCAACCGATACAACCAATATACTGAGTCGACGCACTGTCAACTAGTAAACCAAAATGTCAAGTCGACGCACTGCCAACTGACAAAACCAAAAGTACTGAGTCGACGCACTGCCAACTAGTAAACCAAAATGCCGCGTCGACGCACTGCCAACTAACAGCCAATATCCAATGTCCAAAACCCGAGCACAACTTGTCGACGCACTGCCAAGCAAGAAGTGTGGAACCAAAGTTCTCAAGTCGACGCACTGCCAACTGACCAAAACAACCCGAGCACAACTAGTCGACGCACTGCCAAGCTAGAGGTGTGGAACGATCTCAACAAAGCCCGAAGGCGACGACACTAAGTGCCGCGACTAAACCAGATGCGGCGAATCCGACTTTCTGATGTCTCAACTCAAACTCAAATCACAGTAGCTACAAGTGCTCAGGGAGCAACTCGTCGCGACCGGGCAGGGATGGCAGAACTTCTTAGGGTGGAATCACGCGACACGCAAATTGTACAAAACAATCTGAAATGGTAGTGATTCACAGTCCGGGAAAAGCTTCCTAATACAAAGAGACGACGTGCTACTTATACTGTCTACGACGCTGCTTAGTAAAGTCCTGTACAACTGCATAGTAGCTACGCTATCTAAGATCGGTTGCCTTTTAGGGTAATTGAAAAGTTCGAACGATCGGACAGGTCCTGAGTGATCAGGACCCCGCTCCATCGTCCATATGATACTTTTGATGTGGGCCAACCCACCGCGTCATACTTTTGGAATACGACGTGCTGGATTGGCCAACGGGCATGTCTTGGCATGTGAGACCAACGTGGGCGCCCCAAGAAGCCGTATGGCCCTAGGCACGCCAGTCGTCCCCCACATGGTTCGGTTCACGGATCTTACCGTGTCGGTTTCTAGTGTGTTTGGGTATGGGCGCGACTTCGCCGTGACACTTGGAAGCGTCACCGCGACGCGTCCACAATGTCCCGTGATCGAATGGATCCTGACATGTGACAAGTCGTCGTCGTGGCATGATCTGAGGAAACGTCCAACTCAAAACCGGGAGTTGCCGCGACAAGATGGTTTAAGTCTTGTAACGCCAAGTCCTGTCCAATAGTAGTTCTATTATTGAGAACGTCGCGCATTGCTCAGCCCTTCAGCCCAAGTTCCCATCTGCAGAGAATGACCCTTATTGAGAAGTCGACGCAACGACATATCCCTTTTTGGGGAATGGTCGCGGTCCAAGCGTTCGTCACTAATGGCCCTGAGCCTGGTGTAGACTCATAAGACCAGTTCCACAGTAGTGGTCTGACTGCCTTGCTATCGTCGACACTATCCACAGTCGTCGACTGGGCAGTAGACCCATAAGTCCTACTGAGCGCAACACTGTTAACCGCGACACGATACACCGAGTGGTTGAAGAGTAAACTCTGTAAAAAGCGCAAAAATACGCCCTTACAGAGTTGGTGCAGAGCGCGTCTGGTAGCCAGCCTATCACCGGACTGTACGGGGGACCAACTCACTGGAAGGTGGAGTGCATATGGCTATCCGTCGAGTATTTGGCTCGCTTCGAGCATCACCAGAGTTTGCGGAGGCAATTCGTTCCCATTGGATTTTTAGACGAAACCAGTCGGTGCGTATTCCCTACGTCTATCCAATATCAACTCATATGTTCTCAGGTTGGACACCGTAATCGTACTGGTTCTAAATTCTGTGGCCATTTTGATCTGTGGCTCACTGACGAGATTACCGAGATTGCCTCGCAACTTGCAGTAGCGCCGTCGTTCAACCCACCAGCTCTGCTCGCAACACAAATTGCTACAACAGAGACATTTGGAATCATTCCCATCGACAGGAAGACTGCAGCCGACTACGGGATTGTGACGCTCCCAAACATCCGTGTCGACGGCGTTCCAGAGTACCATGACATGCCGGTTCACACGTTGATGCTCCTATTCACGCGGCGGACTAACGTCTATCGCCATCTTCAGCTTCGACAACGAGCATTGTATCCCGTTCTCCCTGTGGCAACTCAGGCCGAGTACCGTAAATTCAAAGAAGAGATTAATAATCCTACTTGGAAGAAGAACTCAAGACGTTCAGTTGCACCGCACGAGGCCAACAAAGCCATTGACTTTGAACGGTTTGCCGTTTTCTGGAATAACCTTGTGAACACCCAAGATCAGACTATTTGCGATCCCGAGCGTCGCTTGTACTCCAAATTACCGCAGCAACTTGAGGCGCACCACAAGAAGGTGATTGCGTACAAGATGGAGCGTTCGACATTGTTCATGGGCGAGAACGCATCGGCACTGCAGCCGTTCAACAACCTTGTTACTGCCATCAATGACACAATCTTGTTTCTCCCAGCTGTTGCGCTCCCAAACTCGACTGTTGATGACACAACAAAAGATCGTCAGTATTCTTTTACTGATCAGAAAGCACTGACATAACTCTTGTTAAAGTCGATGATCTTGCAGCCATCAGCCGAAATGCAGCAACAGACATTCTTGCCACGGATCGTGTCATCGTCTCGAATCCCAACGACTTCGTTTCACAACAGGACCCTGATGAAGATGTCCCGCAACCGGATGGATCTTCAATACAACCCAGTCAGCACAATACCAAGACACAAGTGTCCACGGATGTCGATACAGCACCACAAGTTGTGACACTTCCGACCGCCAGCTCATCGTCAACTCATGTCCCAAGGGATTCCGCAACGCTCTCCGTTCCGATGCAAACACAACTAACAGTCGGTCACGGATCCGTTGGATTCGAACTCGCAAGTGGGCGAACACTCACTGAGAAGCCAAAGAAGCGATGCGCCAGATGCGTCGCCGTGATGTGTCCCAAACGGAGCACATGTCCCGGTTGCTCAAATAGGAACAACTGCAAATGTCTACCTCCGCACCCGGAAGTACAAAAGGGTAGGAAGGCACGGCTTCACGAGCATGTCATCCAGAAGCGGCTCATGGACAGAAACGTTAGCGATAACATGGCTTGATTTGTCCCCCCCAGATACAGTGTATGTAGTTCCGTGCAACATAAGGCTCGAATATTGATGTGTCTTCTTGTTCCGATGGGCCAATTCAAGAATCACCCAATGTAGACAAGGATGATGTCGAACAAGCAACGCATAAAACTTGTGCATTGTGTGCGTAGCAAAAAGGGCGCGCGGGACAAGTGTGATGACATGACTACAACAGAAAGGAACACCTGCGTTAGCAAGACCGCTGAAGATTGACTGGACTGGTGACGCACCACTCTCGATACTTCGCCCATTCCATCGACATCCTTCCCTGTTCAACATTTAGGTAGCCTCCCAAGCGCGTGTCGCAAGCATGTCGTTCGATAGACGAGTCGCACGACGTAAGCCGTATCACAGTTCCTCGAGCGTGTAGTTGACGGAAGGAGGTGTGATACTAGAGACTTCTCGTTTTCGTTGGCGACGCAGGCAACTGCGGAACAATGGTCAAACAAGTGAAAAGACAAGAGGTGTACCAGTGTGCGCGCGAGACAAGCGCGAGAACAGCGGAGTCGGCTCACGATCCAAAACACGTGCCATCTTGAAAACGGTTGGCTGGGTCCCAAAGCCAGATCGAGCGGCATCTCCGATGGGAGGTAGGCTTGAAAACGAAGCGTCGCCTATCTTGACGACGTGATGCCGAATCTTTCAAGAGCTGATTCGCGATGGGAACAGCCTCTGGGCTCAAGATTCAACGTGAAAATGACTACAGATAGGCAGATAATAGTGTGAGTCTCTCCCCTGTCTCTCCTCTTTCCTATCTTGAAAAAACTTGAAAAAGTCCTCGTCTGCCCAGAGATAGGACACGAGCCCTTGAATAACCAAAGTTCACGGGTAAATTCACCGGGAGTTCCCATCGCACCCACACTACTAATCACCCACTCGGCTGAGTAGATCATTCTGTGCGGCGAAGGCGAGCATATCGTACAGTCGACGTCTAGCGCAGAGCGAACGTGGCGTCGCCACACATCGGCTGCGGCTCCAATGGCACGAATCGGTCCCTGCAAATGACGTTCACGCCAGTCCGAAGCCGGTCTACGACCCCGGCTAACTCAGCGACCAAGAGACTGACTGACTGACTACCTGCAGTTCGGTTACTCTAGTGTTTTCCCAGGAGATACGTATAAGAAGCTTCCACCTCAATAGCTGTTTTCAGCGACCTGCAGATCTACACACACAGAGACAGCTCGCTATGCTCTCGCCGCTCCTCGCCCTCACACTCGGGGCGTTCTCCCTCGCCAACGCCGCTCCGTCCCGCCACGCACCGGCAGAGCCCATACCCTGCAACCCCGTCTCCCGCCCATCTCCCGCGTACGAGGTGCGCCTCCCCGTGTCCTCCTTCCGCGTGCGGAGGAATGACAATAAGTGTGCGAGTGCAAGTATTGGGCTCGCACTCTGATGGGAAATGCCGCACAGTGATCTGTAAAAGTCGCACTCTGATGTATAATATTCACATGCTGATCTTGATAACCGGTGATCCCAGCGGCAAACGGTTGGTAAATATCAGACTGGACAGGACCGGACCTTATCCGCGGATTGACAGATGCTGTCAGCTGTCGCCAAGTACCACTGTGGGACTTGTTGTGAGATTCTGCACTTGGACGTAATCAATACATTTGAACGGCCTAGCTTGGACATAATCGATGCCTTTGAATGGCACAACAGTTAGTACGCGGTTCCAGTATATACCAACTGTGTATTTTTTTTTGGCAAATGATGTGCTCCCTGATTAAATCTGATTGAACTAACCCTTAGACCCAGCACTTAAAGCCTCGTGTTGATTAGGCTGCTCTGCCAGTCCACAATCTCTTACCTTTCGTAGATCCCCTCGCTTACAACTTATCTTGAACCCTTATCGATTGAACCCAGGGCAGATGGTTAGAATACACGAGTCGGGTCATCCACATATATATGTACATATTACATGTTCCTTTGTAACCGCATCCAGATCTCTCCCTTGCAAGCTAGCTTGAGTCCGAAAGTTCCATGGCGAATAACGGTACATCTCCCGCAGCATTCTTTTATTTTTTCGATCTGAGACACTCTCAGATGCGTCGTTTAAGGTCTCCCGTCTTTCCATTGATGAGGTTAAACGTTATCGAGTCTGGGTATGTGTTTCCTCTGACGTCTTGACGCTGTAGTAATCCTGCCTTGAAGGCTTTCCCTGAGCAAACTCATGCGCATCTTTCGATTGATATTGCATCATCTTGGGTGTCCTCCCTTGGGTACCAGTTATTCTTGCTGGATAATGGATCAATTGAGACCAGCGCCACTTTGGATCTCGAATCAGCGACCATGGGACAGCTGCAGGCATACCGGAATTTCGTGCGTGTATTTGATCCTACTGCTGCGTCTATTTCAATTGGTTTTCGAGATTCTGGGGCCTGATAGTAACCTTCTCCACACCACACTTTTCTCCTTTGAGCATTGTTCAACTTGGATCAATCCCCGTCCTTTCGCACTCTTCCTGAATCAGCAGGACGATTTTCAGCGACTGCGTTCCTTTGCAGCCTCCGAATCACGTCCGCATTCTCGCGCCTCGTCCTTCTATGATCTTGCCTCGGCCTCCAACAGCCACGCATCCCTGGTTCCTTCTTCCCGGCCGGTTTCATCTATGTCCATCCGGTCGGATTTCTCTGACCTTGACACGGATGTTGATGCCCGTTCAGAGAGCGGTGTATCAGCCCGCAGCTTTCAACTTGGTTCTGGTAGGCTCGAAAATTGCTACGTGCGACGAATGTAGGCCATTCAAATTCCTTTAATTAGATCTCGACTGCGCTATTTCTCCCGTTCAAAACGATTCTGTGGGTGATCTCAATGGTATGTGGTCGTCTCATTCAATCTGGATCCATTCTTACTCGTTTTGTGCCTCATCCAGCTCCGCAGCCCAGGAGAAAGACGATCAGGCCTCGGCGTGACGACCCTTCCATTCGAATCACAACTTACAAGTCAGTGAATCGCCTCATCCCCATTTCTGTTGTACCTAGAACATGGGATGTCCCCAATCCCGCCGAGTCGGCTGCATATCTGTTCCACGCATCCACGGAGGAAGATCAATCCCTCCTCACAAATGACGATGGTACTGTGAAGGATCTTGGGCAGCATATTCGAAAGGAGGTACAATCAACCGCTTATGTCTGCTCAAATTCTTGCTGAATTTCTCCCAGGATCAAGATTCATGGGATACAAAGTCCAGCGGGCACAAGACAGATGCCGGCGATACTGGAGTTGCTCAGTTGCTCTCAGAGTCTCCACATCTCGCCGTTCGATGCCGCCGTCTCACAATGCATTGCAACGGCCTCGATTCTTGTGCCTTGTTTGACACTGGGCTTGTGGACAACTGTGTTCGATATGCGGCTAATCCTGACGACACCCATGCCTTGTGGGCACCCCAACTGCATGATAATCAAGAAGAAGCTGCATCTTATCTTGCTGCCCTTGCACGGTACGTGTTTTGGTGATCTAATATCCGAACCTTCATCTAATACAAGGCAGATATTACCGACAAATTCATGAACTACGCTGCAAGGCAGAGTGCAGTGGGGCTCCAAAACTCGTTCGACTCTCTGGTGTCAGTGCCATCATTTTGGCTACGACTCTGGATCCAGGACTGATTTATTTCCAGGGTCGTGTCTTTAACGGACATTCCCATTTTGTGGGATGCTCGGGTTTTCGGGCTGGCGAGGATCATCGATATTCCACAATCCCCAGCCATATTGACGCAGAAATGCTACAACATGCCCTGGATAATGGCGGTCAGCTCCCGACCCTTGTCACTGTGAAGGACAAGTGTTCTTTCACTTCAAATCCACGATTTGGTGTGAAGCAATGCAGTCAGTGGAATATTTTCGCTCCAAGAAGTTATTAATCTCCTGCACAGATTATAGCCATATTATTAATGGTGTCATTACGCAACCGGGAATGATTGAACGCAAATGTCCAGTGAAGATGACCATTCTTGTCCCCACTGAAAGCGAGAAGCGGGCCGCACCAGAGCTTGCCTTCAAGGCTATCATTTACTTTTCTGGTCCGCACAATCATCCAGCTTGGCCAATTTCGAAGTTGGGCTCTCAGGAGAAGCGACTTCTTGCCTCTGCGATCAGGACTGTTGGTATCCGTGGACTAACTGCAAGCCAGCTTCTGAATAGTGAGTAATAATTCAAGTGTCAATTGAATTTCTGATATTAATTCATAAAGCACCCTCTACTGGCGATGTCTTTGGTTCGGCCGCGTTAGGGACAGTGTCTACTGCTCTCTTGAACAATCGATATATTCGAGGGGAGATTTCGTCTGAAAGGAGGCAGAACTTTCCCAGGGGAACTGGTTGGGAAGGTGAGTCACTATCTGGGCGCGTCTGCACACGCTAGAACTCTTTCAAGGTCTTGTTCATTTTCACTCTGTCACCACACGCAATATCCTACCATCTGACCGCTATATTCATGCAGTCATGAACAAGGGCGGGTTCCGTATTGTAGTTACAATGCATCCTGAGTTGGCTGAACGCATCCACCAAGTCCGATACCTTGCCATTGACTTCACCTTCTCACGGGTTCAGAGATCGGAGAATATGGACGAATGGGAAATCGCTGGATTTTTGGATTCAATTCAGAAACGTGTGTCGCTGGACTCTCTGTGCAGTTTATTAATGCACTGATATTGGATTCCGGGATAGGATTCACGTTTGGAAGCTTGTTCTGTGACACCAAGTCCACAGAGGCCTATCTACAACTCTGGATCGAGCTCTTTGACACCATTAAACGCATCACTGGCCGAGTATTTAAGTTGGCGCCCTTCTATCCAGACGCAAACTGTCGAGTGATCTTACTCGACGGCGAGGTAGCTCAGGCACTTGGCCTGGGTGAATTCTTGAAGTCGTACAACGACCCTGCCACCAGTGGCATTCATTCTCGAGATGCCGTTGACCTGCTCTCGTACGTCCTTAAAACCTGTAGCGTTCATTTCCACCGGTACGTTTGGATCATTTACATATTGATATATTTGCTGAGCTCTTTGCCTCCAGGCATGTAAAAGAACTCGAGAAGTCCACCCCCTCCGACCTTGTTCAGCGTATTCGAAGCTTTCCGGGACTCAAAACAGGGGAGGAGGTCGAACGCTGGTTGGCCGAGATGCCCGATGCTCTCCAACCCTTTTCCGACGCTCATAGTAAGTCACCTCAGTTTTTCGGCCGTGAAAACAGGACTTATTTTTGCCCAGATTGGCTCAAGCACAAACTGAGTAACCCTTGGATTCTTCCATCGCTCAGTCCTGTGCTCTCCAAAATCCCTTCCAGCGACTTCAATACCACCCCAAGCCATACAAATATTGTGGAGACTGCACATGCTGCTCGAAATGCGGAAACTCGGAAGCACGTTGGCCTGCTGGATGCAATTCTTGAGTTCAGTTCGCTCTAATCTGCGGCCTTGAGCGGTACTTATTCTGGGACGTAGCGCTCAGCAGAGGGACAATACCCACGTCGAAAATCTGATTTTAATGGAACGCAGTGGCATTCTATACAAGCGCGGCAATTCCATCTACAACCGCGAGGTAAATTCGGCGAACCGCGCTGTTTGGCAGCGAAAGCTTGCTGCCAAACGAGACGATAACATCCAGGAGTACCAGACACTCAAGGCTGACATCGACGACGGTAAAATTGAGTACGATGCATCACTTAAACGTTCGAAAGCTTTGGAGCAACAGATCAAAGCTTGCCGGAATGCCCTGCGAATTAACCATCGCGACGAGCATATTCGACTGGAGCTGAACCAGCGACTTGCAGAAGAGGAGGCGGAGAAGTCAGCGAGGCGGACATGGCGATCTGTTCAACGACCTGCACTGGATGCGAGGTTGCTAGAGCTCCGATCGGGACCACTCGCTCGCAAGCAGATCCCCGCCAGTGTTGCGACTCAGGCGATTGACAATGGTAAGTTTTCTAATTGCTAATGCGTGTACACATTATCTAATTTGAGTATTCTTCTTACCAGGTGCTTCTTCATCTCGTGCCGATGCCGGGGAACCCGCTGAACTGCGCGCTGAACTGGCAACTCCGGAATTGAACTTGAAGCCATTGGATCAATTTTCAGAACCGCTTTCATGTGAGTATTTTTTTTGTTTCTTGTTCATCCAATATTCCTACAACATACGTTCAGCAATGTTACTTTTGGAACCGGAGTTTGGGAATCAAGGCGCAATTGGGAATTCCAACGACTTCCAGTCCTTCTACTGGCCACAGGAGGGGTCGTCTACAACGAGCATCGTGGATACTACTGATCCACCTGGACACTATGGAGGTATGTGACAAGTTTATGTTGTTGCCCAAACTCATTTACGTTCGATTTAGATCCCGGTTTTGTCGATCCGGTCTTTTCCAACATGGAACAAGTGAACATGGCCGCTCTGAACTTCAATCTCAGCGAATCTCAGGTGAGGGGGATCTTGATTCTACTGTCAGGACACTCAGTATCCGATCCTAGATGGGATCTGAGTTTATGGGCTTTCAGGAGTTTTCGCAGGAAGAGTGGGACGTATTGATCAGCAACATGCCCGAGAATGTGGGGGGGAACAGTACGGACACGGGTCTCTCCGTGGATCAACCGCTTCTGTCTGCTGAGAGAAACATTCTGCCCGATCCCTCATCTGCAATGGCTTCTGAAGTCGATTCAACACCTGCCGCTCAACTTCCACTGACCACACAGAGCGAGGCGGCTGAATCTGATGTACAGAACGCTCCGAGACGTTCATCAGCTCGCAAGCGAGTCCCTCGGACCAGATCCCGAGACAACATTATTGGGGAATTGACGTCAAAGAAGCCGAGGAAGGGGTAATGTTATTGCATACAGTAATTTGTTCACATAAACTGGCGGAGGACAATATTATTTAACTACAATGATCGACAGTGCATACTCTCTGTATGTACTTGCCAAACCGTTGTCTTTAGCCTCTCGATGCGGGTTGTTACAGTTGTGACAGATCACCGTCTAGACATTTAGGCGCATCAGAGATTTGGACCACGGAGACAGGGTTCAACCGCTTGCGGATCATATATACGATCACTTATGTGCAACTACGCTGCCATCAGTGTGCGACTTTGACCATCAGGCCAAGTCGCACACACACACTCTCTGTATATACTCCCGCGTGCGCATGGCTGATCTGAACTCGGATTTCGCCAGGCGTTTCCCAAATCCGGGGTGTACGAGATCCACAGCAGCGCCGCCGCCGCCGCCGCCGCGCGCGTGTATATTCCTGGCCAGCCGGTGTACGTGAGCCGCCCGACCGAGGATGCAATGTCGCACACATTGGTGGGTGGCCGATCGCCGATCGGGCGGCCCGGGCGGCCATCTGATCGGATCAACGCAGTTTGAGTTGACGGCGGGGAATGAAAACAAGATTGCCCTGAGGAGCGTCGGCCTTGGTCTGCCTGTCACCGTGGACAACGACGTGCGCTCTCCGCCCATTTTTTTTTATTTCGACATAGGATGAGATTGGGTAGGGTTGGGTGTCGACCTCGACTTTCGAGGAGGATCTCGAGGACTTCGTGTTGGAGGCCGCGGCCGGACATCCCGGCTACTTTGTCGTGAGTCGCCAGTCGAGCTGGATGTGATTCACCGCGCCTGAAAAGTAGCTCCAGATCCATAGCGTCGTTTCCCCCGGCCTCGTTTGGACTCTGAACCCGACTGACGAGGCCCTCACTGGTCAGCGGGTGAGACTTTCGACTCCAACAGTCTGCTTCCAATCATCCACCGTCCCTCACAGATCAGACTGGCGCCCCGCGTTCCGGGCTGGGAGGCGCAGCGCTTCGCTTTCCGAGCGGCCGACACCCCCGCCCTCGAGCATCTTCTCGTCAACGGCGACGCCTACGCCGCTTTCGGCACCGCCGCGCCGGTGCAGCCGGGCGTGTACCGCATTCTCGACATCCTCTCCCGCGCCCCGGTCCGCAGCGGCGCGCTGAACCAGTCGATCTACTCGACGCGGTCGGCGGACGAGAGGTATCCCGGAAACACCGCGCTGGTGGGTCCCCTCGGGCCGCTCCGAGTCTGCCCCGCGCCCGCCTGACTGACTGCCCCGCGCGCGCGCGCTCTGCAGTGGAGAATCTCGCACCACGGCGACCCCGCGGACGGGGTGTACACCTTCCAGAACGTCGCGCTGAACCTGCGCCTCGGGGTCACGGCAGCGCAGGTGCGTGTGGCGGCGCACAGAGAGCCGTGTGGCAGCAGGCTCACACGCACACAGACACTCGCCCCGACGTACGTCGCACCCGCGGCCACGTTCGCGTTCCAGCCGGCGTCCAAAACCCGCGCGGAGGAGGTGTTCATCCGCATGGCGGACAACAGCGGCGCCTGGGTGCTCGATTTCTCCAAGGGCGTGTTGACGACTCAGGTGCGTGCCGGGGGCGGAGAGTCCAAGGGCGTGGCAGTGTCGCTCACAGCGGCGCAGATCCGAGTCCTCCCGGAGCACGGCACCTACACTCACTACCAGACGTTCATTCTCGAGCGTCAGAGTTGAGGCGCTCTGTGCGACAATTTCTGTTTCTTCCGTCCGTAGTTACTCCAGCAGCAGTTCCCGTCTGAAACATGAAATGAAATTGAAGTTGAAAATATTTATGTCCCATTAGTTGTCAGTGCCTGTCTAGCTCAATCGGTAGAGCGTGAGACTCTTATCTCTTGCAAGACTGTGGTATCTCAAGGCTGCGGGTTCGACCCCCGCGGTGGGCTAGTATTTTGCCGCTGCTCGTTTGCGGAACCCAAAGTCAGGTCGAAGCATCGTATCATCTTCAACGACCAACCTGGGTTTCAAACTCAAGCACACAGAACAGTGGCTTGGGCCTATGCAAAACAAGACAGAGAAGAGCCCCGCACTGGGACTACCGGCTCCGAATGGACAGTCCTTGCAGGCATGAGAGGGTCCCGCCCCACACGTGTTATATCCAAATCTCTCCCTCAGGACCGATAGCCGCTCAGCAAGACAGATTGCTCCGCGCTGGGAGAATCGGCGCTGGACCGGTGCGGCCAAGTCCAAGGTGCACTGTATGCACGTTCCTCAACCTCCTAGTCTGGGTGGAAGCAAAGTTGACGTGAATACGACGACATGCTTGATATGATATGTTGTCCATTAGCCGTGACTGCATCGCCCCAGACGATTCCTGCAGCTTCTTCTGTCCGTCGGACCCAACCCGCGCCACAGGTCGATCGTGCGGCCCTCACGCACACCGGCCGGCGATCCGGCCGAACACGACAGCCTCGAGCAGAGACGATCCCGCGAGTCGGTTGCTGCCGTGGACGCCTCCGATGACTTCGCCCGCCGCCCAGAGGCCGGGGATAGGCGCCCGGTCCTTGTCCGACAACACGCGGGCCTCGCAATCGACGGCCAGCCCGCCCATGGTCTGCGATACCCGCTTAGCACTGGTTCAGAGATGGGCACCCGAGCGGGACTTACGTAGTGTACGACTGGCGTGGTGATCGCGACGTGGAGTGCTTCGTCTGCGCTGTAGCTTGCGTTGTGGAACACGGCTGATAGAGATCCATGAGGGACACAGCTCGAGAAACAAGCGAGACATACTTTTGCCGAAAGGATCGCTTCCTGTTCCGTGTGCCGCGAAGGTATCTAGCAGATTTGCCAACGGTACCCCCGTGTCCTGCGAGAAGCTTTCCGCGTTCGGATACGGCTTCATCAGGCCTTTGAAGACATAAAAGTCGCCTGCAGGCGGGGTCAGATTGATTTCACGGGGAGACCAGCTACTTGCAGTGTTTCTTGACTTCAGCCGCAGCGCCCACGCCCAGAAGCAATCTGATCGGACCCTGGCCCGCCTGCTCAATACGCTGCATCGCCGCCGTGACGACATCCCGCTTCTCCATCTCGTCCACGAACCGCCGGCCGTCCTTATCGATCAGCAGGCCACCCGCTCCGCGCAGGGCTTCGGCGGCGAGGAACTTGGTGCGGGCACCGGGATCCTTCGGGTCGACGAAGCCGGTCGGGTGGACCTGCACTTGGTCGAGGTGGATCGTGCCAGCTGGCAAAGCGGCGAGTGAGGTCGCCAGAGCGATGCCGTCTCCGGTCGCGTGATCCCCGTTGGTCGTTGACAGGGCCAGGAGGTCCGGGCGATGTGTGGCAAGCAGGCTCCCCGGGGAGAACGATGCCGCATATCCACTGTTGAGCATTTAAAACCGACTAAGAACGGCGGCGGGAGATGGCGGAGACTCACCCAGTGGCGAGAATGACACCGCTGCCTTCCGCGGTTTTGGTCTCGCCCCCGACCTCGTACTCGACACCCACAACGCGGTCACTGCTCTCTACCAGTTTCACCACCCGCGCGTTCTTCACGATCGTGACTTTCGCTGCACCGGCGGCCTCGAGCGCCTTCATCAACGCGCCCGTGATCGCATACCCGGGGGCACCGCCCTTGTCGCGGTGCGTGCGCGCAGCAGACTGCCCGCCGAGCCGCGCGACGATGGACAGATCCACGCCGAATGTGTCCGTCAGCCACGAGATGGCCGCGGCGCTGCTTCCCGTGAGCGCGGCGATGAGATCGGGCTGAGCGAGCGAGCCTGCGGAGGTGGTCGTGTCCGCCGCGCTGAATGGAGCGTGAGCGTGAGCAAGCATGCAGGGGAGTTTCGGTAGGGTGCCCTCACAATGCGTCGACGCTATCGACGACGCCGGCATCTTTCTGTGCCTTGGTGTACACGCCGTTGATGCCCGAGCTCGCTTTCACGGAGTTGCCGCCCAGTCTGGCGACCGTCAGCCCTCGCTGACTCCCCAATGAAAAGGGAGGGGTGACGCACGACGGCTTCTTATCCAGCAATAGTACGGTCTGACCCCGCTCCAAAAGCGTGTGCGCGGCACTCAGCCCGGCCAATCCTCCCCCAATCACGATCGTGGGTTTCATCGCCATGGTTGTGTGGTATCGATACAAAAGGACACCGAGGGATGGAACGAGGAGCAGTGTGGTAATCCGGAGGAACCGTATGTTGGTGGTCGGATGAGTAAATAGAAGAACTCGGGGGTAGGTTCAGCTGACATGCTCTTCTATCCGTGTTCTCCCAAGGTCCAGGCAGGCCAGATTGACAGCCTCGACCCAGGGGAGGCAGAGAGCTGAGCGAGATGCGGGGTAGACATTCAGTCTGGCCTTTCTATCCCGCGATGCGCGCATTACTCCGCGATAATTTGCATCCGTTGTTTGAGATATGGAACATGACGGTGAAGAAATAGAGGGCACGCTGTTTGACCCCATCACCAGTTTACGGCGGGCTCCGAGGTCATCATTTGAACGAACCAGAACCAACGGAGATCATCTCCGCGCGTTGAAATGTTCAGAGGCCTGGAGCATTGAGCCGAAGAATCTCACAATGGACAACCGTCAGGAATGCATCTCTAGAATCTCTGTGCGGTTGTCTCTCTCGAGCTTTTGCGTCTGGGCATGATGAAACGTTGATGCAGGTTGCTGGATTGAGTGGGCGTCTGTCATTAGTCATTTAGAGCTGGGCGAGTGCAGTTCAGAATTTGGTGGCCTCAAATTCTACACACAGAGGAGCAAGTCTACGAATCGGGCGATCTGGGTTGAAACGCTACAGGTTCACAAAAAAGGGACTCCTCGCAGTCCTGTCAAACTGAAATTATCCATCCATTGATTTGAGTAGTCAGATCTTCGTCCCGGGATAAAATTCTGCACCCCAGGGACCTCCAATTATTACGTAAAATGGCTTCGAGGCCCCCTCCGGAGGCCATCAAACCACCCCCTACCCCCCTGATCGGAGGCCATCCTGGAGGCGCCTTCCTAATTGGTACTCTGCCCAGCCATTCATCCACAGCCAGCATGGTAGGCTAGGCATTGACCTGAGTGTTTATATATGCTGTAGTAGTCAGTATAAAGCCTCAGACAATGTCTTAGCTCACAAAAGCTTGTATTTCTTGCTTGCAAATGGCAGACCACTGGGTGCACAAAATTCGGGATTTGAGCACATGAGCACTCCTCAGGTGCATAGAGCGGCAGTATATATGTTAATTCGAGATTGAGCATGAGGTAGCTGTGCCCACACGCAAAAATGAGATGTTGCTGAAGGGATGGTTTATGGCCTCCACAACCTCCCAGGGGCAGAAAAAAAGGTGTTGGGTAGCCCACAGGCCCTTGAATTCTGCTTCAATAGATCAATTTGATGCTTATGCTTTGTCAAAACAACAGCCCAGCATATAAATTGGATGCTGGAGCAGTGGCAGAACAAGCCTCCACCGCCTCCAGGGCTGGGGACCAAAAGCGGTTATTGTAGATTCAGCCACATAAACCATATTTCTGATGTTGTTTGTCCTAGTCAGAATGTCTGGGTATTCAAGAGAGACAGGTGGCTACATAGATCAGATGCTAGCACCAATAGCAGAACTGGCCTCCATGGCCTCCACAGCCAGTGACCAAAAGCGGTTTTTTGGGTTCAGCCACATAAACCATGTCCATGATGTTGAAGGTCTTCATTATAATTATGAGGGTCCTTTAGTTAAATGTCTCACCACATGAATCAGATGCTGGAGCAAATGGCAGAACTGGCCTCCGCTGCCTCCACAGGTAATCACTTGAAGACTCTGAATGAGATGACAATGTAAGAGATATATATTCTCCTGGCTGACCACATTCTGTCATTTCCACCTCTACATGCTAGTTTAATTGCTGCAGAATGTTAAAATTAGAGGATGGGAGACCCTGGAGGCACTGGAGGCACATGCAAGATCCAATCAATGTCATCAATATCATCAGTGCCATCAATAGCATCAAGAGCATCACCGATCATTGGTAGATTGATCAGCCAATCAGATGATGAATAAACATCGAACATCTAGTATGTTCATTCCTGAGAGACACAGACTACATGTATGCCCATACTGAAAGTGGATTAGTGGTCCCAGGACATGCCCCAATGACATATTGCATGCTTGTCTCAGGGACATATGATTAAAAATCGGAGTTGGCAAATCAGCTGAAAGTCAACTGAAGATGAGTGGTACAGTGGAGTACTTTCAGCTGATTTGCCAACTCCGATTTTTAATCATATGTCCCTGAGACAAGCATGCAATATGTCATTGGGGCATGTCCTGGGACCACTAATCCACTTTCAGTATGGGCATACATGTAGTCTGTGTCTCTCAGGAATGAACATACTAGATGTTCGATGTTTATTCATCATCTGATTGGCTGATCAATCTACCAATGATCGGTGATGCTCTTGATGCTATTGATGGCACTGATGATATTGATGACATTGATTGGATCTTGCATGTGCCTCCAGTGCCTCCAGGGTCTCCCATCCTCTAATTTTAACATTCTGCAGCAATTAAACTAGCATGTAGAGGTGGAAATGACAGAATGTGGTCAGCCAGGAGAATATATATCTCTTACATTGTCATCTCATTCAGAGTCTTCAAGTGATTACCTGTGGAGGCAGCGGAGGCCAGTTCTGCCATTTGCTCCAGCATCTGATCAGGTCAATGCCTAGCCTACCATGCTGGCTGTGGATGAATGGCTGGGCAGAGTACCAATTAGGAAGGCGCCTCCAGGATGGCCTCCGATCAGGGGGGGTAGGGGGTGGTTTGATGGCCTCCGGAGGGGGCCTCGAAGCCATTTTACGTAATAATTGGAGGTCCCTGGGGTGAAATTCTGCCTGAGAGGAGTGCGAGGAAGAAATTATTGCAAGGACGCGAGACGACCCGAGGAGAACACACGAGAGCCGAAATCACAGCATGCATGTCAGGTATCCCGTAGGAAAATGGGATTCACCATCCCCTATCAGATCTATCTCCTGACCATAGTCATTTACGTTCAGAAACTAAAAAGGGAGGTCCAGCAGACCAAGACGAATGAACTGGAGTCTAATTGAGCCTTAATATATACACATGCGGGAGATCAGTTCTCGCAGCCCGTCTAGCTCAATCGGTAGAGCGTGAGACTCTTATGTCTTGCAAGACGGCGGTATCTCAAGGCTGCGGGTTCGACCCCCGCGGTGGGCTAGTTTTTTTTTTGCTTTGAGGGCATTCCTAACCCGTTCTGCGATGTTTAACGTGTATCGATCGCATATCAACCTTTGTCGAACCCGATTCGGATTTCTGCTCGTCCTTGTAATCAATAGCGGATCCCGCTGGCCATCCGCACGTCTGTCGTCGGTCTGTGTCGCACTGCTAAAGTCCGGTACAGAATGTTTCTCATTCTACTTGACTGGCAACATTTTTCTAGTTGTCTCTAGTCTGACCCGGATTACCATAAACTGGTGACTATCTAGTGGCGTGCGAGTTTACGAGGGCCAGGACAGTGCGTGTCTTCGCAACGGCACGACCGGGAGACAGCGACAAGTCAAGCTGGTCACCCGCACCAAGGACCTGAGGCACAGAGGCATCGCGAGCCATCATCACACGCAGTCGCGAGCGGACAAACTTGAGCGCCTCGCCGGGAAGCATCGCCACGAGCCGTTGCACGGATGTGCGGTTGATCGCTGGAGCACCGGAACCCCTAGCAGAGGGAGTGTTTCCGGGATCGGGGAGCAGAGAGAGCTGGCCCTCCACGACGAAGACGGTTCCTGGTAAGAATAAGTACGCGTGGTATTGGATGGCTGGATGGCCTTACCGGTGAATGGGAGCAGGACTTGGCCGGGCAGCAGGAGACGGATCTCGCCACCGGACGCTTCGAAACGAGCCAGCGACGACCAGGATTCTGCGGCGGATGACTCCGAGAGCCGCTGGAACGCGGATTCCTTCTCGTCCATGGACAAGCCTATTGCGACTCTGGTTCAGTCGTCGACCGCGACTGGCATTTAGGGTCCACGCACCATCATCCTTGACCCTCAGCTGCTTCTGCTGCTCTGCCTGACACCAGGCAAGACACTCTGCCCGGCTCTCGAACGCCCGGATCGGCTTACCCTCGTCTTCAGCAGCAGCCGGCTGGTCGTCATACGCCAGCCGCGTCTCCGCTCTGACGAAATCCGCATGCAGACCCGTCCCGCGCCGGACACCGCACAGGACGAGCCGGCTCGACTTGGGCTCGAGGTCCCGCGAAAAGCGCGGCAGACAGCGCGCGGCCGCTGTTTCTATGCGATGCGTGTTCGATAGGTCGAGGACGAAGAAGGTCGGCGGGTGGACGGAGGAGAGGAGGGAGCTCTCAAGGGAGGGGACAGATGCGAAGACTGAGAGTACATCAGCGCTGAGCACCGGAGACCGATGCAATCGCACGCACAAACGTATCCCGGCAGAACGACAACGCGGGTGTTCAGCTCCAAGAGTGTGTCAACATCGTTCGCCGGAGCCAAGGGTTCTGCAGACTGCGGGCGAATATCCCGCGAAGTCGAGCCCAGGGTGATGGCAGGAGGTGCTTGGGTTCTGGCAGCGGGGAATCGCGCAATGACCGGGCTGTTTCCGGTCTCGGCATAGTCGCGGCTGGATCTCTCGGGGTTTCCGTAGTCGCGGATCTGCTGAAGTTCGTTCCATTCGTTCCAGCGCGTCACTTGGGCAGGCTGTGAACTGGTTGGGAGGGAAGCCATCGCGCCCAGCACGAGAGACGCACCGAGTCCATCACACCGTAGACCAGGAACACCAGCGCGGCAGAGCCGATGCCCACACCAAATCCTTCCGCGAAACCCAGGAACGTGCAGCCAAAGAGGGTGCTCATGACGACAGCATATTCCATCCATGCGAGCGTCTTGGAGGACTCCCAGATTGCCTCCAGCGACAGCTCGATACCAATGAACAACACCACAGTCGACGCTAAGATCGTTGGGATGTAAGGTAGCAGGTTACCCGCGAAGAAGAAGAGGACAGCGGTGAGGAGCGTCACCAGACCCATCTCGAAGCGCCCACCCTTGGCACGAGTGATGTAGACTGTGTAAGAGTATTGCTGGGATGTGTGTTCAGCGAGTTTACAGTCACACAAGTGGAACACCACAAACGATGATGTTGGGGACTGTTCCCACCACTCCAGCAAAAATATTGGCCAGACCAGTTCCAAAGAACTCGAAGTTCATATCGTAGGAGACGTCTAGCGAGAAGGCGATGGTCGGTACATAGATCGGGAGATTGAGCACTCTGCACACGTGAGTAGGCGACAAATGCAGGCCGGAGACACGCACCCGATGACCACGAGAACGACCATATTCTGGATCGCGCTCTTAAGCGCCCACCACTCGACCCGTTTCTAAACAAGAGATTCAGCCAGCTGCCGCAGAAACGACAGCAGAAAAGGACTTACGAAATCGAAGAGCACCCAGTAGTTCCATGTCGGGGTCCCCGACGGCGCGAATTCCAGTTGAAACAGCCATGCATGGTCGACGAGCATGCCATTGCTGATCCGCGCGGACTTGACCACGATCCAGAACGCGGCCATGAACGTGAGGAAGAACGTCGGGATGTAGAACGGGGAGCGTGTCGCACCGCGCGTGGCAACTTCTAGAGACCTCGAACGGAGTGATAGGCAGAGCATGACTGACGGGACGACGGTGGCGGCGAGGAGGGGCAGATGGCTCTTAGCGAAGAGAGTGGTCCCTGCATTCGATAGCGACAGAGGAGGGACAGTCGACGGAAAAGGCAGACCGAGACCGAGAACGCACAGCGAGACGCCAATGGCTCCGATCGCACCAGTGAGAACGGTCTGGGGAAAGTACGCGACCTGGCTCCTCGTCAGCATTTATGTGAGTGCGGCAGAGAAACGCACGGCGCACCAGGGCACCCGACTTCAGCAACCCCATGATCATGAAGAGTGCGCCGGTAAGGAAGGACGACAGCGCATATGCCGCCATGACTGTGGGGATCAGCCCGGGATGCTCCTCGCCCAGGACCTCTCGAATGTCCGTCGCCACTCCTCGCAGAAACGGCAGGATCTCGAGCAACATAGATCCCGCGCCGCCATGGAACTTGGATCCGCCGAGGGAGATGACAAGTTGAGAGATGATAGTGCTATGACATCGATTGCATGAGATGTGGTGGTGATCCGACCCCAGAGCGCAACGCACCTCATGATATACAACGCAGCGCCCTGAAGCTGCAACGCACGGAACACAGAATCGTCGGTGGGGAAAATCAGGATGCCGGTCGACACTGTATGCGCGAAAAGCCTAAATGGTTATCGGTCTATTACACAGATCTAGCCGGTGCCGCTGACCTGCATCGAGAACGTTGAAGAGAGTGCTCATGAAGACGGCTGGGAGCGCGCGGTACAGCCGGAGAGGCAGCCCGGTGAGCATTTTAGCGAATCGCGCGCGAAAGAGAGCGGAGTCCATGAGGGGAGCAGGAAAGAAGGCGAAGGATGACTCAGAGCATGCGAATGAAAAATTGTAGCGCCCAGTGATTGACATGTGTGCGCCTGTCAAATGTCCGATGAATCTCGGCTTTGATCGCACGATAGATCATCGATCGTAAGAAGCACGGCGACATTTCAAAGACATGTTCAGAATTATTTCAGTGACGGGCAAGTCGGGCGTCAGAGTCTCACAGCGCCGTCACAAGCTAAAATGCTCTGATAAGGAGCGGAGGGCTAATCGTCGTAGAATTGAGAACGCTTCTGAGCCCATGCCAAGCCATATCGTTAATTTCTGAGGTCGCCCGAGGCAGCCGAACTCGAAATATTTTAGCAGTTGCTGTAGTGCAAGTTTTGCCTTGTTCAAATTACAAGTAACAAACTTCGAGACGTTTCAGAAGCCCACCGCCGATCTATCTGCGCTCAGCCGGAACCGTGCTTGACTCTTCATCGAAAATCGTAAGTTGGCACAAAAACTAAACAAGGGGTATCGTAGGGTATCCAAAGATGAGACAAGAGCTGGTGCTGGGATTCGTCTGCTGATGGTTCTGGGATTGAGATGCTAGGTTCCATATGTGATCCGTGCCCGTCTAGCTCAATCGGTAGAGCGTGAGACTCTTAAGTCTTACAGGACGATGGTATCTCAAGGCTGCGGGTTCGACCCCCGCGGTGGGCTAATGTTCTCTTTTTCTCGAAGTATCCTTCATAAGTTTTCCATCAACAATCAACCAAAACTTGAATACGAAGAACTGGCTCCAAATATCGACCCGAAATCCGTTCCGCAATCTCGGGACGTCTGCTCGAACCCGTTGGAAGATGAGTGGCAATTGAGAAAAGGAGGTAGCAGCAGGCAAGGAATTTCATGGAAACTCGAGTTTCAGAATTCTAGTATTTGTGAGGCCTCAATATCCCTCGACATGCGTCCAAGACGGATGCTTCGAGTACTGACGGTTGCACGTTCCCTTTTTCGTGACCCTGAGTGCTACCACTGAGAAAGTCGCCCCATAACCTACTTGGCAGACCCTACACGCAACAACTCATATTGTTCTTCAGCGGGGTACTCGAGTATTTGCACGGCAATATCTCTCCCAGCTGACTGTAGATCATCATCCCCCCTTACAATGATTCAGATTGAACTCCCAGCACGAAGTAAACGTTATCGAAGTCTTGCTTCTGTCCGCGCGGGCTCAAAATACGTCAGTGCTTAGTTTCAGCAGAAACTATTGACATTGACTCCTCCCAATCTAGACCCTGCACTCCAAGCACATAAATCTTCTTTGCGCAGATGCCGAACATACGAACTTAGATACATAGAGTACAAAGAGATGTGCTACAGCGCGTAATACACAACATTTGGGAGATAAGACGGTCGTGATAGCGACAACTATTCGTCCGGCCATATTCCATTCGACATAGATCAATAATACGTCCAGCGACGACCGCGATCAACCAGCAATGCGGCGACGACGACACCTGCGGCAGCGCCTCCGAGGCCGAGAATCGTCCAGCGGGCATATGTTGTATATGCGGTGGCAGTGGGAGGTGTAACGACCGGACGAGCGCTTTGTTTCGGGAGAGAGCCGGAATACAGCACAACTGCGACGACGAACGCGATCAGCGCATACACGAGCAGGGCCAGAGGGAGCGATTTGACGAATGTGGGAGTCTGTAGACCGGTTTGTGAGCGCCCGCAGTATTCGGGAAAGAAAGTAGGACTGTGTACCGAAACGACGACCATCCCCTCCGTCCGCATCCTGCCAGGCCCAACGACGTTCCATCCGACTTCCGGGGATGCTTCCCATTCGGCTTTCACACGGGCGAGAGCGACGAGGCCGGCGGCCATCGATCCCGCAGCGAGCAAGGCGGAAGCAAGCACAGCCCACCATGCTGCATCGATGTCGATTTTGAGGCCAAGGAGTAGGGATGGAGAGAAAGAGCTACTGGTGAGCAGCGTCACTGCTGCACTGAGAAGCACAGCGGCGAGCAGACAGGATGTCGCGGCGATAACCAGTACGGGAAGCGCGTTCCTGCGGGTCGTGTTTTGGCTCTCGGTATCACTATTTTCGTTGACTCGATTGCGGTAGAACATGTACGGGATCCCGAGTAGCAGGGCGGTGAGTAGAACATCGGCCGTCCGACGTGCAAATCCGATGCGCTGGACGGATGGTGCTGGCTGCTTCTCACTCTCCCGCCAATCAGCGACGCGCAGCAGGATCCGGGAGACCAGGCGCGTAAGCACGATGCTCTGTATGCCGCCGTCCTGTGCAGCTGGGTGGGCGTCTGGACAAATGCGTGAGCGGAAACAAGGGCAGAAGATAGTGGGCACTCACCGAACGACCGCAAAACACCCAACAGCTCTTGACACTCGGTTTGGGAAAATGGGGGCCGCTGAGTCGTGGGAAGCGGCAACAGCGCGTCCGCCCAGCACCAGGTCAGTACATCCGCTGCCTCCTTCCGGGCCGCGAAGCCCAATGAGGCATGCGCCGGGTGAGATTCCATGTAGCTCCAGTACCGGTACTCCATCTCAGCATCTAGATTTTGTCAGGAACCAAAAAGGGTGTGTGAGGAGCAACAAGCTCACGTTTCTCATCGCTGCCCGCCCTGTACACTTCCCTCCGGGTGTGATCGACGAGCCACTTGACGAGACCAGGCTCACGCCCTCTACTCTTGCGCTTCATCTTCTTATTCGGCCCACTAGTCTCTCTTTCTCGCAACCACACCTCTCCCAGGACATTCTCCAGGTGGACCTCGGCTCGCAGGACCCGCTCCAGGTCGACGTCAGTGACGAGATGTAGTCCGGGATGAACATAATACGTCTTCGCGCCGTCTGGGAGAGTATACGTCAGCCAGCCGAACGTGTGCGAGCCAGCACCCGGGAGGTCTGAATGGGGCGGTGGAATAGGCGTCCCCGCTGGCATCCTGTTGCTCGTTGCATCGTATCCCCTTGAATGCGCATTGCCCAGCAACGGCTGGCGCTCCGCATCCGGCTGTTCGAAGAGCACACTCTTGCGGGTGCCAGATTTGCCCGGGGATCCACCCGAAAATGGGACGGGGATGGGGATGGGTTCGGGGCTGCGCGAAGCGGAGGTCAGCACACAGCGTGAGACAATGACTGCTTTGAGACTCACACCCTCAGCACTTCGTCCCAGGTACTTTGCGGCGAATCAGCAAACGGGTTCTCAGCCCCCTCCGGCCCTAGAGCTGCGATCTGCATGCTCGCGCTTGGGGTCGGCATGCTCGGGATCTCGTGTTCGGCAGGAACCGCAGATTCCGGTGCGCGATCTCCTACATCGTAACCCTGTCCTGCAGCTGAATCGTGGATGGGAATCGGAATCGGAATCGAAATCGGGATCCCGAAGTAGTCGACTGCCCCCTCCACTTCAGGCATCGTGTCCGGAGCTGGCATCGAGATCACCGGGACTGAGAAGCCCGTTTCGACGACCCGCGGGCCCAGCTCGCCGTCACCGCCGTCTGCGATGATATTCTCCTTCAACTCTGGACTCCTCTCCACAATGAAGTCGACCGCGTCTTTCGATTGCATCATGTCCTCCGGCTCGTCGGTGAACGCGCCTGGATTGCCGTACTCGAAGATGGAAAGCGTGTGGGGGTGAATGTACCCGTTCGTTTTTGAGTCTACATCGTCGGACAGCGGGATGTGTTCAGGCTCGAGGTCAACTGGTGGCTGAGTGGCTGGAACCTCTTCTTCGGGGGCAGATGGTTCGGGGAACGTCGGTGGTGGTGGTGCATCGATGATCGGTTCTGTGACGGGGGAATCGGGGTTCGGCTGAATGGACTCGATCTGTGATTCGGGAGCAGGCAGCTCGGGGTACGTGGGTGGAGGCATCTCGATCGTCGGTTCTGAGACCGGAGGATCTGGGTGCACAGTGGATGGATCCGCGACAGGTCCTTGCTCAACAAGATCCTTGGTTTGTCCTTCCCCCTCCTCGTCCACTACTCTTTCGAGCTTCTGCTCCTCCTTATTCTCCTGCTCCTCTTTCTGCTTGGAAATCGCCTGCTCCGCTTCTTTCTGCTCGACCTTCGCTTGCTCGGTCTTCCCTTGCTCAGCCCCTTCCTCCTTTATCTCCGCATCCCCATCAGCAGCGGCTTCCCGCATGGGTGACTCCGCGATCGGGCTTGGGTACGCCGTGTACTGAGCCGCGATAGGCAGCAAGCGCTTGACGGACTTATGCGTGTGTTGTGGCGGCGGAGTCGGTGGAGGCGTGAACGACCCGTCCTGAGGCTGCGAAGGCGTGACAGGCCCCACCTCGGGCTCGACGTATACCGCCGGCGCAGCCTCTGCGGCTGATTCCGATGCGATAAGCGGCGCCGATGTCGGCTGAGAATCCGGTGTCGGTGCGGCCGCCTCGGCTGGCGCCGGTGTCGGGGCTGGCGTGTCCACGGGCGCGATCGGGCCAGATGCATTCGTTCCCGCGTCAGTCCCCGCCAGCTCTACGCTCGACCTCTTCTTCCCCACCGATCCGGCGCCAGACGCAACGGAGTCTGGTGTGGCAGGGCGCACGACCGAGAGGATCGTCGACGTGCGGCGCATGACCCCGCCCATGCGCGACCGGAACGATCCTGGCTTCGACGGACTGCTCATAGCCTGTTCCGTATGTTAGTGGTGGTGGTGTGTATCTGTGGATGTGCTTGGTGCGTTGGGGGGGACGGAAGCGTAGGTGAGGGAAGTGTGTCAGTCTGCGAAGTATATGTATACGTTAGCCTGGTGGTATCATCGAGGGTGGGAGCGCGTGGGGCGATTATCGCGAGGCGAGCTAGGTTGTTCGATGAAATCAATCAATTCGAATGAACGCGCCTAAAACACGTGTAGTACGGATGTCGCGACATTAGCAGCAAGAGGGAATGTAGAGCTGCTCGGATTTGTGAGTGGGGGGAAGAAGGAACGTGGATCATGAGAGAGACAGGCAGAACTGCGAGGCTTCATATACTGAGGAGCACGAGAGGGATGAGGTACATAGGACAGGTACGTAAAAATCTAGTGAGCGACACGATGCAAGGGCACGCCGTGATATGTGAAATCCATGAGTCCGGACTGCACCAGCGTTGGATTGTACGTGCGGACGACGCCTGTTGGGGGTCCGGGGCCGCTCGGAGGAGTCGGCAGGCGTGTATTGCAAGCTTGCCTTGTACTGTTGCGAAGAGTGGGGAAGATTCGATTGGAAACTGGGCAAGCAGAAGAAGAGCGGTCACTGTGACAATGCGAGAAGAAAAACAAATGGCCCGAGTTGCCTACACAGCCACATGAACTCCTCCCGGTTCTGAATGCAGGTGCCGTGTGCTATGATCACGTCCTCGATGGTGTAGCGGTAACATAGGTGCTTTTCATTCTTGGATTGAAATGGCGCACTTGCCCGGGGTTCGACTCCCCGTCGGGGAACTTTTTGACTTCCCATGATCTTTCCCGTTACACTCGTACCCCTTCGAACTCCGTTAGCGAGGTAGCACATCCCCACCCAATACACGTGTGACCATCGCTGTCACATCACACCATCAGGCTCCGATCTCTCTCAACTCTTCCTTGATCGTGATGTTCTGCGGACGTTCTACATTGACCCTCTCCCAGGGGGAAGCTCAATATCATGCGCCCACTACATGACAATGTTGTCTACGATCGCTCCCCGTGGCCATGTATCATTGATGCTGATGAGCGGTGCCAGACACTAGGGGGTATCATCCGGAAGCAGTGCGCTCTGATTGTAGCGACGAGGGCGGTAAATCATCATTCGTGCCGGTGCCGCAGAAGTCGACGCCTTCTCCGTCGTCGAGTTGCAGACTAAGAATCTGTGCTAGTGATTGGGCCTTCGGTGTGTGGATTGCCTGCTGCTAGCCAGTCCCTCCATCTTCGTTCTTATTCACTTGCAGTGCCGACCTCTGATCTGCGCGACTGACGAGGCTCGATGCCTCGGTGTTCGCCGCTCCTGCTATCTCTCTCGTTCTTCCTTTTGCGTTCGTTTTCCCACCCCCCGTGGATCCTCATTAGAATCTGACCAGTCTGCGCAGTTACCCCAGGCTGGGCCCAAGAATCGCTGACCCTCTGGCTCTTCGGCTCTGGACGTTTGCTGCCGGGGACGGCGACGCTCGCACCCATTCCCATCGGCACACGCTCAGATGGATCTGCCACAACCTATCTATACCAGGTTCTCAATCCGAGCCAGGTCAAGACCACAGATGCGGCGGGTGTCATCGAAGTCGCCACAGTCGCTGCACCCAGTACGTTGCGCACCGAACTGGGGCACGTATCTACATACTCATACTCACCTGTCCCAGCCTCCAGGACGATCATCGCGTCTGCGTCAGGCTGGACGGAGCCGTTTGCCACCGACATCGCTGTGGTGTGCCAGCTGACGAGCTCCGCGGCGGGCGAATGCATCAACATCTCCGGCACGTCAACCGTCGTCGCCAATACCGGGGCACCGACACCAGTCGTTCTGCCCATCGCCACTCAATCGGTCGCCGCTTCCCCCACGACCATTCCGGGGCTCTCCTCCAGCCCGTCTGCGTCCCCACCGCCGAACAATCCAGATCCATCCCACACGGCCGTCGTTCCTATCGTCGTCCCCGTCGTCGTCGTACTGGTGCTGGTGCTGGTGCTATTCATCTGCATCTGGCTCCTGCGTCGGCGGCGGCGGCAGAAGGCAATGGGACTGAGACGTGCTGATCTAGAGGGCGGGATCGATCCGACTCCCTCGCTGTCGCAAAACACGAGAAGCCGGATGGCGCAAGTGAATCCAATGGACTTGTACACTCCGCATGCGCACACCGAGCTCACCGAGAGCGAGCACCACTGGCACAGCGGATCGCACTCCCAGTATACGAGTCCCACCGCCAGCTCCGGTATCGCGGAGAGCACGCAGTCGAGTACGGCTGTGCCCGCCGTCCCGATCCTCCAGATCCCCTCTCCCGGTGTCAGTCGGCGGGCCACGGCTGGCGCTGACGACTCCGTTCGGGTGCTGGTCACTAGAACGCCGCGGAGCGGAGGTGCCGGTGGATCCCGTCCTCTTCCTTTGCCCGAGGAGTCCCGCAGCGGGGCTGGTGTCTCGGAGAAGGAGCTGGAGCTGAGAGCCGATATCCAGCGGAGGATGGATGAGCAAAATGGGCCTAGTTCAGAAACCTTGCCTCCTTATGTGGATTGATTGACATTCAGGCCTGCGTCATTTACCCATCTGTCGTACGTACTCGAGTAGCACACGACTGCATAAGTATATATATCTATATGTGTGTTTGTCTCTAACCCTGGCACGCCTGGATCACCGGCACGACGCCACCTGCCAGCTGCTGCAGCTGCGCATCAAGCTCGCTTGGACCCTGGCTCCGTCCATCTTTGGCCGCCAGCGCCGCGAGAGTCGACATCAGACCATCTACCGCGCTCGAGATCGCCACGGCCTTGCTCTCCAGCGCAGCCAACTTCGCGGTGGACGACGCGAGACCCAGTGCCTCGTCTACGTCGAGGATGATGTCCTCAAATGTGAGGGCGGAGGAGACTTTCTGCCGCAGGCTGGATCCGATGCGTCAGGAGCCCAGTGAAGCGCACAGAGTGCGGACAGACTTACGGGTCGACAGCGGGAAGGGAGACGGCCCGGATCTGTGCGCTGACATCCTGCACCTGGCGCAGGTCGTCTTGGATTCCCCTGAGATTGCAAGTCGGGGAGATAGTAGTGGCGGTCGCTTTCGCTGCTTTGGCGGCTGTGGACGTTGGTCGACTGGACTGCGATTTGCCCGTCTTGCTGGTGATCACACCGGTTGAGGAGGTGCTCTTTGCTGCGGTGGTGATAGAAGTCGTCTTGAATCCAGGATTTCTGTTCTGAGCAGGATTGGACGACTGAGCTTTAGGATTGTGAGGGTCGACATTCTTGTCGTCGCTGAAGCCGTGGTGGTGCGGGAGGGGAACTGGACAAATTTAGTTGTTAGATACCTCACTGTGAACAGGAGGATTGTTGGGAGACCTACCAGCACTTGTTGCCACCACAATAGTCAGAATGAAAAGAACTAACGAGACGCGCAGGTTGTACATGCCACAAAACGAAGGGAAGAGGAGGATGAGAGTTGCAAACAAAACAAGTCGCTGGCGCCGAGAAAGGAAAGAGAGATGACACCAGGTGAGTTTTCACCCTCCCACTCAGCCGCTTTATAGAGCTGAATTCCGTTTCCATGGTTTGATTCGTCGTCGACTCGACGGCTGGCACTGCCGTGTGGCATGTGGGTCCATCAGGCAAGATATCGAGTCTCTACGCCGGGAGCCTCTAGCGGTAGAGTGCGGGAGCTAACATGCACGGGAAGCAATCAGATATGTCCCGCAAATGTCGCTTTGTTTCTGTCGGTACGCGGCAAGCACCGGGTGAAGTCATGCTGTGTTTTCTGATGGGTACCTAGGGACCCTCGTCGGCATTTCCCGACACCAGAAACTTTCCCGTCTCTCAAGACTGTTGCTCCGAGTAAGATTTTTTTCTCGCCCCGTGATCACGAAAATTTCCGATGTAAATGCGCCAGAAACCTAATGCCCCCCACCTGGTCAGATCGCGGGTGCTATTTTCTCCACAACAACATTAGTTCAACAATTGTTTGTTCAAATCAAAGATGAAGTTAGATAAAACTGCGCCCGAGATAAGCAGCCAGACCGACGGCGAGCAATCCAAGCACGGGGGCAGCTAGTTCTCCCACAACACGCCAGAGGGTCGCCACACCAGTCGCAGTCATCCTCTCATTGAACGACGCGCTGTCGTTGGAATTTGGATACTTAACATCGGGGACCGGCACACCCAGAAACGCGCACAAAGGCTCCCACCCGACTTTGACATCGTATTCCAGTAGCTTGTCCTTGGGCGCCACCGCCCGCACTCGATCGTAGTGCGCGACGAAGCGGGCCTGAACGGTCTCGGGGGTGGGATTCGGCCCGACGAGCTCCCCGATGATCTCATCTGCCATTGTCGCAAACGGGCGCAGGCCACGCACGTCCACCATCATGGCGAACATGAAGATGAGGTTCTGCGGCATGCGTCCGATGGTCGAGGAGAACGACTTCCACCAGTCGGCCGGATCGCGCAGCGTGAGAATCACTTTCGCGTCGGGATATGCAGCGATGAGGTCTTCGACGTACAGTGCGGGAGGCGCGTCGGTGACTGCCTGTAAGTTCGATATTTCGACGATGGTGAGACACATTGGATTTGGCACGACGCATACACAGACCTCACAGTGGCCGAGTATCTCATCCCATTTCTCCCTCGGGACGAGTTCTCCTTGCACGAATTTGGTATGATAGGCTTCCCTCCAGAGCGCAGAGTCCTGCGGATTGGCGAACACGTATTGCATATGGTAGACTTCATTGTAGCCGAGAATCTGTAGCGCCTTGCACATAGCTAAAGCGTCGGGAACAAGCAGATATCATCAGCGGTGAGCCGAAACCGGATCAGGAGACATACAGGATGTTCCAGTCCTTGGGTAGCCTAGGACGAGCACTTTCATGGGGACTGTGCGCGTTTTGCCTCGTCGCGATGTCCATTCTGAACGGGGCGGGGTCCAGCTCAGAGTCTCTCGCGCAGGAGAAGCAGACATTGCGGGCACAAGATGACGCGGGCGGGGGCACGTCCAAGTTTATCAGCTTCTTCTGTGTCAGTTGACTTGACGCACCGTATGCAGTCCCGGCTAACTCTGGCAGAGGTCTCAGGGATCAGTGATGTCTGTATTGAACTGAAATGAAACTGTGCCTTCTCTGTTTCGGATATATTGGGATGTGTCTGGAGCGAATCGGGCCCTTGCAGCTGGCGGCCGCAAACCATGCCAGGTTTGATCGAGCTGCGTCACACAGCCACCGATTACACTGTAGAGTTGTGATGTAGGTAGCATCACGTGCAACCTCTCCGCTCTGATCAACTATCAAGTGTCGATGCCCAACCGCGGGTCCGAGCGCTGACATTGGCGAAGGCAGTGCATTCGGGACCGTTGCAGTGTTTCCATTCCGCGCCCGAGTCCACAGCCTGTCGTGAGGGCCGAGACCAACTGCTCGAGATATCATGCCAGCTGTCTCGCTTCCCCCAAGATCAATCTCCTGGCCTCGTTTCGACATCTGCCTTCACGCGCACCTCACCCACAGACGTCTGGACTGGAATGTCGACCACGGAATCTGAGACGACGCCACTCCTACGCGCCGGGACAGAGCGGGACCGGAAGGCGAGTTTTGCATGGTACGTGCGATTACCATGCTCACTACAATAAACCACCTCCGTCTATATTAACCATTATCTCCTTGAACCTCAGGCTCGTCCCGATCCTCCTTCTCACTGCGCTCGCTCGCGGACTCTCGACCTACGCCGAGTTCGACGCGTACCAATCGTCCATCTGCCCCACCGCACCGACCTACTGGCCATGCGGCTCATTCAAGCTCGCGCTTACGCTTCCCACGTCATTGACCTCGCCCCGATACCCACCGACCATTCCGCCCGCAGATGGCCAGATCCGGGTGTACTTCGACCTGTGGTCGCACTTCGCCGCCTTCGTCGTGACGTTCCTTAGCATCGGGTGGTGGAGCGCCGCGGGCGATCGCGCGGGGCGGAGGACACCCCTGCTCGGCGCACTACTGGGCTTGGTGCTGGGGGATGCTGTGCACCTGCTGCTGCAGTGGGTGTCATTCGCGCCGACGGATGCGGGGGATGTGATGTCCGTGGGAATCATCGTGCAGTGTGCGCTCGGTGGGTGGCTGGGGTTCACTGCTGCTGTGCATGCGTGCGTAACTCGTTTTCCGCTCCTTTTTTGTTGTTGAACTGCTCGGGCAGATACGCGTTCGATGTTGCGCCGACGCCTATTTCGCGGGTGATGTTGTTTGGGCTGATCGAAGCTAGTCGTTTGGCCGGGCTGCTTCTCGGCTCCGTGGTGCGCCCATTCCTCCTGTTTCCCATTACTCGCTCTCACATTATGTAGGTCGGCCACATGACTGGCTGGAGGACAGCCTACATCCTATCGACCGCCTTCTTCCTGTTGTCTCTTGCGTACACACGCTTTGTCCTCCCTGAATCTCTACCACACTCCCGCTCTCTGCCAGCACCTGCAGCTTCTAACGAGGGAGACTCGGCCCTCAAATCGATCTTCCTACCGATAACGACTCTGTTCTTTGGAAATGATGTATCCAAAACGCATTTGCCTAGATTCGCCACGGCATTCTTGCTTTATTCGTTCACGGCGGCCGGAATGGACCTTGGCTTGGTCGAGTATACTCTGAATCTAAATAAGTTTCCGGTTGGTGGCATAGCTCCACCCGTGGCTCTCACCTGATTACGCTCCAGTCCTGGATACCCCTCGTTGTATCTCCCATAGCATCCCTGCTCGCTCTTCTCGGGCTCCTGCCGCTTATGACGCGCCTTTACGCTGCCAAACACGCCCACAAATCCCCTGCCCGGGTCGGACTTTCTTTCGCCCGCACAGTCACACAGAACGGGATCTTCCTCGACCTAGTCTCTGCGCTCGGAATCGTGGTTTTCTGCCTTCCAGATCATGCTAGGGTGCTCTACGATCTCCTCGCCATCCTTCATCCTCTTTCCTCCGTTGCGCGGCCGGCATTCTGGGTACTTGGGACGGGGTACATTGTTTCCCTGGGCAGAGAGTCGGAGGTGGGCCGGCTGCTCGGTTCGCTCAGCGTCTGGACTGGATTCGCCGAGGTCGTTTCGGTGAGCTGCGTTGGCTATGCAGTTTGATGTGTATCTGATTCTCTATAGTACTGCTTCTACTATCCAACCAGCGATATCTTTTGGTTCTCGACGGTGCTGCTGATTCCCGCCCTTCTGGGGCTTGTGATGGCAAAATTGGTTCCCAGAGAAGACGAGGTCCTCTAACACAGTCACAGTACTTTCTGTATAGGCAGTTTGTCTCTGACAATCTCTGGTGCACTCGATGGTCATGTATGGCCGCTGGACGCAGCTGGCATCGCCCGTCTAGCTCAATCGGTAGAGCGTGAGACTCTTATGTCTTTCGGACTGGGTATCTCAAGGCTGCGGGTTCGACCCCCGCGGTGGGCTATCGCTGTTTTTTTGGTTCCAGTCGATAAGCATGCCATTATCGCTATTGAATGCCGACGTGCGCCCATCGCATACTCTCCTATGTGAACGATTCGTTTTGACACAATGCATCCCGATGCCTGACCAGGCAAGCAAGCAGCGCCATTCATAGGCTCCACAGCACAGTCCGTCCCGGTTCTCAACCCCCGCTACCACTGGCGGCATTCCGCAACAGGCATCGATGATTTTTTCGCTTTCAGGCATTTCAGTCGCACGTGTGAAACTATCAATGATCTCCACAGCCACATCACACAGCCGCAGACTCCTTGTCTCGTCCGTCCATTACCCCTATCCCAGCCTCGAACTTCGACGATGAACGTGCTCGAAGATCACCCGGAGCTCCAGAAGATGCTCATGGAGGGCCTTTCCGCAGAGCTGAAGAAGGCGAAGACAGAAATCGCGTTACTCAAAGATGTGAGATCGCTCTCCATTCATCCATGAACCATACTCTGAGCATGCGCTCTTTCATCCGCAGCAGGAGAGTCTCAAGGCGCGATCGTCAAGTACACCTTCGTTTCAGGATCCCTCAGTTCGTGGATCTGCCCTACCTCCCTTCTGTATACCCACGTCTCATCTCTCTGTTACCGGTCCCTGTAGCACGTCGGAATTGACGCAAACGAGTTGAGTAATCTGCGCTTGGACGCAGAGCAAGGAAGAAGTCTTCGTGCAGTGAGGACATTGGTTCTCATTCAAGTACGGAAGCTCATGGCTGCACTTGAACAGCAAATCGAGGACAAGTACGCGCATATACGCAAACGTGAGACAGAACTCAAGGAGCGCGAGGATGCAAATGAGGAACGCCACACAGTCAGCTCCCTTATGCTTCTTACTTTCATTCGCACTCAGAGACTCTCCCAAGCAACTTTCGCTTCGACACCAGAGTCTACGCGAAGAGATCGATTCTCAGCGCTCAGGCCCGATCCCCCTTAGCGACCCGGAAGTACGGCAAAGGGCATGCACCGAATGCGAAGTCTTGCGCACTGTGAATCAATCCTCTTCATTTTCGTGTCTTGCACTTACTTCCTGGACCAGGCATTGGAGCGGGCAAAAGCCAAACATGACGCCAAGGGCCGTGAATCAGGCGCGCTGAGGCGCAAGAAGGACACCGCTGAAAAGGCAACTCAATTTCACTTTTTTCTGTAGATTTCGGGCGTCTGACCCATTGAAGAAGTTGCGGGACTTTCATTCTCGGGTCTCGAATGAGAAAAGTGACGAGGTATGCATGCACACCGCCGATGACGCAACGCTATGCTAATTGTTGTACAGCGGCTAATCAGAAGCGGTGGATCGGATGTCAGAGCCTTACAGGAGGTAAGGTATGCCGCATTAGGATCCAGGGACCCTTTGTAAGCGTCACACTGTGACAAACAGCGACGGAAGATGACGACGGCCACGGAGGGAATATAGCTAAAGTACTCACATGGGGTGTTTCTGGAGGCCTTTAGCACACCTGCTATGTGAGTAGAATTTTTTATTTTGCCTCCTGGAGAGCGTGATGTGAGGTTCAAGAATTCTGCATCAAAAGTTTTCTTTTATTGTAGAAAGTGATTTCCAACTGAACTGAGCATCTTTAAATTTTGGGTCGGAAGATTTGACCATTCACGTGACGTCCCAATTAGGAAGTGGCGGTGCTGCCGGCGTTGAGATCCCCTTCTATAGTCATAGTAGCCGTAAAGAAATTCAATTATCCTTCGGACACCCATTTTGGATCACATTGGGTGCATACATGTCCATAATGACACCGAAAAGAAGGGCTACGTTTTTCGGACTGTGAATTTGAACGTCACGTGACTGTCACGCACTGCTTACTAAGGGTCCCTGGATCCTCATGCGGCATACCTTATGCACTGCTACTGCGCATAACCGATGCTCTAATTTTCTATCCTAGCAATTATGTCAATTGCAAGAAGAAAGGCGTCATCGGGAACGCGGATTTGAAGGACTGGCCGCGGAGCTTGTAACTGCGAAGGAGGTCTGCACTTCCGTTTGCGGCCAACTCGCTCACCCATTGTATTGCAGGACTACAAACTCCATCAAAATCTTCTGATCCAAGCCTGTAACACCGAAACAACAAATCTCCGAACTGCCAACCAGATCCTGAACAGTGAGATTATCCAGCTCCAAAAGGATGGTGGGAACCGTGATGCCAAGATTTGGGACCTTGAATCAGTATGGTTTCCTTGATCTCTAGCTGTGCCTTCAAAGAATTGTTGCTGATTGCTTGACCAAATTAGAAACTGGTCACTGCTGTATATGCTCGGCCTATCAAGCAAGAAGAGGATGAAATCAAGGGACTGAAAGAGGTATTCTGTTTCCTAGAGCTCTGCACATATCTAATTCATTACAAGAAACTTGCAATTGCAACATCTAATGAAAGAATGTCCATTATAAAGCTCAATAGCCACAAGAAGAAGTATCAAGAGTTGACAATGGTGAATTTGAACTTTTAATTCTGATCCACTGATGTAATACTGATATCATGGTTCAGAACTTGACAGTCGGTCATCTGTTCATTTTCTTAACCACTAACTTATGCATTATAGGAAAAAAGAAATGAAGTAACTATGCTGCAGAGACAGATACATGATCTTGAGAAGGTGAGATGATCCTATTATAACTTGATTATCTCAGCTCACCCAGTGCGTAGAGTGCGAGAAGACACCAGGAATCATCCAAGACAAAAGAGAAGGTATGTGAATTCCTAATAGGCAGTGGGTAGTTCTGATGCACTTTAAGCAACTTACTGCAGAGAAGAATGCTCTACAAGGGCAGATCCGAGAGCTACAAGATGTAAGCATTTTTCCATTTTCAGCATGCCAAGGAAACATGCTTACTGCCTTTATCCTAATCCAGGCTGAGATCAGCAGAATGATGAGGAGCTCAGCATCACATTCTGAGGAGTGGAGGGCCACTGAAAATTTTGCCCGCCTTCAAGCAACTTATAACTCAGTTGTTGCTGAGAAGGATTCCATATTAGCAGAGCTGCAGAAGTGGCGGAGCCAAAAAACACCTGCTGCCGCTTCTGATTTGCCCAGGGCAGTTGCATCAAGTGACCTCGAAGTCAGAAAAACTGCAGAGAAGATGATAGAGGATACAAGGAATCATAAAGCGGTGTGTGAACTCATCTTGATACTATAGATTTCATGAGCTAACAATTGTTCCATAAAGCAACTCCATGCTTGGCAGTTGAAAGCAAAGAAGCTCCAGAAGCAACGAGATGGACTTGTGAGCTCCACTTTTGCCTGTATAGAATGATTCTCATCACCAAGCAGCATAGAAAACTTTGGGACTTCGAAAATGTTGAGCAAAATAAGGTGTGTAATCATGTCTCAAAAATTTCCTTTGATTTCACACTGTTGTCAGCAGTGGGATAACCATGAGGATGAAGAAGATCAAGATTATGATGGAGATGATATTGATGATGAAATGCTGGTATGTGGTTTGGAACTGTATTCCATGCCGGACAACTAATGTGATTTCCCCAAGTCCTGGGATGAGCGCTTTTCATATATTGACTTCATGGATGACACCTTTGATGAACCCGAGGATCGTGCTCAGTTCAAAGAGTTCGAGCCAATACATGATATTGATTCGGAAAAGCCATATGATTCCTTTATCCATGTGGGTGCTCTTGAATTACTGTCTATCCTACTCACTTCTCCTTGAACAGGAAGTTCCCCGACGCGTGTAATTGCATCAGTCCTGGTGTGCAATCATTCCATATCTGACATATTTAATTATAGCCCATCTCTCCACCTGCCGAAGCGGTCTGTTTGGACAAGTAAAGCCCAGGTGCACGCACTGGCTTTCGCTCCGACGGAGAAATACAACTTCCAAATGAATACCTGGTCTCCGTACACCGCATTGCAAGATCGCGAAAATCAACATTTCAATCTGTTCATGAATAAGGGCGAGCACGTGTACTACGCGGGCGAATATATCGTTCACAGTCTGCGGGAGGCTCATGAGCCCGGATCGGAAGTTCCCTGGGATATCGTGAGTGCTTTTCCTGTCGAACTATGATGTATATGGCCCTTTCTGATAGAAAGCAACTAGTCCCAGGCTGCGATAATGCGCGACATGGGGCTACGCTCGGGTCAGAAAAATATCGTTCGGAACAAGTTTGGGACGCCGTTCCCTCCAACGGAGTGTTTCGGCCTTCAGTGTGTGGGATTCGACCACGGGCTGTATATGGATTTGAGGGCTGTTTATGAAGCCAAGCGGGCGCTGAGTAGTACGCTCTGATAATTTCCGTACCACTCTGTCTGTAGGCCACCACCCCTGATCAGATTTCTTGCGCTACGTTAGGTCAAAAAGTAGACCGACTGGCTTACAGCTGTCGAATAACACTAGGGCTTGGTTGCGTAGGGTCACCATGCTCGATTAAGCAACGGGGACAGCTGTATGCGATAGAACATGAGATCAAATGCCGGTTTGAAGGGGAAAACCAGCAGGCGAAATGACACGGCTCAGTCGCTCGTGCGAACAGGCTCAACTTCTGGTCCCCTTCACGTTCTATGATGTCTAAACGGCCGCCACGGGAACTCAAACCCCGCACGGATTGCTATTTAGAATCACAGCTACCTCGTCGTATCAGTATCAGAAACCCAGCTAGACGATGTGGCGTACTTGCAGAGGCGAATACGCACGACTTCTGGTCAATACGTCAAATTGTTTCTGGACGGCGAGCCCTTTCCATGAGATGCATCTGCGAATTGGAGCTCGGATAAAAGGACATAACCCGGGTGGAGAAGGAGCAGTATCCAAGAAACAAGATGCGTCTCCCAGTCTTTGCTCTCTCCTTGTACACCGCCCTCCTCGGGCAGACCCAGGTCCACGAAGAAGGCGCGATCGTAATTGGGGGCGGCAGCGCCAGCAGCATCATGCCGACCAGAAACAGCGGCACGATCGTCCATCCCATCGCCGGGAGCGCGATCGAGATCGGAAAACCGTTCCCGTTCGCGTACAAGACGTCCAACTGGTGCCACACGGGCTACACCCACATCTCCGCCTGGCTCATGGAATACGAGCCTGGCGAGGAGGATCTGGACGGATCGGGCAAGCTCCAGAGCGCGCGCTACCATTTCGGAGACTGGACGCAGTCCAACTTCGCTCGTGGGTGATCTCCGGGTTGGGTTCCCACTGCCCGCTGATCCAGTTATTTTGTAACAAGAGCTTCCTGATCTGCCAGAGAACTCACCCGCCGAGCTCACCATCCCTGAGCATGTGATGGCCGGTCTCCGCGGTGGGGAGATGTACTTTTCTGTCGTGGAACACGCGACCGACTGTCCTCCGGTGAGCCCGAGTCCCTGATGCTCCCGGTCTGGACTGATGGCACTCTGCAGCGCAACATGCCCACCCAATTCGGCATCGCGTCGAGCCATGTCTACGTGATGTAGACTGCATCGTTCAAACAACGAGTGAGCGCGGAAGTGCGAGTAACAATAGCAGTGGCAGTATGTACGGTAGTCGAACGAAGGATTGCCATTGCACGTGAAATGTTTTCGAAAAGACGAAATCGAGCCGGCCAAAGATTTGGCCTCGCTAGAGGCACTGGGAAGGGAAACAAAGCGACATAGTATGTGACGAGAACGTTCTGAATCTCTTCTGTCGGTGAAAGCCAGTCAAACCGAGCAAGGGCCTGTCCATACGTCAGCCCACGACAGGAGGGTTCGCTTTGAATTCAGGGGGCGCATCCATAGTCGCTTCTCCCGAGTCGACAAAGACACCTTGCGAAATCTGGAGATCACCGACGGTGGGGTCGGAAGATCAGGTTCCTTCCCAACAAATCATTTGCGGTCGGCATACCGGGACAATAGTCTCCGGTAAGTCCAGGAGTCTCTAATCAATTGGTGAAAGATTGCCGGAGAATTTCGGCCTTGCTGGTTTACGTGGATTTCGAGAAGAACCCGGTTACGTGTCGCAGAGGAGAATGAAGGATGGGGTGTTGTAATGCTGCGCTGTCAAAGCGAGCTGTTGATCATGTGCCGAACCGCACGGAGCCGTTGCTGAGAGAAAAAGGCGATGTGGCGGATATCACGGCGAGGATGAGTGGTCAGACCCCCTTCGCACCAGTATCAGAATTCCAACTAGATGTCACGGCGTACTTGCTGACGCGAATACGCTGGACTTCTGGCCAGCATCTGCAATGGTTTCTGGACGGTGAGGTCTTTCCATGAGATGTATCTGAGAGCTGGGACTCGTATATAAACGCCTATTCATGGTGGAGGACAAGCAGCACCAGGAAAAGCAACATGCGTCTCCCAGTCTTCGCGCTCTCTTTGTACACCGCCTTCCTCGGGCAGACCCAGGTCAGCGACGAGATCCAGGGCGCGCTCGGTATTGCAGGCGGCAGCGTCAGCAGCACCACGCCGACCAGACACAGCGGCACGATCATCCATCCTATGCCTGGCAGCCTGATCGAGCTCGGAAAACCGTTCCCGTTCGCGTACAAGACGTCCAACTGGTGCCACACGGGCTACACCCACATCTCCGCCTGGCTCATGGACTACGAGCCTGGCGAGGAGGATCTGGACAAATCCGGAAAGCTCCAGAGCGCGCGATACCATTTCGGAGATTGGACGCTGTCTAACTTCGCCCGTGAGTACTCTCCGCGTCTTGTCCCAGCTGCTCCCGCTGATGCAATGACTGTGACCAGAGCTTCCTGATCTGCCTGAGAACGCACCCGCCGAGCTGATGATCCCTGGGGATGTGATGACCAGACTCCGCGGTCCGGACATGTACTTCTCCGTGGTGGAAAACGCGACCGACTGTCCGCCGGTGAGCCCGAGTCCATGACGCTTCCGATCTGAGGGCTGAGAGCGGTCTGCAGCGCAACGTCCCCACCCAATTCGGCCTCACGTCGAGTCCTGTCTACGTGTTGTAGATTGTATCGTTCAAACAACGAGTGAACAGTGAACGCAGAATCGCGAGTAACAATAGCAGTGGCGGTGTGTAATCGAACGAAGGACTGCCATTGCAAGTGAAATCTCTCGCGACCATGAACATGAGCCCGCACACAATTCCAATGGGGCCGGCTGGAGGCCCTGTGCGGAAACAAAGCGGTTTGTGTGTGACAATCGTCCGGGAGGTGGCCGAGTCGGACTGAGCAAGGACCTGTCTGGCAGTCCGTCAGTTTACTAGCCCGTTGACGGAAATTAGACAACGACACAGTTCGCTTCGAATCCAGTGCGGCCGCTAAAGTGACGTAGAAAAATGGAATGAGCGTGCAGTAGCAGTGGCGGTATTGAGTCGAATGAAAGATTCCATTCCATGTGAATCGTCCCCGAATTGAGTAAAGTGTGAGCGCCGAAGATTTTCACAGTGCATCCTGGAAGTACTCAGAAAGGAAAGTGGCAGCGGCGTTCGATGTGTCGGGACCGTGCTAGAGCTGCGCGAATCAAACTAGTCGAGATCGACCAAGGCACGTCTGTCGGCCAGCACACTAGTCCGCTTCCAAGGAAACCGCGTTCGCTTTGTAACCAAAGCTCAAGTCAACACATTCCCCGAGTGTAGACGGGGGAGCAGCGGTGGAGGAGTGAGGACCGATGTTCCTGGACGTCAACAGAAGCATGAGGGCTGTTAGGAACGATCGGATCAATTGTTCGGATCAACTGTTCGTTCACGGCGAACGGTGAGTGATGACAGAACCGGTCGTCTGGGGCTCAGCTTTCAAGTCTTGGTCTCGAAAATCGAATCCTGGGACACGAAAGTCGAATCGGTTATGAGTTGTTAGACCGGATCATGGTATCCTAAAAGGTATCTAGCCACTAGATCAAGTCAGCATAGTTTCCGAGTTGATTTGTACTAACAAGCGATTGATAGCTCCAGATGCAGTCGGAGAGTCAGCGGATGCGGTGTGAAGTATCGATCAGAAATCCGTCAACTTGCGTCTCACGGTGCGTCTCACGGCGCCTCTCAAATACAAGCTCAAGCTCATTCGCCGCCTTGTCCCAACTGAAGGCCCCTGATTACCATCTCAACGTCATCGGGTCCGTGCGCACTGATCCCATCACACCACCGCCACGCCTTTTGTCTTGGTTTGGGTGCACCGCTTCGTCATCGATCCCCATCACGCCTTTTTGTTTGTCCCCCAATCGAATCGCGCCGCGCTTGTCACAGCGCACTGACCATGTCGGATACACTCATGCACACCCTCCCGGACGCGCACGGGCACGCGGTGCATACTCGCGTGGTAGACGATGACGCGCTGGGCTGGGATGCGCATGCAGATGGAGAGGACGAGGAGCGTGGCTCTGCGGCATCCGTGTCCGCGTCCGCGTCCCCGGAAACGACTGTAGCATCGGCGACGACGACAAGCTCTACTACGAATACCACCGCATCCAACGCTACCACGACTGCCAGCACGATATCCACGCCCTCGTCGACCGTCGACGAGCCAGAAGTTGAAGAGACGAAACAGGACACATACGGAGACGCAGAGGCAAAAGCGGGCACACAAAACAAATCGGAGGGGCCAGGGGAAGAGGGCTTAGGAGCGGCCGTGATGACGACAAAGTCGCGAGACCGGCCGCTGAAAGGCAAGGGCACGCGATCGTGGGCGCAATTACCCGGGGAGGTCGTGAGGTGGGTCTTGTCATGTCTTCTTCCTGCCTCTTTCCTCTTGCTCGGTCTCTGCTCCTTGCGATGCATTGCACACTTCTACGTTTACACGTGCACCTCTCGCGTCGCCTTTGCCATCTCAATCTGGTATCGGACGTGTGCGCGGTTGCGCCACTCGACCAGCGATCCTTGATATCAAGATCATTGACACTATTACTGTAATCTACGCCTCCTCCTGCATTCTGCACCCTTCCTTTCTCCTTTCTCATCTCCACCAACATGCGCTCTGACACCTCCACAGATTAATCGCCTCTTACCACCGCCTCAACGCTTCGGCGTCGTACGTCGTGCCTGCAGTGTATGAACCCCCGCTACCCCAGCGACCGACGGAGTCCACAAATGCGTTCGCATTCATGGAGGCGGAACGGCGTGTTTGGCTGGCGGCACTGGACGCGTTGGCGATGGAGACCGTGATGAGCGTGTGCATGGACTGGTCACTGGCGTGTACGCGTTTCTGCATTGCAACGTCTTGTTCTCAAGCTGATGGACGATCAAGTGGAGACGCACAGCTTCTGGGACGCGGCGATCGAGGTGTATGACCCGACGCGTGCAACGGCGCACTACGCGCAACCGGCCCCGCCGAATCAAAACAACAACACGAGTAACAGCAACAGTAGCGCGGGCGCGCCGATGACACCCTACCGACATCTGCGCCTGCTGACGGGGAGCACCTGCCTTCTGTGCCGTCTGGCTATGCCGCACGCGCCTGCGCCGCTGCTGATGAACAACGTGCGGCGCACTCAGCGGACGCTCCACCTGGGTTACGTTCCGGCTTGCAAGGACCACTCATCGACCAACACGCGGCGTGACCGATGGTGCGGGATGTGTCTTCGAGACCCGGAACTCGCGCGGTCAGGCAGGGCGGAGCTCGTCAAGTCGGCGAGGGAGGAGGAAATGCGTTGGCGGTGGGCAGATGACAGCACCGGTACCGGCACCCACACGGCTGAGGAGGTGCGCGTCAGACGTTCGGCGTCGGCTGCCCGCGCTCGGGCCTGCGTGGACGAAGAAGAACGGTTTATGGTGCTAACGGCATCTTGGCCGCCCGCAGTGGGGTGCGGTGTCGATCTGAGCGTTGCCGTCAAGGCAGTCCTGCCAGCGATCCAGGCGCAGTACCACGCGCAGCAGTACCCGCACTACTACAACCACCCGCACACAGCTCAGCAGCAGGCCCACCTCGTCGGGTGGCTTGAGAACCGGGATGGACTCGCGTGCGTCGGGGAGAAAGACCGCTCGTTTCCGGGCATCAATGTCACGTGTCGTGGGTGTCGCGGGGAGTGGATTTGGCGCGCAGCGGTGCGCGGTGTACTCGGCGAAGGGGACGCCGAGCGGGTCGGACGGGGGCTCAGTTTGCGCGGCCTGGACTTGGGCAGCAGTGCTGATGGATCGAGGTCGCCATCGTCGCCCCAGCACTCCTTGCTTGCGGCAATCGGGATCACCTACCCACCTTCGCCGGACACGATTGGAATGTTCCGGCCGCGCGACCTGCTCACACGAGGAGCACTGACGAATCTGCTTGATCTGGGCGAAGGCACGGTGGACTCGCTGCTTCGGGGCGCCGCAGAACGGGCGTGGCTGGCTCGGCAGACGCGTTGGAACGCAATGATGCGTGAGGCTGTCGAGGCGCGGAGACTGGGTGTGGGGCGGCGCAGTCGGCGCCGGGAACAGCAACAGCGGCGGAGAGCGGAGACGCCCGGCCCACGCGCCCGGTTTGAGAATACAGCGGCTAATCAGGCCGCTTATGCGCGGGCGGGGTACGTCCCGGACGAGGTGTCCTCTGACGAGGATTCGGATGTCGGCTCGGAACTAGGGTCGGACGAGATGTTTGATTCCGAGGCGGAGGATGAAGAGGAGTCTGAAGAGGAAGATGAGGTAGAGATGGCAGAAAATCTCGATGCGGCCGTGCGCGACATGGCATTGGGCGATTGGGCCCGCGCACGGATTCTGTCCGGAAGATGGACTGCACCGGCGGACGAGTATTACGCCATCGGTACAGGTGAGCCTTCTCGTGCGATCGGTCAATCATCCTCCTGACACCAGTCAGATCCGGAGAAAACGATGCATCCACTTCCCTGGTCTGTTTCGACATCCCCCACCCCACCATCCAGAACACCGCCACTGCCACCGCCGTCTGACACGCTTACGCACTTTGCCCAGGTCGCGTATGGGCGTCAGATGCGCGCGATCCTTGGCCCAGCGATGCTGAATGTCGTGCGCCGCGTGGCTATGTCGGACGACGCATCCTCAGACGATGTGCCCGATGCTGTGCTCCGCATCTCGCGCGTCACTCTCCCCGCTGTGCTTCGTACCCTGCGAGAAGACGAGACAGCGTGGTATGACGGGGAAGACATCTTGTCGGCGATCCCGCGCATCCCGGTCCCCGCCGAACCCGACACGCCGGGGGACATCCTGCGGGAGCTCGGGCCGGCGGCGGCGGACGCGCTGTGGACCACGTGGCGCGAGGCGTGCCGGGACGTCTATGTGTGCTCGTGCAGCATTTGTAGCAGGGCCGAAGCGGCCGCCCTCGCCGCCGAGACTGACAGCAGCGCCGCCAACCACGTGAGCAGTGTGCGGCTGAGTCTCCCCGCGCCGCCGGTCGTACCGGTGCCGGCGTCCCGAGAGGAGGAGGAGGAGGGTGACGAACAAGACCCGCTCGTGATCGAGATCCCCTCCGAGTACGACGTGGACGAGGACGAGGACGGGCTGGGTGTGGTGTCGATCGTCATCCCCGATTCAGAGGACGATGTAGATGTTCCGGAGCCGCTACAGCGGACAGCGCGAAAACGCTCCGTGGACGAATGCGAGTTGGATGCCGGTGATGACGATCGCCATGGCAAGCGACTGGATGGCTCGATGACCTCGGAGGCGCCGGGGACACCGCCCAAACGCGCGCGGCTCGCTAATGTGCCCGCGGATGAGCGGTGGGGCATGAATCTGGGCTTGGCGAAGCGTGGGTCCGAGGAGCTGGAAGCAGAGGAAGCGGAGATCGGGGAAGAGCTTTGGAGAATGAATGGCATAGCCCATGGAGGGAGAAACCTGAAGAGGGCCCGGGGGGAGGCGTAAAATGGATTATCTCGACGTGGTCGTCGAAGTTGTACTTGTCGTGTTGTTCGCTTGCTGATCTACATATCTTCTCTGTTTCTCGTTCGTTTGCTTGTCTCGGGTGCTCGATCGTCGTGAACCTCAGATGGGGGGTGCCAAATGTTTTCATTCCCATTCTCAGTCAGCTGGATGACCAGCTGTTCACTCACGCACGATGAACCAGTGCAGTGAATTGTCCACTCCATCGGCCGAACTTCCGCGAATACCTGCGCCATGGCATGTACGTCCTGACTTGTATACGTATGCATTATCAAAGTCTCTCATCGAGTAGCTCATTACGACTCCGAGTGAAAGGCTAAGAGGCAGAGGTAGAGGCAGATAGACTGCGCTTCCTCGTGGAGTGAGAGGGGAGCTCCCACTCCTCTCTACTTCGTGCCTCCCCCATGTCCAACGATGCGGCCGCCGTCAGCTGGATCAATCCGCCGTCAGAATGACGCACCGTGCCCATGAAAGCGCTCGCCCTGGGGTTCTCACGGACCTGGAAATCGTGTATGGGACACGCTTTTTTAGCTACTAGTCCTCCTACTGCTCGCTCACGGGCACACCCCAGCGGCCCTGCAGACCCTGGGGCTCGAGGAGGTGAATCACCTGCGGTCGATCTTCGATAATCCGCCCGATACAGGCATGTGGGAGGAGGAACTTCGAGATGAAGCGCCGTGGAGAGCTCGTTGGCCGTGAGTTCTGGGACCAGACGTTGGGGCATTATCAGGTACATTGGGAAGACTAAGTTAGCTAGGCACTACGAAGCAAGTTCTGGTGCAGCATGGTTGGCAAGTGGCCTCCATCGGGAAGGCGAGAATCTAGCAGCCGGGATTCATTGCACGGCAATAGCAGTACTAGGCATATCTTTTCTGCACTTGATACGAGACCCCAATATCAGCCATTGCTCCTGGTCATTCACTCGACATTACATGGAGCCTCGTAGAACATTGGAATTCACTACCTCAACTGTCATGATACCTCAACTGTCATGATAATCCAACATGTTCTCCATCACTCAAGTTGGATGGAGGGATCATGACCCAGGAAAAGGCGGGCGATATCTCCGACGAGAACCGTTTCTTGAAAAGAAAGTGACCTCTTGTGGGCTTTCTTCCTACATGCTTTCAGACGTGACAGCTCAGAACATCGACGACTAATCGTTCTACTACTGATGTCAAGTTGCGGATAAGTAAGTCCTGAGTCTAGCAAGTATCAGTGAAATTCCTGCTCGATAATCCAATCACCCTTGTAATTACTAACATCGGCGGGGGGTGGTTTTTGTGCCATATAGACGACCGATTTAATAGTTTATATCGCAGGGCATCAAAATTGATTGGGAAATGAACTGCGACAGGTCGAAGCTGCTCGAAGCAGCTTTTGTGCGGGGGAAGAGAGGAGCAATACCTGCTCCTTCTCCCACCGTCATGTCAGGCCAGAATCCCAGCGTCAGCTGGATCACTCCACGAGCCCAGTGGCGCTCGCGGCGCGGCGAAACACGCACCGTTCCCATGAAGGTGCTCGTTCTGGGGTTCCCGCGCACGGGCACTGCGTGTGCGTGCTGCCTTTCAAACCGCTTCCGCTTATTCCCGCCGCTGACCCGCTCGCGCATTACCCAGCCATTCAGAAGGCGCTGCAGATTCTGGGGTTCGATGCGGTGTACCACATGCGGGCCGTGTTCGCGAACCCACCGGATGCAGATATGTGGGACAAGGTGCTGGAGATGAAGCAGCGCGGGGAGCCTGTGGGCCGCGAGATTTGGGACGAGATCCTGGGGCATTGCCAGGTGAAACTCGATGTCGTGTCGCATGTAGGAAATCATGCTTACTCACGGCGCTTCCTCGCTTTCTTTTCCAGGCTGTGACCGACGCACCCTGCGCGATTTACGCGGAAGATCTGCTCGCTGCATACCCCGATGCCAAGGTCATCCTGACGCTGCGCGACCCCGAGCGGTGGTGGACGTCTTACGCAAGGACCGTCAACAGCATGCTGCGGCACCGCCTCTTCGCCGTCGCCGTCTGGCTCGATTCGGGCAAATACGGCCTGCGGCGCGTTGCGTCCGTCGCGTTTACGCACGTCGACCAGCTCGTCGGCCCCGCACCGACAGCAGCAGAGGCGCAGGCGCGGTTCGTCGCGCATTACGAGCTTGTTCGCCGCTTGGCAGCTGGACGACTGCTGGAGTTCGACGTGAAGGTCGCGGGGTGGGCGGAGTTGTGCGCCTTTTTGGAGGTGCCGGTCCCAGAGGGTGTGGAGTATCCACATGTGAATGATGCGGCGGAGTTTCAAGCGGCGTTGACGGCAAATGCGCTCACTTCGCTTCGGCGTCTCGCTGGCGATTGGCTTCCATGGGCGGCTTTCGTTGTGGCTTGCCCTGTCGCTGTTGTCCTGGCTGTGTCTTCTCGGAAATAATAGAGCGGATGGTCAGACATGTCTAGACCAGAGTGGTTTGACATGACAATTCGGACTCTGAGTTGAATCACTAGATTGATAAATTTTGACTTGACAAATATGGTTGCGTGTCAATGCATCCGACCCTCTTCTCATGAACTTCCCTGGCGGCATCAGTGTTCCAGAACAAAATGATAAGTCTCACTTCATTTTAAAACAAACCAAGAGCCGAAACACCTTCGATTGATCCAGGAAGTGCGGGATCGAAACGAATCCCGACGTGGGTAAGGCACGTGACTATGTTGACCAGTACCTGAACCGAGCTAAATTCGATAGTAACTTGCGTCAACGACTTTCGCTTGCACTGCCAACCCCAATACCGATCACTCCAGTATTCAATGGCCGACTCGAGCCTCTCGTACCACGTCCTCTTCCTCGACTCGGCCGCCCCCTCATTCTCGATTTCATTCGACCCGGACGTACGCGGGGAGTCTCTGCTCGATGCAAGCCCGGAGGATTTCTTGGAGCTCGCGGGGGTCCGGAAGGAGGTTGGGGAGCTGCTCCTCTCGCCGCCGCCCGTCCCCACGGTGGTACCGTACCAGCCGCTGCTGCGGGTGGAAGATCTGGTGCGCGCTCGCACGGTGGAAGTACTCGAAGCGACCGGAGTCGGGCAGAGCTGGAACGAGGGCCCGAAGGAATACCCCATCATGGGCGTCCCAACAGTTGACCCGGCACCCCGGGCCGGGGATGATGTGAACGAAGCTGAGCATCAACATATGATCTCGGATCAGTGCCGGACCAGATCGGAGGGAGAGTCGGTCCGCACCGCACAGGCACCTCCACAGGAACTGCCACAGCGAGGACACACTGCCGAGAAGACTCGAGCGCGCCGACAAGCAGACTATCTACCTCACAACCCCTCACTTCCACGCGAGCTTTCGTCTCGGACGCCCACCCGTCATGTCACTGCTACTGAGTCCCGTCGTGTGCTGCTGGCCCCAGGACAGAGCGATTTGTCCATGCGCGGGCTCTCAAATCTCCTGGTCGCAGACATAGAGGAAGACGAGGGTTTCGCTGCAGACCGCGCTGAGTCGGAGCAAAGGCCGAATCTTCCGTTGCCGAGCCTTACGGAAGAGCCACTGGCACAAGATGTCTCCGTTTCCTCCCATGCGGTGGTCTCAGATGCATCCGGAGCCGGAGCTGGAGCTGGAGCTGGAGCTGGAGCTGGCGCTGGATCCCTTGACAGCCGTGCAACTAGGGAGCACGGATATGAAAACAGCCTGCTACCCGAGGTGCGGGCCAAGGTGAGTCTCGGCCATCGATACTGCTCGTTTTTGCATTCTGCTGACGAACGCCGAGGCACGCGTGGCGAACGATTGTAGTTACGACGCAGACGATGAACTGTCGACGCTGGTTGATTCCATTCCCATGAATCCAATGGACGGGCTGTCAGCGCCCACGCGTGCTGATGCTGCTGCTGCTGCCGCTGCTGCCGTACATCCCGACGCTCAAGCGAGCGGCAACATGATTATCGACCGGCTGAAATGTTCGTGCGGAAACGGTTCGCCGCGGAGGGTAGATGACGATGGACCGGAGCGTCGGAGTACGGGTCTCCCAGTGTGAGTCTCCGCGGTTTTGTGTGCCGCAAATAAACTGATCTATTTTTGCCGTAACGCAGTATCATTATCGAGTCTCCGAATCAGGAGGGTACGTGGGGTAGCGAACCCACAACGCAGGAAAGAGTAGGATGGGACACAAAATCAGGGGCAACCGTGGTGCGTGCGGATGAATCGTTCTAGGGCAGAGCTTGTTCCTGACCACCGTCAGCAGGACGAAGATACCAGAACTCGTACCAAACTGCGGGACTGTGCTCCGAAGAAGTCGGCTTTGGTGGCATCTAACGAATCCGCAGCGGAGAAGGTAGTACCGTCGAAGCACGAGCTACCAACAGCCTTGGAAAGTTCCAGACTAGCGCGGCCGAAGTCGACTTGCGTCATTACCCCAAAAGCCGCGCCCAAACTCAAAGCTGCAGCTCCTCTGAGATCGGTCAGTACCAACGCTAGGCGCGCCACGACGACACCTGCTCCACGAATCAGCACGGTTCTACGTACTGTCCCGGTGGCGGCGCGCGAGCCAAACGCCCAGCCTGCGGCTGCCAAGCGGCCAGCTGCATCGGGTGTAACGAAAGCCGGTCGAGCATCTGCTGGCAGTACTATGACCCCGCAAATGCGGGCAGCTGATCCCCCGGTGGCGTCTCTGGTCCATCGACGTGCTTCGCTGGCTTCTGCCACTAGAATCCCCGCCAGTAATAATGCCGCGCGCACCTCTGCCGCAAGGCACACCGCGAAAGTCAGTGGCGGACTCACATGCCTGCCCGTCCTTCTGATTCGATCTGTCCCTAGACCTCGAATCCTGCACCACCTAGCTCACGCACCGACGCGAAGGCGCTCCAGCCGATAGCTGCTCGGCGTGCGACGCTGAGTGGCGGCTCGGTCGTCCACATTAAACATGCTGCAGCGGGGCCAGCGCGGGTCGGATCGAACGCGTCCTCCTCGCGTCCCCGTCCGAGTTTGTCTCTAGCTTCGCATGACCTCCCGCGACGGGGCGTGCCAGACTTCAAAGCCCTGCACGCATCACAGGCCGCCCGGCTCGCGGTGGCTCAGTCCACCGCCGCAGCCGCAGCGACCGCCAGGTCGGTGACGGTCCCCCGCCCGGTCTCGTTCAGCACGGACCGGCGGGTTGAGGACCGGCGGCGGCGCGAGAAGGACAAGGAGGACAAGGAGAATGATCGTGAGATGCACAAGATGAGGGTGGGTACTGCTCCGGCGGTGGCGGTGGCGCTGGGGTCCAAAATGCCACCAGGGACAGCGAAGGGGAGGGCGCAGATCATGCGCCGAGATTCCGTCGCTGGGAAAATGGCAAGAAGGTGAACGATCTTTGTTACTCAATATTCCACTGTGGCCGAGGACTCGGAACATTGTCTTTATCCTGCCCGTTAACAATCTCAACACTTTTTTTGTTTGTCCACGAGGACTGCCAGCTCTTTTGTTTGTCGGATTTCCCTACATTCTCCATCATCGATTATCATATCTTGAACCTAAACCCGCGGCTGCGCCATCATTATGATGGATCAATCGGTATCACTGTACGTAAAGACTCACGGATATCCATGCACACGGGACAAGCTTCCCGGATTATTTTCATCTCGTGCGCTGCAGCTTTTTGTCGCGAGCGCTTAGCGCAGCATCAGCTTCGGCCGACTCTGGTATCCGAGTATCAGTGGATCCTCACGTGTGTCAGACGGCTGACGCACGTCAGCGGACTCTCCCATGCGTGGAGTGCAAGAATAATCAACCCCACACGAGGTTGCGCGCCCTAGGAAAATCTTGAAGCGGATGCCTTCTGTTAGAGATAAGTAGCGTGTCATCTACCAGGTCACCTACCCGCGTCCTCGTTGTTGAATTGCACCCGTCTCATCCATCACCTCCAACTCGCGGCAACGCAGAAAGAAAGGGGCCAGCGACGGTGAGGTGGGCATGGCGATTGCGATTGTGGGGCCGCATGGACAGACAAACCAGACAACGGAGTATCTCAAACAGGCAACAGATCCGATCCGAATCACCATCGAAATCTAATCTCAGCTCCACGATCTGCACGTGGTGCCCGGCAAATGAGGAGCAGCACGCCGAATTTCAGCGTGGCTGTGCCCAGCGATTTGCCGAGGGCATGGGACGGGGGATCCATAAAAAGGACGTCGAGGAGCCGGAGGTGGGCAGTCAACCAACGAACCACCTTCTCAACTGCTCCCGAGCCTCACTCACAAACAACTCAACCTTCCTCCTCCTCCTCCTCCTCTTCCATCCAGCCATGTGCTCCAACAACTCCCACCTCACGTCCGCAGCCACCCCCGCTCCGGCTCTGTCGTCCGAACCTTCCGCGCACGCAGCGCTCCCGGTGAGCACGAAATCGGCATCGAACGGACCGACATGCGCCCACTGCACCTGGCGCGGCGGCGAGCACGCCAAGAACTGCCCCTTCCGTGAGTTCGCCCACTGTACTGCTGCCTAAGTTGTCCGTCGCTGATGGACCTCCTTCTCCTCAGGTTGATTCCATGTCGAATCCAATGGCTCCAACAGTCTCGGTGCAATCCAACTCAAATCCAACGTGCGTGCTCGTCCATACGGTGGCTGACTGACGTTGAACTTGCGTCCAGGCTAATCCCGCTAAGCTATACGCTGCCTATTTACGAACGCGCGACGCACCCCCATCTCCTCACCTCCATGATCTGAACGCCAGCACTGTACAACGATATACCGGGATCGGGGATCCTTCGGAGATCCAACTTGTATGCATAATACCAACAACACATGTACCATAGCCAACGTCATGATTCGATCCGATTCTTCTCTGCTTGCGATTTTCCCCTCGGGTACCTACGATTTCGCCGGGGCAGGGACCGGAGAGAAAGTAGTTGGCCGGCTAGGGATCCAGGCAGGCACATGTCGTTATATGGACCTGCCAGTGGTAAGTTGATCTCATCTCTCGGCTCTGGGCCCTGGCTAGGCTGACCTCAGTGATGCTCTGTGGAGCCAAGGTCACCGATGCCCGCCGCATCCGGTCCTTTGGTCCCAGGAGCAGCATGAGCGCGGTCGTAAATGACCGGGCGGTATCCCTTGCCGTACCGATATCTGGCTCTTTCAGAGTCCGGGAACTAAGTCAAGGTTATCGAACACATGCGGATACAAGCTGTGTAATATTCTAACCCATTCAGGGTACATTTAAGAATTCTCTTCCCGTGCTGGCCATGCGAGTCGAGTAACAGAGTGCCACAATACGCTACTCTTCGTGCAGTCGCCTCTCACTTCACTGTTCACGCAAAGTAGCTCAATAAGTCTCAGATTGCACAGGTGTCATACAGATATCTACAGTCTAGTGGGTCATTCCATGAATATTGGATTTCTTTTCTTCGGTTCGTTCCGCCCTCATGTAAATGAGAGGCAGTTCACAGGGTATTCCGAACTGGAATGCGAATGCCTCGTCGTGGGTTTGGCAGGTGCCTGGACCTCGACCTCGCGCGGTGACTGATGTGGATGGAGGATCTTGTGCAAGACGTGCGTCAAGGAGTTCCGCTTCTGTCCAGCGGTCGTCAGTATTCGCTCATGAGGTGGGGAGAATTGAGGAGTCGGACGCACATGGTTCATAGGCTCTGGTGTCGACGCGAAGATCGTGAGTGATGGGGACCGGGACCGCGATGGGGATGGGACGGGGATGACAGCCTGATCAGCCCCAGAAAATCAAAGGTGAGTATTCACGTTCGAGCCAGGTATCAAAATAGTCGACTCACGGATCCGTAGAAAGCCATTGCAGTGTGTCAACTGAGAGGAGGCTTGAGTGGTTGTAGAGGATTGGTAGCTTGTCGCAGGAAGGACGGTGGAGACAGAGCGTCGCCCAGAGATACATTTTATAGTGGCGAGTGCGTGTCGTGACTACCCAGGTCCAGAGCCAGAGAGGGAGAGCCCCGAATCTCGAACCACCGAGGACGGTCGAAGAAGGGCCGACGCGCGCGGTTCTCTCCGTCGGCCCCGAGTCGTTCCGTGATTTGGAATTGGACCGGGCGTGTACAGCCCAAATCCCGATGAGTCCAGGCGCGTAGAATGAAAACACCACGTTCATTTTGGGTCTCTACTTATCTCTTAGACAAACACTGGACGTGGTGAATCGGCCAAGTGGATAGGGATTCCGGCCGGCCGACCTGTTCACGTGATTTGGAAGTATGGGACGCTGACAATCCTTAAAAACAATTCAGCATCGCAGCTAGGCTGCTCTCGCTTCGTCGTCGACGGGAGCGACTGGAGCGAAGATTACCAATCAGATCTGCACTCAAGGCACAAGATAATGAGATAGAGTAGCTTAGAGTCTTAGAACCTTCCGGAATATTATGTCACCCATCACTCCATGACAGTAGTCTTGCCAATGGCCATTGTTGCTGGGGGCTTGACCACCGACGCGCATCGCCATTCTTGTGCTGCCTCGAACCCTTGTACATCTGGCCCCAAAATCGACGGAGTAGCCCACACGTCTCATCCACGTCCACATCTGCACCCATCGTCACTCACAAGTCCACACTCCGCTCTGACCCGGACAGATCCAAGATACACGACGTAGCTTGTCCAGCAAGAAGGAGAAGATGCCTGCGCAATCAACCGAGATGTGCGAGAACTGTCTGATGGGAAGCCGAGATCTGCGTCGCTGCGGGGGGTGCAACATCACTCGATACTGCGTCCGTCCTCTTTCCGCTCTCATTCACGACTGCTTCTTCTGATCGCGAGCGCGCGTGCAGTCCCGCGAGTGCCAAAAGTCACACTGGAAAGAGCACAAGTCGTACTGCGAGATGAACAAAGAAATCGTACGCAAGGCTGCCGGCCGTGGGTCCGAGTACACCGCGCGCCTGAAATCGATAGGGAAGTGGTCCGACGTGTGGGGTGCGGTCGTGGGGACTGCGTCGGCGCACGCGCTCGACATCTCCGCGCACCCCGAAAACATCGGTGAGCATCGCTCTCCGCCTCGCAGCCGTCCCCGCCTGTGCGCACTGACACTCTGACGCGGGATCCCACAGACCAGCTCGTCCTCCTGCTGCACGTCTCGTACGTCCCCCGGGCGAAGCCCCCGTACACACACACCCTCTACGCACACACCACCATCCCGCTCGACGCCCTGCGGGTCTACCTCTCCTCGCCGCCGTGGTCGCTCCCGGCCCCGACGCTCAAGCAGTTCGAGCAGTCGCTAGCGCCGCGGCCCGACATGATCCGCGTGCTTCTGGTGGACAAGGAGGCGGGGTGGACGTACACGACGCCGTTCCTTGTGCCGCCCAACATGAAACCCTGGCCGCGCGATCCCAACTGGTTCCACACCCTCAAGCACATGGTGTCTCCGCCCTCACCGCCGCTCGGCAGGTCTGGGTATGGGAACCGAACACAGGGGGTTGTGCAGGGCAAGGTGGACGGTCGCAGCGATGATCCAGATTTCATGAGTCTGGAAGAGTCGCTGGAAGCGCTGGCGAGGATATTGACTGAGGGCACGGAGTTTGCACAGCCAAAAACACAGCCACAGCTTGGCACCGAGCCTTCTCCAACTTGATTGCAAGTTGATTTCGACGTATTCCTCCAGTCAGTCCCTCTCCCGCCAGCTCTTCCATTCCGTCCATTCTCTCGCATTTTTGAACCACGTATCCAAACGGCAGAGACCATCTAGTGTCTTGTCCGAAAAAGACCATGAACATCTATGTTCCCTGTTTGTACCGGACTGAGTAGTGACATACCGTAGCTAAAAAGAGTAGGAAACCAAATAAACTGTTGTATAAATTGAATATGCAGAAGGGCTTGCACTGAAACCCGAGCTGCCATCAATAAAATATTGAGTATGTGTTTTGCTCACATCCTCGGGGTACTGGATTGGATATCCAACAAATCGCAAACACGGACAGAGTAGTAATGGTGATTCCATATGGCCCATGCGCTCCGAGTTGCTCAGAGTGACTCCTGCCCGCTGCTCTGGATTGCCTAGCGCTCAGTGCTGCACTAGGACCCGGTGCGCTGTCTACTTGTAATTTGCTGAGGGATAAACTCAGCTAGTGCATGATTTTTCAAGACATAATTCCGACGGGGAGTGCAGCTGACGCAGCCAGTTAATTCTGAGAGATCGATGTCATCCCATGGCTTAGATCCATGGAAAACCAAGGGCTGAAAAGAGTCACTTGCTTGACCATGCTATAAGCGTTTTCTTAGAAATATCAATGACCCCGGGCGGCAACTACATGGCCATTTCCGAGGTAACGCAAAGCCGTCGGTGGTACTTGAGAAAAAGTTCGTTACTTCAATATGATGCACATGAGAGTGACGAGGGATTATCCCCGATGATTGACGATCTGTACAAACGTTTCGATTGAATTGACAAGGAGAACAAAGACGATTGTCATGAAGTTATAGACAGAGTGAAGCAACGACGCAGTGCCATCACATCAGAGCACTTTTCCGTCGATCATTCTTCCAGTGATCTGAACTCAAACTCCTGCAGCATCGAGTTGGAGTCCCTGCGTGAGATTTGCACCTGATAGAGCGGTGGTTAGCAAGATGGGACCAGTCATAACAGTGATCGGCATATACCAGAGGGTGAGCCGGGCCTTGGCTGGCGTCCAATTGCCAGACGCCCTCCCCGTTCATCAGTTCAACACCAATGAGGCCATTGTTCCCGCGCTCGACGAACATGAACTTGGTACCCTTCGCACCGGACTTTGTGGCGAGAGTCTGGCAGGCGCCGTCAGAAAACCATCACCAACGAACAGTAACATATGGATGGATGGAAGGGACGCACGTTCGAGCGGGTCACGAGCAGGGGCAAGTCAAGTCCGACGTTAGTGATAGTGTATCCCGACTTGTCGTCGCCTTCGACAGACCACTGTGGGGATCTATGAGCGATACCGTAGCAGGAAAAGAGATGCAGAGACGGACGACACCGAAGGCCCCAGGGTACTCCCGCGAGATGCTCGAGTAAGCTTCCTCGCCGGGGTTATAGCTGCGCAGCATGCCGTGAACGAACGAGTCGTGGATCAAGTACCGGCCGGGGGTGATCGGGGAAGACGACTTGTGCTTGTGGGCAAACTTGGCGGAGGGCGCAACGACACGCTCGTCATCGTCGGAGTTGGCCGAGACGAATCTGAAACGTTGGTCGAGGTTTGCGTGAGGGTCGTCGGAAGCCGGTGCGAGCATGATCTGATGGGGACATCAGGATGGACCTATGCTAGAGAGACAACGAAGGGTTAGTGAATGGACACAGACCCGTTGAGAAACTGGGCCTTCTTCGGGGTTGAGCGTCCAGACGCGGTCGGTCCCGTCGGTCGTGCGGATCTACCGTTCAGAATGATTAACACAACTCCGGCCGGCAGGCGCGGGAACTCACCATGAAGAAGTCCTTAGTGTCGGTGCGCTCCATCGTGAACCCTTGCGGCATGTAGTCGTCGGTCGTCGTGACGAATTTCTTGTGCGTGCATTAGAAGAGAGCCACAGCATCGCGGTGGGACAGGATTCATACGTTATCACCGTCGATGACGATGGAAGAGCGTTGTCCGAGGTTTTTGAGCCCGAAAACGTTCCCCGTGTCGTCCATGGGCATCAGCTCGAACTGCGAACAGTCTCAGCAGGGAGTCACTCATGATGCTTCGGCGGGTCACATACTGATCCATAGGGTCCCGAGTATTCACGAGTGCGGCTGACATAGAGCGCCTCCCCGAGACGATACGTGCGGATTTCGGCATAGCCGTAGTTCGGGGTAAAGATGCGGTACGTCCCCGGTGCCGGCTTGACGTTCGGTCCCTGCGTCAACAAGAGAGATGAAAATCCACGCAGTGCAGAGTACGCAAGAGACGCACCTCATGGGGGCGATTCAGGCCCGACAGTGCCTGAGGATTTTGAAGTTGGTTGTCCCACGAGGGAGCGGCGCCGTCAGTAATGAACGACAGCGCGCCGAGGGTCACAGTGAGTAGCTTGGTTAACATCGTAGGGCAAGAACTGGGTGATGTTGTCCAGGGAGGATGGGCAGCCCGAATTTATATGGTTTCCCAACCACGCCAATGTGACTGATGAAACCCCCGAACGAGGTCAGCAGCCGAAGAACCGGTGGGGCGCAGGGAGCGAGTTACTCGCTAGCACAGCGGTGGTGCCCCCGAAACTCAGCACGTTTGTGGGGTAAACGTGAATGCGGGGAAAGAAGCCAGCTAATGAACTGTCCAGCTAGTGCAGGGTCCAGGGACTTGTGAAGAGAAATTGGCTCGAAGGTGATCCCGAAAGTCTTCAACCATTAGCAGATCGCACATAACCGCCCCCGCCGATGCAAAAAATGAAGACCAACGACTTATCAAAGAACATCATGCCACGAACCAGTGCCCCCACCCCACTTGACATTTGAAAGGGATTCGTCCGAAAGGTTCAAGTCCAACTAGATGCCGATGGCGGGACTTACGCGCGATCAGGTCGGCAATCGAGAAGCGATGACACAGCCTCGCGCGACGGCTTCTATGCCTGTGAGGGGACAAGAACGATGGACAACGATATCATGGGACCTCGTTACATACGTACATTACCAACGTCATCAGGGAAAGTTTCTTTTGAAGAACTACCAAGATGAACACCGCATCACTATTGGAGTGGGCGCACTCCAGATAGCGGAGAGCGGGATGCTGGGTGCTGCAATGCGGGCTACGTCATCCTACAGAAGTGTGACATAATAATACAAAAACTCCGACATCACAGATGAGTCACTGTGATGAGTCAGTACACAAGTCATGGTGCTTCATCCGACATTCATTCCATCATCCTTTGCTCTGGCTGGACATAACTCTTGTAGTGTAACTGTATACTATGTGCATTGTTAGACTACACAGTTTGCATGAGCCATTCCAAAGTTGATGAGAATTTCCTTTTTAGATTACCAGAAGTTACATCAGAGATTCAGAATGTCCTAATAAGGGAAGTCACATGTACAACATGTTGAATTTGGATTATGATAGTGGAACATGCAATTCAATCACAACCAGGTACATATCAAGATATATAGAGGATAAATATTGCATAGAAAGTGTACAATAGGTAAACATTTTTGCCGAGATAGGCATTGAGAGATGTGGGAGCCCTACAACGCCCTATCCATCGCTGTGTGCACATCAGACACCATTGGCAGATCTGAGTCTCCGGAAATATTATGGCGTACGCGTAAAACTCGTGCCGACTACATGGCCAGCCAAATCCCATACTGAAACATCCCGCGAAAATCCCGCACTCCGCCAAAGGACTCCCACTGGTCCACCGCGGGACAACCACAGCCTACGCTAGAGTCCCGCGTGATTGGTCGCGCTCGAGGTGAGTTTCCGCGGAACTCGGAACTTGGTCCCACATCTTTGACATAACCGTCACACAAGAGTAGAGATTCACAAAAATGACATGCAAATTGTTATCAGGTGGATCACAGACAGTACATATCGGTTGAGAATCTGAAAATCCCTCACTCTACAAACGGTCTGAAAGTGAATTCCTGAAGGGACGACTCGGTATCCTCCGGCAGGATTCGGACCTGTTCAGACGTTTAGACTCCAAGCGCGTTTGCTTTGCGTCACTGCATGGTGCAGCACTTACTGTGGCTCGGACGGGAGCAAGGCTCGGATCTATCTCCCACGTACCCGCACCAGAGGACAAAGCCACAGACACGCGACCGTTGTCCCCACGCTTCGCGAAGGTGAACTTGGCCGGGGTGCCCACCGACATCCCAGCGAGCGTCTGTCCCGAGGGGTCAATTGCCGGGTCCTAGAGTCGTGCTTCGCGGATTGGATACGTACATTCTCCGGGGTGAGGACCAGGGGCATGTTGAGCCCGACGTTGGTCATGGTATAGCCCGAGGCATCGTCCCCTGCGATGTCCCACTGCAATGAGATGATCACGTCAGCACTTGCGCAGGAGGTGCGCAACGCAGACACACAACACCGAAGTCCGAAGGGAACCGTCGCGAGGCGGAGCTGTGGATATACTCTCCAACAACGTAGCTGTGCAACATGGCGTGCAAGAACGAGTCATAGATCCTGTATTTTCCCGGAGAGATCGGCGAGGGGCATCCGGAATTAACCGCGGGACGTCCGCTGGGCCAACCCAGCGGAGGCCCAGCGGACCCCACTTTTTGACAGACCGCCGCTCTCAACGACGACAACGAGTCCGGCTACTGGATGTATGTCAGTAGGTAGTTACATGTAAGTTGTGCCCGTGCGTCGTAGGGGACAGGTAGCGGATGTCGTCGTTCCCGACATCAACGATGTGTCAGGTTCGAATCCGGCGGAGGCCCACTTGAAGCGGCGCCGCACCCAGCGGAGGTCTGGCGGAGGTCTGCGGAGGCCCAGCGGATGTCTGGCGGATATCTGGCGGTGGCCCAGCGGTGGTGTGCGGTGGTCTGGCGGTGGTGTGCGGAGGCCCAGCAGTGGCCCAGCGGATGTCTTGCGGATATCGCGCCGCGGTCGACCAGCCCCACTTGTGACTGCCATCACCACGCGGCGCCGGAGCGCTTGTAGTCATAGTGATAGTATCGTTTCACCAAAACAATACTTACTCTCGTCGGGTCTCGTGCGTGTTGATGCTGGGCACAGCCACATCCATCACTCGCCGTCATCGTCGACGACGATGAGGACAAGGCGTAAAATTTAAGCACACTATTTTATTCTATGAGGCGGTAGGTCTTATACATACATGTCACTTGTAACTGACCGTTCTGAAATCCAATGATTGTGTCATGAGATATTTTCATTCTAAGTCAACTGTGTAAGTAGGTCATTGGATTGTTGTCGACTTGAACGACCGTTAGGATGTGTAATACTGACATGAATACCCATATGGTCGAATCTGCGAGAAAGGTAGTAGCATACTTAATATAATGCAACAGTGGACGCTGTGGAGGACGGCGGAGGTCCCATAGACCCGGCGGCACTGTGGGACATGTCCTGCGGAGGTCCAAACCAACATGCGGACGTAGGCGGAGGTCCCAGCTGGACATGCGGTGGGCCCAGTTCGATCCGCGGTGGGCCCAGTTTCATATGCGGAGGCGGTGACCTGGCCCAGCGGACCCCAGCGGAGGCCCAGCGGAGGCCCAGCGGAGGCCCAGCGGGTCCCGCGGTTAATTCATGTAGCCCGTCGGCGAGGCAGCCGAGGCGGCCGAAGCGTAGGACTTGCCGAGCGTGATGGCGGACTGAGCGGAGTGCACGCTGACGCGACTGGCGCCCGACGGCTCATCCACCCAAGTGAATTTGACACCCATAGTACTAGGATTTAGCATAATTCATGCCTGTAGCCATAGGAAATCCATGATAATGTATGGCTGTAGCCATGGCATGGCTGGGGCCATGGTGTTAGGCTACAGATATTCGATGCAATCACCACAGCACGTGACTCGGCTGACAATCTAGGAACTTCTGTGATGGGCAGGCACAGGCGGGCGCCTCTGCGGCCTGCTAGTTAGCCGGTTAGGGTTTGGGTTAGGGTTCGTGTCTAGGGTTAGCGCTAAGGATTAGGGACATATATCGTCATTTTCAAAGGTTAAGTTTGGGTTAGAGATAGGTTCTGGTTTGGTTAGGCTTGGTTTGGTTGGGAGGTTAGGTGGTAAGGGTAGTTCACCTGGCTTTGTGCCCAAAACATTTCAAGTGCCCGACCTATGGAGGAAAATGACATGAGATTGAACAGATGCGTGGTGTAGTGGTTATGCATCAGATGCGTTTGAGATTTTTGAAGGGCAACCGTTCAATTCACGCTTAAGTCATTTCCTTATTTGGGCTCTGTGGCACGTGCATTGATGGCCATGTCACATGGAGCGGCCATGGCTACAGCCAGACGTTATCATGGATTTCCTATGGCTAGGGCCATGGTTCATTATCCTAAATCTTAGTGCCATGGCTCAATTTGAAGCGCTGAGCATCCGCTAATTCGTCGGACTGGGGCGCCAGGATCACCTAATTGGATTGATGTGACAGAAGTTAGTGGGATTGAAGCACGACTGTTGTTTCACTAACCTGTTGCACAACAGGCCCTTCGTCAGGATTGAGCGTCCAAACGCGGTCGGTGCCGTCGGTCGTTCGGACCTAGCAGCTGTTGGGTACTTGAAATTCCCATTCAGGCCAGAGATGCTCTCACCAAGAAATAGTTCTCGTCCTCGCTGCTCTCCAACGTGAAACCTTGCGGGTCAGAATCCGTGGTTGTCGTGACGAATTTCTGAGGCAAGCATGAGAAGGATAATGACACAGCACTGAGCAGGAGAATTACGTTATTCCCATCGATCATGACGGAGGCGCTCTGTCCTCTATTCTTGAGCCCGAACTCAGTCTCCGAGTCATCAATCGGGGACAACTCAAACTGTGCAGCACATCAGTGCGGCGCGGCGCATCCAGGATTCGGCAGTGCCCACACACCGCCCCAAAGTCGCCTGGCCACTCGCGGGTGAGGCTGGCGAAGAGCGGCTGCCCAACGCTGTACGTGCGGATTTGCGAAGAGCCAAATCTCGTCGCTTCGATGAGGTAGATCCCGGGTTTCGGGGTGACACTGGGTCCCTGCGTTAAATCAGAGACGTGAGGACCGTCGTGATACGGGCACCCAAAGGCACCACCACCCACCACCTGAGCGGCTTGCAGTCTGGACAGTGCTGGCCGCTGCTGCTGTCCTTGGTCTTGACACGAAGGCACACCGCCGTCAGTGATGAACGACAGCGCGCCGAGAGTCACGGTGAGGAGCTTGGAAAACATCTGCGTCGAGAGTATTGCTGATACTGAATCCCTACGACGGTATCCTGCATTTATTTATACGGTTTCCGAACCACCCCAGCGTCATTGGTGATGATGAAACAACATGCTCGACCGAGAGATGACAGTGACGCGCCTACGGCGCTCCTGGGCTCAGAACAAGGTGGGAGGGACGGCGTAGATACCGTCGATGAGCTTCTGATCACCCGGGACTGTGGCCGTAGAGATAGCGGTGAATTCGAGGGGTTTTGGTCGGGCTGAGTCAGACTCGATGTGTAAAATCACAGAGGAATAGCGGTGGCTTGGGATGAAAATGAACGACGACGGGAGTGAAACGACAACGTAGGGGTGAATAAAAGACAAATCTTTGAGGTGAAGGCTCCTGAAGACTCTGTGAGAAGTGGGGTAAAATCAACCTGGATTTTATGGACTGTTACATGTGTATTTATACTGTAGGTAGATGAATAGAGTCCGATTTTGGTTAGATAGAAGAAATAAAAGGAACATAGAACCTATAATACAACGGAATGTGAAACTGGAGAAACTGTATTCTGAGAGAAATCCTGGACCGATCTCGTCTAAGGCTCCAACCATTTTGTTTTTGTTTACGGGTGGCCATAAAATAAACAGAAACGGTATTTAAACATTTATAAACTGTTTAAACTGTTTAAAACAGTTGCTAAACAATCTTTTTTTTTGGCACAGAAATTGTATGCTGATGATGTATAAGTAATCTGCAAAGGTAATATGACAGACTACAGTCGGATATAGCAGGCTTTGAGCCACATCTTTGTCAACATTGCCTCCTTGATTGTCGAGGCATTGAGGGAGCTACAGGTGTCCTGGCACACTTGTCAATGATTTTGGCTGATGGAACACAGGTGCGGGCAGGTAGCAAGGAGTGAACAGGAGTAGGAGCAGACATGAGTGGAAACCCGAGAGTGCAGAAAAAGATCAATCCACGACACATTGGGTCACAATCCTGTCACACATTTTTATTCACATGATGTCTGCACCTTCAGTGTGCAAGATGCTCCCAATACAGGGCCTATATGGTGAATCTCAGGCCAACGATTTCAGTCATAGGGTCTACTTGAGAATGTCTCTGTAGAGATGCTGGTAAATAGATGACAATCAGAGAGGCTGAGAGAACACTGGCCAGGTCAGGCCGTGTACTTCATATCTAATCTTGGCTACTCTAATCTTAGCATGATTGTCCTGGATGTAACTCTGAAGTTTGTGTGCAATCCACAGGCAATGTCTTGCAGAGTCCATTTCAAGCACAAATTGAAACTGTTTTAACTGTTTATTTACTATATGTTTACCGTTTGAGGACTCCCACAAATTAAACAGAAACAAAAACAGTTATAACTGTTTAAAATATTTATAAACAGAAACAGTTGGAGCCTTAATCTCGTCCCTCTGGAGCTGCCTGGGCCCTTCCAGGAATTCAGTCCTAGTCTGGGGACCATTTCTGTGGCGGTTTTGCATCGTAGCGCCGCGTTTGACGAGTGCTTGAAACCGGGATTGTGGATCGTTATGAGAGACCGAATATTGAGTGTTGATGGGTGATGGGAACATCGCCACTGATGCTGAACGGCACGTGGAATGACGTGGTAAGCTGCATGAAGCACAGCTTGTGATGGGTGATGGGAACATTGCCACTGATGCTGAACGTCACGTGGAATGACGTGGTAAGCTGCATGAAGCACAGCTTGTGATGTGACCGCTGTTATATCAATCAGCGCCGGTCTGGTTACACAGTCAAAGCGACCCCGAGCTTGTCAACAGCAACCGAGGCCGGTGGCGCACACGGATGCGAAGTAATCGTTGGTAGAACGGAGGCACCCCCGAATCCAACGCGGTCTGTGGGGTCTGTGGGGAGCGCGGGGAACGAAGCGAAGCGGGTAACGATTCTTCGAGTGGCGGATTACGATCGCTGGTGACTGAAAGCTTGCTGGGATGTCGGCATGACTGTCTTGGACGTTGCGCAATCTGGGGTGGTGTGAATCACGAACTCGGAGGGTGCAAAGAGGAAAGCTTGTACCATTCGGGCCAATCCGACCAACTATTCTTCAGCACTACTCGAGTGGAATCCCCGCAAACATGGCGGATTCCACCTGCGATTGAGGCGGCGAGGCAATTTATCACTCCGAACAGAAGAACTGTCGTGAAATGCAGTGACATTGTAGCTTGCTGACGCGCAATGACGAGAGCTGGAACACATCGCACGCACACCATCTTCTCGCTTGGTTAAATGTCCTGGGTGAAGCGCTTATTCCAAGTCTCTGAAAGAGCGCTGACGAGGGCTTTGCAGCGATATTGATGCAAATCCGGGAGGAGAATCAAGCGACCCCGCGGACAAGCTGACGATCGCTCTCAGGCACGTTCGAGTCGAGTCCGAACGAGATCACGAGTCATTCATCAGCATATGATCGATGCATCCCCCGATGACACACGAGCCTAAGATGTAAGAAGGATTACGGCACAAGGACCCTGCTGAACCTGAAATGTCCTTCGGATTTCACATGTTACGATCGAGACAGCGTGACATCGCTAGCATTCCCACCACAACATTTGAACTTCTGATTCGAAACATCCGCTACCTCATCACACTTCCAGTCAAACATCGATGATAGAAACACGGCTATCTCAAAACAAAATTCATTTACATTTACATTTGACCAACATCTTGGAATGTGAAAGCGCTTCACTTTTACATACACGATGCGTGGCATTGTCGAAGGGTTCAAAACATGTTGTCCATCGGGGCGAACGTGAACTCCTGCATGATTTCACCGCGCTTCTCGGATTGGATCTCGATCTGTCGACCAATGTCAGCAGCTTGAGACGAAAACGAAAAGGTGGGGCACGTCTAGCGCAACGCACCGAGGCATGCATGGGGCCATTGCTCGAGTCCACGCCCCAAACCCCTTCACCGTCGAGCAAGGCGACAGAGACCCGCCCCTGGCTGCGGGAGACGAACCGGAACCGAGCAGGCATGCGGCCTGGGATGGGCGCGAGGTTCTAAGTACACACACATCAGCGAGGTGCGGGGGAGGGACCAAACTCGAGAACGCCGCTAACCTTGGAATCAGTCAGCACCAGTGGGAGTCGATGGCCAGCGTTGACGATGGTGTAGCCCATGAGTTCGTCGCCGACAACGATCCACTGCGCACGGGGTAAGAGAGAGAGAGACTGTAATGTAATAATACAAACCGCGCCAAAGTCCCCGGGGAAGTCCCGCCCGATCGTCGTGTACGCGGTCTGCCCGACGTTGTAGCTGCGCACGAGGCCACCGAAGCGACCATCGATGATACGGTAGGTTCCGGAAGAGACAGGGCCGGCTTTGGAGAACGGGGAAGCGACGGGTGCGCGCAGACCGGTGTGGGCAGCGAGGTGCTCCAGACCAAGGACAGACCTCTCAACCGCCGAAAACTGGAAGTACTGGGAGGGCTGACCCCTGAATGGGGCCAAGACAATCTAGATGATGGGGAGCTCAGTGAATGTATGAAGTGTGCATGCGTAGGGCAGAACACACGCGAGACATGAGGGCCGTGTCACCAGGGTTGAGCGTCCAGACAAGGCCGCGCGTGCGGCCTTGGGCAGATTGAACCTGGGCATCGGGTCGACTCAGACAGCACAGTCACGGAGGCTACATTGGCTCACCACATAATGTCCCTCATCGTCACCGGCTTCAAGGGTAAACTCATGTGGACGAGACTGGGATGCGGTCGAAATGAACTGATGGGGATATCAATGAGATCAGCAGCGTGTATGGCGTTCACGTGAATGTCATTTACCCGGTCCTCATCGACCACTACCGCTGTGTTGTGGCCGAGATGCTTCAGGCGCATCGTGTTTTCATCGGTGAGGTCCAGCTCGTACTGTTCAAGAAAAAAAGTCGTCGGCACCCCGCCGATGAAGTCACACAGCAGCGCGCACCTGGCCGTAAGGCCCCGGGAATAGCAGAGCACGGCTCAGCACAAGGGGCTCCCCGACCCGGTAGGTGTGCAGAAGGGCGGACCCGAACTTTGGTGCGGTGATTTCGTAGGTCCCGGGTCTGGGACCGTTGTTGAAGCCCTGCGCGTGGGAATCAGATGCAGCCAGAGCCACAAAACATCCGGGTGCTTTGCCTTGTGGGTGGGCGCCGCGAATTCCGTGCCGCACGACGCGTCGGAGAAGAGTTGCTGACGAGAGGGCGCAGCGCTGGCGAACGACAAGGCGCCAAGCGTCAAGGCGACCAGCTGAGTGAACATGGTTGGTTGTTTTATCGACTTGAGTGTTGGAGAGTGATTGAAGAGCAGCCCGAGTGGCCGCAGGATCCTTTTATACGATTCCCCCAGATGCTGGCACCGCGTCATTTACCCCACACAGAAGCCGAATACCAGCGGCGTATGAGCTGGAGCGAATTCTCGCCAAATTCTCGCTCGTAGATCGGTCCCTGAATGCAACGGTGGGGTCGAACGTGGGGGTTGTACGTGAGTGCCATTCGGCACACCAAGAAAGCGACTAGAAAGCGGGGGAATCGGCCATAACGGCTCCGTAAGTTACATTAAATTCTAGTGCCAGACCACGGTCCTGCTTCTGTCCGGCGCGCAGGAAAGCATTCTAGGGTCGAGTAAGCAGTGGTGAGCGGATCGATGAGCCCCATCACGCAATCCGGCCATCCATCACAGTGCTCTCATACTGATGAGCATGAGCACATGTGACATGGTTTCTCGGTACCTCGAAACATCTTCGACAGCCACCCTACAAATGGTCTCAGACAGCGGTAGTAACCCGGTCAGAAGTTGCCACTGTACTGCGATCCAGACGGCGAATCGCTGTAGGGAGGCTCGAGAACGGAGGATACGGGATGATGGGCATCCGGAATTAACCGCGGGACGTCCGCTGGGCCAACCCAGCGGAGGCCCAGCGGACCCCACTTTTTGACAGACCGCCGCTCTCAACGACGACAACGAGTCCGGCTACTGGATGTATGTCAGTAGGTAGTTACATGTAAGTTGTGCCCGTGCGTCGTAGGGGACAGGTAGCGGATGTCGTCGTTCCCGACATCAACGATGTGTCAGGTTCGAATCCGGCGGAGGCCCACTTGAAGCGGCGCCGCACCCAGCGGAGGTCTGGCGGAGGTCTGCGGAGGCCCAGCGGATGTCTGGCGGATATCTGGCGGTGGCCCAGCGGTGGTGTGCGGTGGTCTGGCGGTGGTGTGCGGAGGCCCAGCAGTGGCCCAGCGGATGTCTTGCGGATATCGCGCCGCGGTCGACCAGCCCCACTTGTGACTGCCATCACCACGCGGCGCCGGAGCGCTTGTAGTCATAGTGATAGTATCGTTTCACCAAAACAATACTTACTCTCGTCGGGTCTCGTGCGTGTTGATGCTGGGCACAGCCACATCCATCACTCGCCGTCATCGTCGACGACGATGAGGACAAGGCGTAAAATTTAAGCACACTATTTTATTCTATGAGGCGGTAGGTCTTATACATACATGTCACTTGTAACTGACCGTTCTGAAATCCAATGATTGTGTCATGAGATATTTTCATTCTAAGTCAACTGTGTAAGTAGGTCATTGGATTGTTGTCGACTTGAACGACCGTTAGGATGTGTAATACTGACATGAATACCCATATGGTCGAATCTGCGAGAAAGGTAGTAGCATACTTAATATAATGCAACAGTGGACGCTGTGGAGGACGGCGGAGGTCCCATAGACCCGGCGGCACTGTGGGACATGTCCTGCGGAGGTCCAAACCAACATGCGGACGTAGGCGGAGGTCCCAGCTGGACATGCGGTGGGCCCAGTTCGATCCGCGGTGGGCCCAGTTTCATATGCGGAGGCGGTGACCTGGCCCAGCGGACCCCAGCGGACCCCAGCGGAGGCCCAGCGGAGGCCCAGCGGGTCCCGCGGTTAATTCATGTAGCCCCGGGATGATGAACCAAGGATGTCACAATGGCACCAATAGTGACTTGACTTGACTCCCTAGTGAGAAGCCGGCATAGAATCCTCCTGGTTAATATACCGGTACCTCAGGGTGTGAATGGACTAGACATTACTAGAAGACATCCCAGTTCGGTCACAGAAGCCGGTCTATTACAGCCAGCAAGTGTCCCTCCCCAATCAGAAGCGATCAGACACTGCTCGATTTCTGGTCGTCTCTAAACCTGATGCCATCGACGGTGGGAGCACAAGTCACGAAAAGAAGATGCCCACGCCTACTGATCTAGCCACAATTGTAGTCAGGAATTAGCTCTCGTGTGAACCAAAACTTACAAGAGTCTATGTATCTTGTCTTAAAGAAGCGTCTCGCGGGAGAGCAGAAGGAATTTTAAACGGTGAATCACGCATCTCAAGTATGCGAGACTTCCAATCGACCATTGATTGTATTGGATTCGAGCAAGTACACAAATTTCAAGCAGAACACTCAAACTAAGTTGCTGACTGGAGCAAAGGCGAACTCCTGTTTGGGGTCCGCGGGATTCTGCGGCTGGATCTGGATCTGTTGTGCACGTGAGGACTGGTTGAGTTTCCGAGAAACATGCCCTGACCTGAGCTTGGACGGGACCCTGCGAGGGATCTACACCCCAAACTCCACGGCCGCCGAGCGAGGCGATGGACACACGGCCCTGGCTGCCGGGCGAGAAGGTGAACTGGGCCGGGGGACCGACAGGGATTGTCGCGAGGTTCTGCGACGTGTAATTCGTGAGCGACTGATACTCGTATTTGCAAACATGCACTCAGACCTTGGATCCAGTGACCACCAGCGGCAAGTTCTGTGCGGCGTTGGTGATAGTGTATCCCATGCTGTCGTCGCCTTTCACGATCCACTATCCATAAACTGTCAGCAAGTTATCGAACGTGTCCTAGACCCACTCACGACGCCGAAGTCTCCAGGGAAGTCCCTGGCAATACTCGTGTACGCGTTTTGGCCGATCGTGTAGCTGCGCAGCATGCCATTAAAGTAGCCGTCGAGGATGTAATATGCACCGGGCGTGACCGGCCCGACACGCGTAGCTTTGGCAGGCACGTGGGCGGCATACAGGCCGGCGGCGAGGTGCCCCAATCCCAGAGGCAGGGGATTGCCTTCGGACACGGAAAATCGGAAAAGCTGGTCATCCCCTCCATTGGCGGAGGCCAGAATGATCTGGATCATTAATGACATGAGTGATCAGACGAGATGTTGAGGTAGATGGGACGACGTACGCGCTGCACGACAGGCCCATCCTCGGGGTTGAGCGTCCAAACAAGGCCAGACCCATCCGCGGTGTGGACCTGTGGGCGTTAATTCCGCCTCAGATCCACCGCGAGACACTGTTGTCACTCACAATGAAGTATCCCGGTACAGCACTCTCCTCAAGGTAGAACTCATGAGCAGACGATGCGGACGTGCTCACGAACTAACGATTAGATGAGCCTCCGACGCACAAATTTCAAGCTGCCTGCCTTGTCGCTATCAATTCCCACGGGTGAGTCAAGTCCCACGTTCTTGAGCTGGAAGTTGTCCCCGCCGGTGGGGGTCAGTTCATGCTACAGTCAGCGACGCTTCAGATCCCTGCCGCAACACGCAAATGAGGATCCTACAAGACCAAAAGGACCCGGAAACTCCAATGTACGGCTTGCGTACAGCGCTTGGCCGATCGTGTACGAGCGGATCGCGGCCGGTCCGTACTTCGGGGTGGATATCTGATACGTGCCCGCCTGCGGGGCAGCGTTCACAGCCTACTCATGGCCGGTCAGTACAAGAAACGAATAAAACCCTAAAAATGCATTGCTTGCCTTGTGGGTAGGGGGGTAGGCACACGACAGAGCCGCGCCTGAAATCACTTGTTGGCGGGATGGCGCAGCGCTGGCGAAAGACAGCGCCGCGAGCATCAGAGCGGCGAGCTGGGAGAACATCTCGTGGGGCTGGGTCTGTTAAATCGACTTGTCGCGGTAGTTGGTTCAGTGAGCCTGCAATCTGCGCAGACACACGCACCTTTTATATGTTTTTGTGCACGTCACCCAAAGTCATATCCACCCGGATTAGGTGTGCGACGACAGCAGCCGTGATCCAGCAGGGCGGATGCCCAACCCAACTTCGAGGGCGCGAATTACTCGCTCATAGATCGGTTGGGGACAACATTTGACATCTTTGCCGTGAGCGTGAGGAATGAACCTCAGCGCCACTCGTCAGACAAGGGAAGCGGCCCCAAGGGCAGGTGTTCATGTTCTCCAGTAGGATGCAAGAAGATGCACCCGGCATGGCTGAGACCATATGCCCAGTGTGTAGTGCAGAGTGATCGTCGTGGACGGGGGGGCAGCAAGAGCTTAAAAAATGCCATAGCTCGATGATCGATCAATCAAGGGAATGACGCAAGCCATCAAAATGGCACGCTCTCGATGGGTCCCCAGTCCTGCCTGGGAACCAATTCGTTGGAGCATTCAACATTTACGACAGCTACCCCAGAAATTATCGGTGTTAATGTTCTCGAAGGAGTTTTTATCCGTGCGACTGTACGCTCAAGTCGGGGGAAAGACGTTCAATCATGGGACAGCTGATATCCACTTGTGGTTTGAGCGCAGACGCATGTACACCCTCCTTGTAAATGAAGAATGAGACCAAGATCGTCCGTGGATCATGATTTCTGGCAGTCGAGGGGTCATCCCGGACACGACACTCTGCTCAGGCGATAGTTTTCGAGAACTGAACTGCCACACAAATCACGACTGACCTGACTTTAACAGTGCAGATTGAACGCATGGGAGGCACTTAGAAATAACTTTGCAGTCCGGGAAGATGTAGGCGCTTTGAAAGAGAGAAACAGACACCGACACCGTCAACCTGCAAATCGGCGTTTGCAAATCTCCAAGTATGCGCCCGGAGGTGAGGTCAGGCATGCACACAAGATTCCACCGTGGGAATGCTCAATTAGACGATCCATCACGCGACCGGATAATTAATGTTACCACCGGATTCGACTGTGATGAATGAAGCAGCTACTCGGCAGATTCGATAGGAATCAAGGGAGCGACAACGAAACGTTCACATAGTCGACGATTGTACGATCAGGACGGCGATGGAGGGAACATTGCGTTGCAGGCAGGACAGGACAACTAAACGACTTTGTAGCTGATAAATCACACAAATTCTTCTGACATGGTCTTCGTCTGAAACCGCCACACCAGAAAATTATCAGTTTCGTTCGTCCACGGGGCAGAAAAAGAGAGAGAGTAGCCTGAGACTGACCACATCGGAAGCGAGGTGCACAAGTCGGTTTGACACAGCCGTTTGTCCGGGTGACGTCCGAAGCTCTGATGCATGCTCGTTAAACTCGCGTCCAAATCGCTCACGGCTATTGAGGCTATATTGAGGGCCAGAAGCTGGCGTGAGATGGTGATAGCACACGACATCAGTGTCCACTTACGAAGCAACAAGGGTGTTGGTCAGCACTATGAAATCGAACAAGTCAACTGTTGGTCGCATTAGAGGATGGGAGTACATACGTTTTCCATGTAGGAAAAAGAATATCAGCCAAAGCACTGATTGAAGATTGTGAAAACGTTTCCAAGGCGAAGCAGTGGAAGACTCGACGGACTATTATGGGGCTGAGCCACGATCTGTAGAAGATAGTTAAGCTTATGTATGTGCATGACTCAGCGATCCAATCAAACCATGATGAGTTCCAATACGCTGGCGAGGCTATAAAAGAGCTCAAGACTTCAGCGATTGGATGCAAAAAGGTTTCCTGACTCTACCTTGTCACCAATGTGGTTTCTTTGCTGCGGATGAGCAATGTCCCCAGGCGACGTCCGGCCACGCACCGACAGTCCACAGCATAATCCGATCCACGACCGAGCGAGTGCGCCGGAACTGGTCCGGGTCCTTCATCCGCCACAAGCACCAGCAAAGCGTCCCCGCGACCGCGCACGCCGACACGGGCGTCAGCGCCGCCGCTGCGATCATCACTTTGTGTCCCTGCGCGCTGCCGAGCGAGCGGGCGAAGCCGCCGCGCGTGTAGTACATCGAGAAGAGCCAGAAGTAGAGGCCCGTGGGGATCAAGATGAGCGCGAAACAGAATATGGCGAGTGGTTTGGAGTGGGAGAGTCGGTAGATGCGTAGACAGAAGAAGGCCTGCAATGGATTGATGCATGATGAGGATTATTGATTCCGGGATTGATCGGAGCCGCACGCACTTGGACGAAGAGGGTGAGCGCCGTCGAGTCGATTATGTTGTACAGCATCGACACCGGTGGCTCGGCTACGTGCTCTGGATTTCCAAAGAATGTGATCGTCATCGTGAACATCTATCCTGCAATGAGTTGTGCGCGGAGAAGGCAAATAAAGTGGGATCGCACGGCATTCCACGCAAAGATGCTCTGAAGCAGTCCGCAGATCCTGTCCCAATATAAGATCGTGCGCCCATATTCACCCCCATTCGCCGTGCGCACCACACAAAGCCAACCTGCCAACCTCGCTATCAGAATGCGCACTACAACCGCGACGGGATTTAGGCTCACAAATATCTTCATCTGCGCCGAATCGCGCTTATATCGCCGGTAGTAGTAGAAGGTCTGCAGGGTCTCGATTCCGAGGAGCAGGGTGCTCAGTGCCAGGCCGATCTCGAATGGCCCAAGAGTCGTATACAGGCTACTGCAGGCCATGGAGGGAGTGGGAGGAGGGACGCAGCAGGATCAACGTACGTCGAATCCCGCCTCGTTCCTGATATATCTGCCGATGAGAGAACATGACCATGACGGGCGGCATGTCCCAGCTTCTATCATCCAACCTTGAACCAATCGAGAGTTTTGAGCAGTCGGCTTCGGACGATGACCGGTACGAATGGGCGCTTGTTTAAAACCCAGCATTGTGATGAAAAGCTGCATAAACACATGCTCTGTCGGGCAGCCAAGGGCGGACAGAGCATTCGGGGCCGCATTCCTTTGCCCGCCTCGTGGTGATAAGTACAGTGGAGCGAAGCGAAGGTGTCAGCTGTGACCTGTCACAACTGTCATCCCTTTCGGCGCCAGTCGACCTCCATTCGCAGCAACTGCGTCAAGGCTTTAATCTCATCGCCACCACGGGCGTTGTCGGAACAGCTCTGGCTGTGCTCTGAACATGTCCTGCGGGCCCTTTCTGCAGCCCTATCTCGATTCATGGGCCCGCGGGCGAGCGCTCACTGCGTGTCTCATCCAGCTCAGACGCCAGCCTCACCGTCCCCATATTTTCCGGCATTTGCGCCTGGCTAGAAGGGAGAAGGAGCGCTGATGAGTCACTTCGTTCTCCGTAAAAGCCTTATGACTACGTGGCCAAGATGAGTCAGCGGTGGGAGACTACCGCTCAACGGGGGGAATGGAACCTTGCGTGAAACGCTCGTCTTAGATGAAGACGACACAAGCAGTGCTTGAAATTTGGAGTGCAGCGCCGACAGCTGTCAGATCGGACGCTGAGAGCGGAGAGTTGGCGGTGTGTGGCTGGCCGGAATGGAGCTGATTGCATGTGATGCTCTGCGCCAGAGAACAAAGGTGTGAGCGTCGCTCAAGGACATCCGATGCACTCTAGGACTCCGTGATTGGCGAAGGACGTAGTGACAATCTGTACCGGTTCAGCCATAGCGGCATAGGAGGGAGTAGACGAGCAGCCGATGCACTTGTTCGGCAGCCAGGCTTCAGCTGGATGTTTTCTGTCTTCTCTCAGAGCATCAGCGGGTGTTGAACGGATTCACGACACATAAAAGAGACTTCTAATCACGTTCTGAGCAGGGTAAGTGCATTTGATATCATGTATTTGAGGACTGTGGAAGTTAGTTAATACGTAGTACAAGGAGGGAACGGCAACGCTTCGTTGGTGTAATGGTAACATAGGTCCTTCCCATGGTGAAATGCCAAGGTGCAGGTCCAGCCTCGGGTTCGATTCCCGGACGTAGCATTTTGTTCATCCAACAGCAACAAATCACACGCGTCTTTGCCTCACACGCCCCGTTCTTTATCCCAGGAATATTATTCATTTTCCCAAATCGGTCGTTCCTCAAGTCAATTTTCCATCATGTTCACTGAGGAACTTTCATTCAATATGATTTCCTTCGTTCCAATAACCTCGTTCTGAAACTGCGTCTGGAAGTATATTTAATATTGAGGGAAGACTGCCTGGGCGTCCCGGAACGTTTCAGATTGAACATCGACCATATTCTGACAATTACATGCATCTCGTACAATACTCTCGATATTTATGTATCTGGTATAAACCCAGCTAAATATTATGCTGGAGTAATCTGTTTGCATGAAAACAGGTCAAATAACACTAGGTGCATCACAAACAACATCTCCTTCATCCACCTTTCTTTCGCCCTTGACAGCTTCCCACAGACCTCAGCTTTCACAGCTGGAGCTCAGGACAAGGAAGTGAGCATAGCAGGGATGGCGTCGTCCTCACGGCGATCCTCCGGATTCTGAACGACTTCGCGCGTCGTCTCGCCCTTGCCGTTACTGTACATGACGACATCGCCCTCGTCCTCGATATAGCGGCAATTCGTAAACGAGCGGTAGAGCGCGTAGAAAGTGTTCTGTGTGATGGAGCCATGAGTAATGCAGCGACGATCGAGCTGGATTTCTGGACCCACCGTGCCATCTTCGTTGTAATGCTCCCCGAGGACAGCTTTGATGCGTTTGGTCACCTCAGGTTGGTTGTCTAGATGGAAATCGATCAGGACAGAGGTTTTCGCGTCTGGATGGATATTTACAGTAGGGAATGGAAGTGAACAGATGGTGGCCAACGTGGTCGTGTGACACCTGTTGAAAGGGTCAAAGCCTGGAGCCAAAAATCCTGTGCGGACACTCACGTTGTGTAAACAGAAGCGGCCGATGAATCCGAGCAACGGCCGATCGACGGTGGCGAGGCATCCACGCAGGAAAGTCCATTGGCCCTTCCGGTAGTGCGGTAGGGTTGGGTCGGAGTGCTGGAGGTATGTCATCAACACCACCCAGTGGTGGCAGAACTAAGAGACGATCAAAACACTCGGCAGCTGCTGGAAAGGTCGGCACAAACCAGGTACGGGATGATGTACTGCTTGAATAAGTTTGTAGCGCCGACTTGCATGCCATATCTGATAAGAACCGACAGGGTGACCAGGAGCCCAGCGTCCGAGACCACGACGCCCCAAAAATCTTCGGGCTTGAACAGCACGGAGTACGGCGAAAAGTGCTGCTGAATAAGTCAGCATCAGTACACGTAACAGTTCTGCTTGACTCGCGTTTGTGCCAGGCGGGTCTTGTGGCGACCCGAGAGTGTTGAAGAGTAGATAAACCTGGTAGCCGAAAAGTTGCATGATAACCATGGTGACGAGCGTGTACAGCGGCGTCTCCTCGAACATTTCGCGCAGCTGCTCCTGGGACGTGATCCCGAGCTCCGATTTTGTGCGTGGCACGTAGTTCTCGTCCCGCTCGATCGAACCCACACCTTTCTGGAACATGATGTTAGCCGTCACGTGCTCCGCCGATGTCCTGTTCCGGGAACTCACGTGGTGCAAGTGGTGGGACCGCCGCCAGGCGAAGTACGGGGTCAAGAGCCCGGTGTGCAGAATGAAACCGACGGTGTCGTTGACGATGCGGTATGGCGAGATGTTCTGGTGGCCGGCCTCATGTCCTGATCATGATGGCGGAAACCGTTGGTATAACGCGGAGGAATTCAGGGAGAAGACGACTCACCCAGACACCAACACCCAGCCATGACAATGCTTTGTGCGTACCAGTAAGCAGACCACAGCGACCACTTGAGCACCGAAGCGACGCCCGGCGTGAGCTCACGTGCCTCGGCGACCTGGGCGGCGAACGCGTCGATCCGTCGGCTGAGAGCGAAGAGGGTGACGAAGCAGCCGACGTCCTGGACGAAGCTCGCCAGCCCACGGAACGTCGACTTGCGAAACAGCTCGGAGGGGATCACCGCACGCAGTTCTTTCCACGTAATCTGCCCGCGCCCAGTCAGTAACCAGTCCGTGCGTGCCCGGGGTCGCTTACCGTCGGAGGTGAGAACGGGGTATCCCTTCTTCTGACGTATTCCGGACTTTCGGTAAACATGGGTAGTGCCTGAGAGTGCTCGAGGTCGGAGCTGGGGAATCGGAGGAAACCAGAGCGAAAACCTGCCAGCACTCGATATATGTCGTCCGGTGTTCTAAGAGTTTCGTGATTGATCTCACGCCAGATCTCGCAACTCTGCAGAAGAAGTCCCAGGATATGCCCGCCGCGGCATCGCTTGCACCCGGCAGCTCCAAATGGAGTACCTCATATTGCCGTACCCTCACTTGATGTTCGATCCATCGGGCTCCGCTGCGTCGCTGATGGGGCCTCAACAAGCATTAGGAGAAAGAATGGGTGGAACAAAAGAGCGAGACAGTGAGACCCATCTAGCCAGGAAACGAAGTAAAAGGCGGGCTTGCTCATGGTAAGGAATGAGAGCATACCTTGCGGACCCAAACCCGTTTGGCTTGGAACGGAGATGTTTCCGCTGGCCAACAATCCACACGCGGATAGGGACACCGACGATGAGTCACTAGCAGATAGTCACCGCGCCGCATCTCATAGCTCATACCTATTGTGCAGGCACCACGTACGCTATCATTTGAGCACGCTGACGTTGATTTTCCATATGCGTGCGGTACAAGGTAAGACCGTTGATATGTCCAGCGCGACGTGTCCTTCAAGCGAGATGGAAAAAGATGAGAAGGATCGCTGGCCCAACCGTAGGATGCGATGTGCCGAACGGTAGACTGTCTGACGTCAAGGTGGCATGGCATCAATGTTGTCACCGATCCATATCCTGTTGCCCTGGTGAATCGACTCTTAGCGTGCGTGATTAAAGCTGTCAGAACCTTTCCGGTGTCCGGATTCGTGATCAGCCAGACAGGTTCAACCGGCGGAAGCCTGGAGCATCACGCGTTTTGCCGGAGATCGGAACATAGCCCCGAGTTCTATTGATAGATCTTGGACGGAGACCCAGGGCAATTGCTTGGGTCTTCTTGTGACTGGCTGAGTTTGCACGAGACACAGTTCATTTCCAGAGCTTTGTGATCAATGTCAAAAACTGGATATCATAATGCATATAGTTAAGTCAACGATTTGGACAGTTGATGAGCTAAGTCCTCAGTTGCACCAAAGACAGAGGTAAAATTCAATTATACCTGTAGACAATTGAGGTAGGTATATCTACAGGGTATGTAATCATGAAGGAAGTGTAAGAGAGGGTTGTTGATACATGCACTCTCAGTTGCACCAGAGATAAAGGTACAGACACCCCAGGGACCTCCAATTATGATGTAAAATGGCTTCGAGGCCCCCTCCGGAGGCCATCAAACTACCCCTACCCCCCTGATCAGAGGCAATCCTGGAGGCACCTTCCTATTGAGTACACTGCCTGGCCATTGATCCACCACTTGCATGGCAGGCTAGGCATTGACTTGAGTGTTGATACGCATAATACTGTAGATGTAAGTATGAAGTCTCAGACAATGTCTTGGCTCTCAGAAGCCTGTATTTATTGCTTGCAAAGGTGGACCACTAGGCACCCAAAATCTGGGATTTGAGCGTTGAAATGCTGAGGGTGTGTGACAATCAACACAGAATATGATTGAAAAGACAAGTCAATTCCAAGACTGGAGAATACAACACAATAGCTACTGTATTTATACTCAGTCCAGTCTGAGCCTTATCTACATCAAACGAGTCATCTGACTATGTACCATATGGAGCTTTGGTCATGGGTTGTAGTATAGACTTCTGGAGCACACGCTGAAATGCTGAGGGCGTGCTCACAAGTGAATCTACTATGAAAGTAAACCCAAATATAAACACGTTCACACTCCTCGTAATCAGCTTCTCAGTGTGTGAAAGATGCGAGGGCTTCGGGGTGGACAGAGCACCAGTATCACAACTCTCAATAGACGCAGATCCAATAGTCGCGGAGACGAAGTCGACGACAAGAATTTATATATAGCAAACAATGGTATCTCAACCAATATCTCCTATACGAACACAACCAACACTAATCCAATCCACAACCAACAATATAACAAGTCAGAGCTTAATACGAAGTATTAAGATCCCTTGTAGCGACAGCGTCTAGATGGTGACGCAAAGCCCAAATATCAAGTCGACGCACTGCCAACCGATACAACCAATATACTGAGTCGACGCACTGCCAACTAGTAAACCAAAATGTCGAGTCGACGCACTGCCAACTGACACAACCAAAAGTACTGAGTCGACGCACTGCCAACTAGTAAAACCAAAATGCCACGTCAACGCACTGCCAACTAACAGCCAATATCCAGATGTCCAAAACCCGAGCACAACTTGTCAACGCACTGCCAAGCAAGAAGTGTGGAACCAAAGTTCTCAAGTCGACGCACTGCCAACTGACCAAAACAACCCGAGCACAACTAGTTGACGCACTGCCAAGCTAGAGGTGTGGAACGATCTCAACAAAGCCCTAAGGCGACGACACTAAATGCCGCGACAATACCAGATGCGGCGAATCCGACTTTCTGATATCTCAACTCAAACTCAAATCACAGTAGCTACAAGCGCTCAGGGAGCAACTCGTCGCGACCGGGCAGGGATGGCAGAACTTCTTAGGGTGGAATCACGCAGCATGCAAATTGTACAAAACAATCTGAAATGAGAGTGATTCACAGTCCGGGGGAAAGCTCCTTAATACAAAGAGACGACGTGCTACTTATACTGTCTACGACGCTGCTTAGTAAAGTCCTGTACAACTGCATAGTAGCTACGCTATCTAAGATCGGTTGCCTTTTAGGGTAATTGAAAAGTTGAACGATCGGACAGGTCCTGAGTGATCAGGACCCCGCCCCAAAGTCCATATGATACTTTTGATGTGGGTCAACCCACCGCGTCATACTTTTGGAATACGACGTGCTGGATTGGCCATCGGGTATGTCTTGGCATGTGAGACCAACGTGGGCGCCCCAAGAAGCCGTATGGCCCTAGGCACGCCAGTCGTCCCCCACATGGTTCGGCTCACGGATCTAGCCGTGTCGATTTCTAGTGTGTTTGGGTGTTGACGCGAATTGCCGTGGCACTTGGGAGTGTCACCACGACGCGTCCACAATGTCCCGTGATCGAATGGATCCTGACATGTGACAAGTCGTCATCGTGGCATGATCTGAGGAAACGTCCAACTCAGAACCGGGAGTTGCCGCGACAAGATGGTTTAAGTCTCGTAACGCCAAGTCCTGTCCAGTAGTAGTTCTATTATTGAGAACGTCGCGCATTGCTCAGCCCTTCAGCCCAAGTTCCCATCTGCAGAGAATGACCCTTTTCGAGAAGTCGACGCAACGACAGATCCCTTTTTGGGGGAATGGTCGCGGTCCAAGCGTTCGTCACTAATGGCCCTGAGCCTGGTGTAGACTCATAAGACCAATTCCACAGTAGTGATCTGACTGCCTTGCTATCGTCGACACTATCCACAGTCGTCGACTGGGCAGTAGACCCTTAAGTCCTACTGAGCGCAACACTGTCAACCGCGACACGATACACCGAGTGGTTCAAGAGTAAACTCTGTAAAAGCGCAAAAATACGCCCTTACAGAGTTGGTGCAGAGCGCGTCTGGTAGCCAGCCTATCATCTCCCAGGAACACTAATTTTGACCTCCTGGTCAATCCCGCGACAGTCTCACTGCGTCAGGTCTAAGTCCAACAGTCGACGTCTCATTCATTTATTATTAAAGCCGCGGAGACATAGAGTTATGTTCCCACGTCTTATTCATTTGGTTGTTCGGTTCCTTCCGTGATTTGCCGCGATCAAACTTCTTCCGGCATGTTCACCATATAAATGCCCTCAATTTTCAGGGTCGAGAGTCTCCCTAGTACGAGACACTCTTGCCTTTCGACCACCATGTCCGCGCCCGACCAGAGCCCCCGCCCCCAAGACACCAACCGTGAGTGACGCCCCAGACGGTTACCGTGACTTTTCAACCACGCTAACCATCCATCAGCCGTCACCGAATCAGCTGTCCCGGGAGCAAACCTGCCTGCCATCGACTGGCGGCAGTTCATGCCGTCCGTCAAGGTCTCTCCCATGGCTTGTCGATCCAACTCACCACCTGCCTAGCCCCGAGGCCTACAACCAGATGTTGCGGCAGATGGCCGTCGACGTCCGCCAGATTCAGCAGGTGAGCTCCGTTCTAAGCCCGCTGGAGCGAGCAGTCACGGCGATCAATGATTGCCGCGCCTGTTCGCTTTGGCCTTCCATTCTTTTCACTAACGTAAGGGCTAGCCGGCGTCTACGCCCTTGACCACCAACACTCCAGTCGAGGAGTCGTCGCCGCCGAAGAAACGCAAGCGAGTCGTCGAGCCCGTACGTATACTCTATTTCGTTTGTTTCACTATGTTCTGATCGACTCCCAGGCGGCTCCAACCGAACAAGTCGCCGCCCCTTCGTCGTCCCGGCCTGCCAAGCAGAAGGGGAAGGGTGACGGCTCCAAGACGCAGGCCCCTGCCGCCGTCGCGGGCAGCAAGGTCGCCGTCGCCCAGAAGTCGAGCGAGAAGTCGCATGGGAAGCGACCCAAGGCGACTCCTGCAAAGGAGCCCAAGGCGTCGTCCCATGCGCCTACTCGTAAGTGGCTTTTTCATTTCATTCACCAAAGTCGCGGGTACTGATTTTGTTGTAGCCGCTACCTCGGTCCCTGTTCCACAGGGGTCACCTCCCAAGCGCGTCCACAAGAAGACGCACGTAGGTGTGTAATCTTATGTCTTATTTCGTTGATCTTTAGACTAACCACTTGGTCCCTCCCAGCCCGGATCCAAGCACAGCCCGTGCAACCCGAGTCCCTCAGCGATGAGGAAGCCGCCGCCGTCGCCGACACTGCGATGGATGTCGACGACGAGGGGGTTCAGGAGGGAGACGCGTCCTCGGCCGACGAGCTGGCCCTTCAGGTAAGTGACCCAGTTCGTCGATCGCGATTCCTTTGTCTCATGGTTGGTTTGTTTTTGACAGGGGCCCAAGTCCAAGGGGAAAGCGCGATCGAATCTGAGTACGTTTTCCTCTTGTCCCCCTCTGTCGTTTACTCATTCTTTCGTAGCCCCGTCCGTCATCGTCATGGACGACACCTCCGAGAGCGGAGAGGAGACCGGCGATTTCGTCGTGGCCAAGAAGCAGGTCAACGAGACCCGCGTCAAGCCCAAGGCAAGCCGACTCCTTTTTCCCAGACCACGCCCCTTAATCCAGCTTTTTAGCCAATCAAGAAGGTCGCGGACGGATCGTCCAAGTCGACCAAGTCCGTGCCTCCCCAACCGGTGCCAAAGGTGGAGGCCAGTCGCAAGGCGAGCGCCCCGCAAACGACGACTACCCCGACCCCAGTGGCTAAGGTGAGACACAAACTTGGGTCCCCAGACGTCGACTAAGTCGTTTTCTTTCTTTTCTAGGTTGCCCAGGCGGCTCCCGCCGCTACCAAGACTCCACGCAGTGAGTTGGGCAGGGTGGCCGCGACCCTTGGTCGCGAGCGGAGTGTTGCTGCGGCCAAGGCCGAGCTCAAGGCTCAGAAGGCAGAAAAGTCCGTTGCGGCGGCCAAGAAGAAATCTGACTCGGTGAGTCGCGACTTTTTCTTGTCGTTGACTTTTTACTGACTTGACTGTTTCTAGACTCCTGCGAAGGCGTCGGCTCCCACGCCCCGAGCTCCGTTCACTCCCGCCGCCTACGACACCGAGGCGCTCCTTTCGGTGGCACGCCAAGGGTTCGCGGGGAAGTTGGAAAGGGCCGGCGTAGAGGTGCCCACTGACTTCGTGCGTTCTTTTATCTTTTTCTCTCATGCCTCGACGACTGACTCCCTTTTTCATAGGAGGTCGCGCCAAGGCCCTGCGCGATGTGCGTGACGCGGCAGCGCGTCTGCTTCAAGAGCGTCGACGGGCGCCACGGCAATCGGTGCGCCCCGTGCATGCTCTATAAACAGACTTGCACCAACGGCTACAAGCCCGCGGAGCAGCTGTATATGGGGCAACGCTTCGGGTACATCGCGCAGATGAGCGCGGACGGTAAGAGTCCACTCTTATCATTCATTTCTATTTTTGATCGTTTCTGACGACGTCTTCAGATCTCAACAAGTCCGCCAACCGTCTCGCCGACACCTTGGACGCGTACGGCGGGCTTCTTCGCACGGCCAACGAGATCCGCGTCCTGGCCATTGGCCAGTTCCGTGATTTCGTTGGTCAGCTGAGGGAGCACTTCGACGACGGCTCGGACGAACGCATCAAGGCGATGTTCGTCCACACCGCGACCGAGATCGACGCCGCCGAGATGGCCGACATCCGTAAGGGTGTTCGGATGATCTTGACCCACGGGGACTTGTTGGATGGCGAGGCGAACGAGCGGTTCGCGGCACCCCCTGCCTTCTTCGATCCCTTTTTCTATCGCGAGATGGAAAAGATGGAGAAGCAGTTCCAGAGGGAGATCGAGAAGGCCCAGGAATTCGACAAGTCGGACCCCGCGACCGTCCAGGATCAAGCGTTCCAACCTGGCGAGGACCACGAGATCGACGTCGCCCACTTGGCGAGTAGTCGCACCCGTGCGCCCTCTTCGTCGCCCCAGCCTTCGCCATCGCCGCCTCCTGTTGCGTCGTCGTCCCAAGCCGTCTTACAGGTCTTGGACTTTTCCGACAACTACAGCGAGACCTCGGCCGAGTCCACCAAGGCCGCTTCGGATGAAGACGCAGAGGGTGAAGAAGAAGACGGGTCTGCCGGCAACGAGAACGCCGACGACGGGAAAGTCGACGACGAGAACGTCGACGACGAGAACGTCGAGGACGAGGGCTCCGTCGCCGCGGGTGAGACTGCCATGGAGGTGGATGAGCAGTAGTTCAGCTCGTTCCACCGTCCGTGAACGTCGCGGTCCCGAATTTTTATTTATTATCTTGCATACATATCGTCGTCGTCGTAGATCAATCCAAATCACATCTTGCTGCCTGAGTCGTCGTCGCGTGAACCTTTGAGTCCAAATTTTCAAAATTCTTGGAAGAATTTTCTTGAAACATTTTGAAAAAGTCCCGGACCCCGTCCTCAGTAGCATCATTGGATTTTCTATTTTCCAGCACATGGGTCCAAGGGGTGTGCACGTTGTCGCGCACCTCAATTTCCAATGTGTGGGCTTCTGCGGACTCTGTGGCTGATCTTTCGTAAGATCTGCCCTCTCCCAGGAACACAGATCTAAGCCGTCCTCGGCTTATCTGATGCGCGACTAGAAAAGTTTTTCCAGAGTCGACGATATAAAGTCTGGGTGGGCTCGACAGATTATGTCCAGTCCCATTCTCAGTCCTTATTTCGTTCCCATTCTTTCTCTCTACCCAGGCCTCGCTATGTCCGCATTTCCTCTCCCCCAAGACTTCGCATCGCTCGTCGCGTCGTGGAAGAAGGCTAAGCCTTCTCTCGCAGCGATGAACAAGCTGGGTCTAGGTGGTTCAGAGGGCATCCTCAGCGTTGGCAAGGATATTTTCTTTGTTCGAGTGAGTTGATTCGTGATGGCGTGTCGCGGCGATTATCTTATCTCGTCGACAGACCCGCTTTCAAGCCAGCTCGTTTGCTGCTCAAGATCCTCCCCGCGACGTTTTGGATTGTCTCGAGGAGGCCACCACGCTCGCTCTGTCTCAGACGGAACTGCTCAAGGAAATTCCAGAGAAGCAGCGCGACGCCTCTCAGACTAAGGCCGTCAACAAGTATCGAGCCTATCTGATTTGGCATGAGTCCCTTGTCGCGGCGATCATCAGCCTGCGACAGGCTCAGGAGAGCATCCCACGTCCTGCTGCAACTCCGTCGTCGTCTGGGAAGGCCAAGGTATGATTCCCGGTCCTTGTCCAGATTTTCTTACGGATATTGTTGCACAGGCCGAAGACCCTGTTCCTGAGGCTTCAGGCCCAACTCCTGCCATCGACATTGATTCAGACGTCGAGATGGAGGCCCCCACTCCTGTTCAAGAGAAGGTGCGTCCGTCTTGAGTCTTTGCCGAACACAGGTTGATTATTCTCAGACCCCGCGACTATCTACTCGCAAGACCGTCGCAGGACGGTCCGGTTCTCGATCGGTCAACGGTTCTGGTCATGACGACTCCGTAGGGCTCGCGGACGTCTATGGGACTATCATTCGACTCATAGACGAGCACGATAGGTCGATGCGTCTTCTCAGCGCCAAAATGTCGAAACTTCACGCGGAGCAGATGGAGGCTCTAGGGAGCTGTCTCCAGAGTTTCCAGACGTGAGTTTCACTCAGTCGCGGCGACTACATTTCTGACCAATTACCCAGCCATCGTTCGTTGTCACCGGCTCGAAGAGGCAGCGACTCAGCAACAGTACCACTGATGCGGCCCCGGGTGAGTCTCGCAGTTCCCTCTCCTGTCGCGACACTTTGCTAACCAATTGGCAGCGTCCGCGTCCGACCGAAGGTTTATTGCGGACCGAGTGCATCGACATCAATTGTACCGGTTGCGGCGGTCCATTCCACTCGAGCTCCTCATCGAGGAACGCGACTACGTCACGTCGCGGCTAGAGGAATGGAAGACCGCGCTCAAGGACGTCAAGGAAGCCATTGACCTCTCGATGTCGAAGAATGCGGCCTAATCTTTTCATATTTTGTTCTATATGCACTCTCCTTCCATATGTCTCTCTTCTCTCATGTCACTTATTTATGAAGTCGCGTCTCTTCTTCTCGCGCACCTCCTTATGACCTTTTTCTCTTAGATACAACCCAGTATAGTCCTTAGGTACCAGCTAGCACCCAAGCAATATACTGAATTCTGTCTAAAACTGAGAGAAGCGATGTCTTGTCGTGCGAGAGCCTGCCGCGACAAATACTTGTTTGCCAGACTTTCACTCGACAGAAGCTGGATCCTCTACAGGATTGTCGTCGTCGTCACTATCCGAGTTCTTGAGTCTCACACCTTCGAACTGGTAGTCGCGGACGTCAGATATTTCCTCCACCAACTCATCGAGTTTAGCAGGCGAAATATCTATCAGCTTCTTTATATCTTCAGAGAGTGTCAACTTCTGTCTTGCCAAATAGGGTATTACTCGGAACGCCGCGACTTTCGCATGGAACATCGCACCGTTCATTTCACAGACCAAGTAAGAACCTCCTTTGGTCTTTCGAACTACAATCATGGGCCCAAGATATCTCGCTTTCATCTTGTTGTCCAGTGATTTTTCAATAGCTGTGTTCCTGACCAACACTAAGTCCCCTGGTACAAAATTGTAATCTTTGATCACATGCTTGTACTCGAGTTCGTAGCGTTGAACCATCTTTAGTTTGGACTCGCTGACGCGGCTGCGCATATCTTCAATATGGTCGGCGTGTTTCGCTAGAGCGCGTGCCCTGAGACCAATGAGATCCGCAGAGTCGACGATCCGGTCAGGATATTCGACTAGCCACGTAGCTTCGACTATATCCAGAGGGATGGTAGGGTGGGCCCCACATACTGCGAAGTACGGTGAGCAACCCAGCCCGCGACGCACTGTAATTCTATCTGCCCACAAGACCTGTGGGAAGAACCAAAACCATTTGGAGGCGTTTCCCCCTGTAGCTTTGTACAGTGACTGCCGAACGTCCCAATGACCTCTTTCAACAGTGCCATTAGCTTGGGAATTGTAAGGAGATATCCTTATTCCCTTGATACCATATTTCTTCTGTAACCAGTTCAACGCCGCGACAAATTGTCCTGCGTTATCGGTTACAATCCACTTAGGACACCCCCAACGACACACTATGTCTTCGAGCAAGAAACGCGCAATTGCCTTGGCGTTGTCAGCCTGTAGCGGTCGCGCTTCCACGTAGCGGGTCAAAGAATCCCTTGCTGCGACGACATATCTGTATCCGTTGGAAGGCGTTCCCATAATCATGACATCTGTATGTATCTTCTGAAATACACTTGGAGTCATCGTCGGCGTCGGTGGCGTGCGGAGGAGAGTTTTCTGGCGGACTTGGCAGCTATGACAAGTCTTTATCCACCAGTCGACGTCTCTTTCCATCTCTGGCCACCAAAACCGAGTCTCCAACAGGCTCTTAGTGCTGAAAAGACCCTTATGACCCAGCGCGTCGTGACACGCCTTCATCATATAAGTCCTGTGGTGTTTGTCCACGACCAGTCTATGAATCCCATTGGTCGATCTCTTGTACATTTTTCCATCTTTGAGGAAAAACTGTCGCGAGAATTTGAGAAACGATCTGAACCGTTTATCTGTCATTTCAGGCCTTATAGAAGTGTCTTTCAGCCACTTCCTAGCCATTACCAACTTATTGTCCTGTTTGATCCCTGTGCCAGTCCGGTGATCCTCAATATAGGGATCCTCAGGATTGTCGTGCAGTTCAAGATCAGGCAAAAGCGGTTCTCCGTTTGCCACATCGTTCAACATGAAGACTGGGACGACGAGCCCTTGAGCGTCATATGCGTCTTTGACACGCCGATTCTCAGCGCGACGAGAGTCGCAAGCTTCGACTAGCTCTTTGGATATGTCGTCGACCGACTCAGCACACCCGACCATAGAGTTAAGGTAGCCACCTCTGGTGTCAATGTCCCTTTTGAACTCTTCAAAGTCTAATGGTTGTTCTGTGTCGTAGTCCCAATTCTCGTTGTTCTCTGGTGGTGGCTCGTCGAAGATTTCCTCTTCGTCATTGGGATACTCTTCATCTCCAGGTGCAGGTTGTCGTCGCGACAAGCCATCTGGTGAGAAGGTGATTCCCTGACATGTTTCAAGGTAAACTGAAACATGAGGATCTCCTCAGCCCAACGGTTGATATTTGCATTTGGTAGGTTACCAACGTTCCTTAGCATGCCTGCCAAGTACAGCGCGTCGGTTTCGACTACCAATTTCCTACAACCAAGAAGCCAGTGAGCCATGGCTTGAAGCACGCGCTTCACACCATAAAGTTCACGCTTCGGTTGAGAAAACCTAGCTTCTCTTTCTGTAAGTGGGATACTCCCAAATTTCGCGTAATAGACTTTCTTTGGATCGTCTGGGTCGCGCTGGTAAATTTCGAAACCCGCGGCCATCCAGGATGTGTCTATTGCGACGACAATCTCAGAGTCCCACTCGTAGTTCAGAGGCTTAAGCGACGGACAGACTTGTATCGCGTCTTTAAGTCTTTGAAATGCGAGTTTCTGTTTGTCACCCCATTCAAAATGCGCGTTCTTGTTCACCAGTCTCTGAATTGGTCGCGCCATTTCAGAAAATCCTCTAATGAACATCCGCATGACCCCAATCGTGCCCATGAATTGTCGAACCTCCGAGACGTCTCTCAAGTCTGGCCAACGCATGATTACACCAACTCTGTCCGCGTCAGGTTTTCTACCTTCAAACGAACAGATATGGCCAACCACAGCGAACTCGTCGGCGCAAACCACCGACTTGGTACCAGACAGAGTCGCGCCACAGTAGCCGATTCTGTGTACGACGCGGTTCACATTCTGAAAGTGCTCCCATACGAAGCGACGGATCCCAGGATTTTCTGGAATTGTTTCACAGGTTCCATCGGGTAACAGATACCTGGTTCCAGGTCCTCGAACGGGTACGTCGTCGATGTATGGAATAGTAACATGAGGGATTTCGTCTTTCAAAATGAAAGTAACGTCCTCATGGAATATGGGTACTGAGTTGGTCCATCCTTGTGGGAGTTTGACCAATCTCAGTGCACCGAACGGTGACTGGAATGTAGTCAAGTCGCGACTAGCTGGATCGATGTCACGCTGGTCGTAGCCTGAGTACAAATCTAGCGCAGCACCACAGGCGCGACCGGCGAAGTGGTTTGCTAACTCCTCTGTCGCGGGTGGCAACCCTGAATGTGCGATAGTAATTGCATTGAGTGGTTCTAGCGAGTGCACCAGTCTGATACTCTTCCCATCCTTCTTAAGTACAGCAAAGAACTTGCTTCGATAAGAGGAATTGGAAGGTTCATAGACCTGGGCCGCGATTTTGTCTTTTATGACCTTGCACACTTGGTCGAACATGCCGCGAGGTATAGGAATATTCCCTTCGCAATATGCTGTATGGGGAACTGTCGCGATCTTGACAGGAGGAAATATGTCCTGTCTCAATGCGCCACGCTCTTCATCATTGAACGCGAAACTTTGATTGTGAAGCATATAGAAGTGCATGAGCAACTTCCGTTCTTCTGGTAATAAGAAGTCCCCTTTGTGTAACTTGTCCACAATATCCCTGCGTTCCGCCGTGAATCTACCAGTTGGGGTAAAATCAGGTGGTCGCGGGTTTAGAGTAGGTAGCGTATCCAAGGGATCTCCCACCATTTCTCGAATTATTCGGTCGCTCTCAGAACCCATCGTGTACACTGGTCTGACCTTCTGGTCCACAGGTTTGTATTTCTTTCCTGCGAACACAGAGTATTTGTCGCGACTAGAAGAGTCGTCGTCTAGTACACTCCAAGTACCAACAGTCAGTTTTTCTGTTGCCGCGTCTGAGAGTCTTTCATTCATATATGAATGAAACAAAGTCGACGCAGCGACGTCTTTCTTCATTTCCTTGTCCTCTTTCGACGACAAGATGTATGCTTCTACTAGCTCAGTTTGGGTAAACTGGCCACTAGAACGCGGCTTTCTTAGATCCTCGAACACTACATTCCCATCCTTTCCCAACGACACAGTCACCGCGACTTCTTCTCCTTGACTCAACGCGGTCAATTCCTCGAAGCTCTTTGAAAATCCCGTTCAGGGTTCGGTTCCTCTGGACTGGTCGTCGGTTTCGACGAACTGTAGGGCTCGGTAGACCCGTCGTTGTTTTTAGTGTTACGCGGCAAGTCGTCTGCACGACGTGGCTGTGTAGCCATTGCACAACGTGTCTTTAAATTGGGATCGCGCATGGTGATTATCTGGCTGCCGTCAGCCGCGTTCTTGATATTGCTTTCAGTCGCAATATCGAACGGTCTGCTGAGCAACACCTTATAAGCTGGACTTTCCAAAATGTGCACTTGCAGGTAGACCAGGATGGTCCCAAACCTGAAGGGTACATTTCTCGCTAATCCCAGTGACTTAGAGATAGATCCATTTGCACTTTCCATATAGATGACGACTTTTGGGTCCCAGCTCAATTGTGCGTCGACGGCCTCTGAGAAAGCCATCGATACAATCTGAGATCCACTGTCTAGGATGCAGTCCGCGTCGAGACGCGCGTTAATCCGTCCGTTTATCGTTCTGAGAGCAGCCGACGAATCACCAACATAGACATGTCTTGGGTTCTCATTAGAGGGTATCGACTCCAAGTACATCTCATATGGGTCCGTCGCGACAACTGCGCCAATGGGAATTTCTCCTTCAACTGTGTTATGATAGAACACAGGCTCGGGCAATTCCTTAGCACTGACTAGGTTGTAGCTCAGTTCTCCATCCCAGACGTCTTCAACGACGCGGCCAGTTTCTTGAAGCATGGACTTCTGAACCGGTACTCGTTTCTTCGAAGAGTCCTTTAGAATGGAGTCGCGGACAGTCCCCGAAACTGCTAGGAGTTCACCCACAGTGACGTCGACTGACGCGTTTTTCATTTTGTCGTAGACTGCTTCTGCTACAGCCTTCTTTTGAATCGGTGCACGCAACTGGTATTTATCTGGAACGCGCGCTTTTGAAGAACGTACTGGTTCTTGTAGAACGGGCTTGACTTTCTCAAACGGTAGTTCCTTTCTCTTTTCGACGTTGTCGCGCACTGATTCCTCATCATTGTCGCTATCGCTAACTTCTTCAATAGTCACAGGTTTTCTCGGTTTCTCTCGTCGCTCAGCTCGTTTATCATGGTCCTCAGAGGGCTTGGCTGAGTTTGTGGGTTTAGCCCCCTTCCTTGAACCATTTAGAAACCCGAGTTGTTATCGTCGCGCTCAGGTTGGCTATTCGCACCACGACGGGTTTGAATGAACTGCTCCTGAGTCTGAGGATAACCACTGTTCATGTTGTTGAAGTAGCCGGCCATGGCGTCGGTCATGGCTTTCTGCATGAACTGGCCCATGGCGCTTTCCATTGCATTACTGGTTGAACCAGATGCAGCTCTTTGAGTCTTCGGCTCAGCGCGACTCTCTGGAGTTGGCCGCGACGACTTCCTCTCATATTGGATGAGTTGACTACGAAGGGAGCGTATCTCATCTGCCACTTCTTCAGGGTAGTCGGACATATCATCATTGTCGCGACTATCGAACTGATCCAAGTAGTAGGAGTCCTGGAAGTTGACGGATTTGCCCTTCTTCTTCCAGTAAGCCTCTACTCGTTGTCCCTGAGTCCCTTCTCCATTTGGTAGGAAACTGTCGTCGAAGAGCCTCCACATCCCTTTGGTGTCGACTTTGAGAAGGTTTTTCTCAATGTGAGACCTCTTGAGCGGGCACTCGTTCGACCAATGACCAGTTTGTCCACAGTAGCGACAATCGTCGTTCCGTGCGGCAGCTCCTCCTTGTGCGCGACTTTCAAAGTGGGGCACAGAAGAGTTGTTGCCTACTGGCCGCGACCGCTGTATGGGCGCTTCGCGAGCAGTCTGTACGAACGTCTTCAGCGCTTCCTGCAACTGAGTCTGTAGCTCTTTTTGGTGTAGAAGAAATGAGTCCTTCAAGTTGGAAATCGAGTTTTCCAACTCCTCAACCTTAGCATGGTTGGGTGGACTAGTCTCATAGTCGAAGCGAACCTTAGGAGGCCGCGCGATTATGGGAATTTCGTCTTCGTTACTCAACGTCGACGCCATTTCTTCCGCCATTGTCATTAGCTCTTTCAGCTGGATGGGGTCGTCCTGCCGGTTGACTCCAGTCGCGGGGACATTAGCATTTGCTATCCCAGCGCGAGTTTGGTAGCGCTTATTGAATACTTGACTCGTAGCCAAAGCGTTCCTCAAGACGGTACTGAACTCAGAGCCCAAAGTACGCATGTAGCGTTCACACGCGACTTTGTTGGTAATAATGGCAGGAGGGACTGACAGTCGCTTGTAGTGACTGTACATCTGAAGGCCGAAGCGCTTCAAATCTCCCTCATCCGTGATTTTGATTCCACGGTTCTCGCGACAGAGTCTATCTAGATCTGCCATGGTCCCCGTTTTTCGCTTGGATACCTCAGGGTATCCTTTTAATATTTCGGCCTCGAACTCTGCGACAGTTTTCGTGTCGTCGGCCTAGGTATCGAGACCTTCCCATACGTCCATCACTTGCCGCGACGGCAAATAACGGATGTACATGCTTTTTGCCTGTTTGACATCTGTGATGCCACCATCCTCCACGATCTGCGCGCAGTGACGCAAATATGCCTCAATCGACAGGGGATCCTTTTCATCAAGTATAGGTCTACTTGTGTCCCAAGGTTGAGGGATTTTGAACCCAGTCTTTGGAGCCATAGTTGTCGCGACTGAAGTCACAGGGGAAGTAGGGATGTTGTTAGAATTCGTGTTTGTAGCGGTGACGCTACTAGACAATTCTGAGAGGGTTTGTGAGCTAGTCTGAGATCGACTGATTGTCGCCGAACTCGAAGTAGCCGCGTCTAAAGCTGGAAGCTTCGACGACGAATTCACTCTTTGTTTTCCTTTTGCCCTAGAAGGCAAGGGTGGTAGATACAAAGGTGTTTTATGTCTTGCAGACCTTCGTGGTTTTTCGAAAGGTCCTGAAGTTGAAGCGTTTCCTTCAGTCTCAATCTCCGCTTGGTCCTCAAGAGGTCGCGCAGGAGCTTGGGATCGAAATAAACTGCTTCGCGGGATAAACCCTTGGTCTCTATCCGACGTCGCGGTAAAGAATCCGGTTTATTGATTTTTAAAGTTTATGAAACTTTAGAAGCCCCTCGCGGTGGGCTCCAGATGAAATGCTGAGGGCGTGCTCACAAGTGAATCTACTATGAAAGTAAACCCAAATATAAACACGTTCACACTCCTCGTAATCAGCTTCTCAGTGTGTGAAAGATGCGAGGGCTTCGGGGTGGACAGAGCACCAGTATCACAACTCTCAATAGACGCAGATCCAATAGTCGCGGAGACGAAGTCGACGACAAGAATTTATATATAGCAAACAATGGTATCTCAACCAATATCTCCTATACGAACACAACCAACACTAATCCAATCCACAACCAACAATATAACAAGTCAGAGCTTAATACGAAGTATTAAGATCCCTTGTAGCGACAGCGTCTAGATGGTGACGCAAAGCCCAAATATCAAGTCGACGCACTGCCAACCGATACAACCAATATACTGAGTCGACGCACTGCCAACTAGTAAACCAAAATGTCGAGTCGACGCACTGCCAACTGACACAACCAAAAGTACTGAGTCGACGCACTGCCAACTAGTAAACCAAAATGCCGCGTCGACGCACTGCCAACTAACAGCCAATATCCAATGTCCAAAACCCGAGCACAACTTGTCGACGCACTGCCAAGCAAGAAGTGTGGAACCAAAGTTCTCAAGTCGACGCACTGCCAACTGTCCAAAACAACCCAAGCACAACTAGTCGACGCACTGCCAAGCTAGAGGTGTGGAACGATCTCAACAAAGCCCTAAGGCGACGACACTAAATGCCGCGACAATACCAGATGCGGCGAATCCGACTTTCTGATATCTCAACTCAAACTCAAATCACAGTAGCTACAAGTGCTCAGGGAGCAACTCGTCGCGACCGGGCAGGGATGGCAGAACTTCTTAGGGTGGAATCACGCGACACGCAAATTGTACAAAACAATCTGAAATGAGAGTGATTCACAGTCCGGGGGAAAGCTTCCTAATACAAAGAAACGTCGTGCTACTTATACTGTCTACGACGATGCTTAGTAAAGTCCTGTACAACTGCATAGTAGCTACGCTATCTAAGATCAGTTTCCTTTTAGAGTAATTGAAAAGTTGGACGATCGGACAGGTCCTGAGTGATCAGGACCCCGCCCCATTGTCCATATGATACTTTTGATGTGGGCCAACTCGCCGCGTCATACTTTTGGAATACGACGTGCTGGATTGGCCAACGGGTATGTCTTGGCATGTGAGACCAACGTGGGCGCCCCAAGAAGCCGTATGGCCCTAGGCACGCCAGTTGTCCCCCACATGGTTCGGCTCACGGATCTAGCCGTGTCGATTTCTAGTGTGTTTGGGTGTTGACGCGAATCGCCGTGGCACTTGGGAGTGTCACCGCGACGCGTCCTCAATGTCCCGTGATCGAATGGATCCTGACATGTGACAAGTCGTCATCGTGGCATGATCTGAGGAAACGTCCAACTCAGAACCGGGAGTTGCCGCGACAAGATGGTTTAAGTCTCGTAACGCCAAGTCCTGTCCAGTAGTAGTTCTATTATTGAGAACGTCGCGCATTGCTCAGCCCTTCAGCCCAAGTTCCCATCTGCAGAGAATGACCCTTTTCGAGAAGTCGACGCAACGACAGATCCCTTTTTGGGGGAATGGTCGCGGTCCAAGCGTTCGTCACTAATGGCCCTGAGCCTGGTGTAGACTCATAAGACCAATTCCACAGTAGTGATCTGACTGCCTTGCTATCGTCGACACTATCCACAGTCGTCGACTGGGCAGTAGACCCTTAAGTCCTACTGAGCGCAACACTGTCAACCGCGACACGATACACCGAGTGGTTCAAGAGTAAACTCTGTAAAAGCGCAAAAATACGCCCTTACAGAGTTGGTGCAGAGCGCGTCTGGTAGCCAGCCTATCAACGCCGCGCAACCTCTTGTGCAGATAACCCTCTTGAACCCTAAACCTGGACCGTGTGGTGCCGTGATCCATGATAAGATAGTCCCATGTCAATGATAAGATAAGGTGATCGATGGAATGATTGTGAAAAATGATTGAATCATGACAGGGTGTGTCCCACGACTGAATCAACAAGGGAATCAATTCAGCCACAAAACACATCACACTCCTCTAATTAGCTTTTCAGATGTATGAAAGTGCAAGGGATTCCATGGTGACAGAACACCAAACCAAAAATCTCTCTTGAATCCAAGACGGGATCTGAGCAGTTGCAACACCTTAATGTCACACAAAGACCTAAACAAAATCAATAAATCCCAATCTGTAAGGGCAACTCCTGCCAGCCCGAAGGAAGAGAGCACACAGCACACAACAACCTCACATGAGTCTGAGCACAGAGGGGGATCCTTAGAGACTATCAAATACAAGGGAGGTATACTACTCACCTGAGCACAGAGGGGGATCCTTAGAGAACGGTTCAAGGATCCATGTGCCCAGGTGTCACACTATATAGTCAGCTGTGACAAGTGACTGATGATGATGGGATATCACTGCCATGGAACAATGGCAGATGACAAGTAGATAATGACAAACCCAGATAAGATAGTGAGTGGCTCAGAGGGGCCAGTGATGGCCAGCTCCTGAGACACCAACAGTGGAAGGCCACACTGGAGGAGCCCAGCGGCCAGGCCAGTGCCGGGCCGGCCAGTGGAGACATTGGAGGCGAGGACCAATGCCCAACTGGGAAGAGGGGTGGTGCGGATGAGCGCAAGGGCATCTGGTACGAGCCTGTACGGCAGTAGACCACATCCGCGGGGAGGAGTGCATACGGCAGTAGCACTCCCTGGTGCAAGGAATCGGGCTTGGCTAGACCGCTTGCGGGGATTCGAGGGAGATGGCCGGGGGAAGAAGGGAGAGGGCGGATGTCGGCATGGATGGAGATGAGGATCGGAGGAGGAGGAGGAGGCTGGGTGATCGACAGGTGAGCAGGCACGGGTCGGCAGAGAGGGTGCAGTGGGTCACGTGCATGGTCACGTGCCCAAGGAGCGGGGCGTCCCCTGACACGTCCGCGTCCAGGTTAATTGCGTCCATGTCGATCATTGCTTGGTGCTCCTCGTGACCCCTCATGTGACAGCGCTCTGGGCATCGACTGAATCTCATGGTCTGCTCCTGCCAATCCACCTCGGGGTTATCTTCCGTCAGCCAGTCAAGACCAATGAAGATCCAAGCTTTCCCTAGACACATCAGAAGGAACATGCATGTCTCCACATGAGGGCCGATTCTCATCCTTAAGTCAACGTAATGCGTGATCTGACCACTGATGTTTTTGGTGTTGTCAGCATTACGGGCTACAATGGGTTGCGGGAGTTCTTGGATATCCAGTTTCTCTGATCGTGCATAGTCGGTATCGATGCAGCAGGTACTGCAGCCACTATCAAGCAGCGCCTTGACTCCGCGTGTTTTTCCTGAGTCCAGACCCGTGATCTGGACATATACGTCCATCGAATGCCTCTTTCTTTCGGCCTGGTAAGTGCATAATTCCTGCGCCAACCTGCTGGGTTGAGGGCCCTTCTGTTTCTTGGCTGCCAATTTCCTCTGGACGGCATCTGGCACCCTGGTGTGCTTGGGTGCTTCTGGAACCTTGATTTCGGCAGATTCCTTAGGCGCTTCCTCCTTTTCCAAGGATTGAGCCTCGGGCGCGATGCTCCCCTTTTCGGTCTTTGTTGACCTGGTTCCTTCTCCACGAGCCATAAATACGTAGGAGTCCAAAATTAATTTATCTGTAGCTTTCTGATCCTTTTTACTCTGTAAATACTCTCTATTTAAAGCTATTTTTCTTTGGCGTTCCTTTTCCATATCAGCAATCAGAAAATCATGAATATTTGTACGTAGCAAGTCGGAGATCGTGTATGTAGGTGAAGTATTGTCCGTATCTTTAATAGAAACAAGTATAGAAAAACGTCCATAGTCCGGATGCTCCACCTCCTTGGCTAGAGGAGTGGAGCGCTTCAAAAACCCTTCTCGCACAGCTTCTCAGCAATCTCCTTGAGGAACTCGTTGTCCTTGTCCCCGTTCTCGATTTCTTCTAGCATTGCATCAGTAGATCACATTGCTTTACCACGCTCGTATTCTAGCATGTACAGCGCGGTGTTTGTTGAATGTCAGACCAGGTTGTTGAAGTGACCGGTTGCGCTGTTGATGTTATGGGACACGTTGTTAAATCCTGGTGAGTATTTAAAGCCTGTGTACACACAGCAAGCGCTAACCAGGCTCCCTGTTTCCCTCCCTCCTTGCCATGCCCTCTCCTCCCACCACACCACGCACCAAACGCACCTATTTGTTCGTCACTCCGACCAAGCTGGCTATGGCGTCTGTCATGCACAATTGTTGTGGCATGTCCTTTGCCAGCATTTGCACACAGACACCTTTTTGCCAGTCAACAATCAAGCCGCGTGCTCTTGCCAAGAGCATGAAGAGAGTTGCCGAGCACTCTGGTAACTTTTACTACAACGGCAAGAAGGGTGCATGTGGGAGGAAGAAGGCTGTGTCCGACGAACAGCTTGAGGAAGCGGGAGGACGGCTGGATAACAGGGAGCTGGTGGATGGTGAGCAAGTGTGACGCTTGCTGTGGCCTACACTTCCTGTGCATACGGTGAAATGCTGAGGGCGTGCTCACAAGTGAATCTACTATGAAAGTAAACCCAAATATAAACACGTTCACACTCCTCGTAATCAGCTTCTCAGTGTGTGAAAGATGCGAGGGCTTCGGGGTGGACAGAGCACCAGTATCACAACTCTCAATAGACGCAGATCCAATAGTCGCGGAGACGAAGTCGACGACAAGAATTTATATATAGCAAACAATGGTATCTCAACCAATATCTCCTATACGAACACAACCAACACTAATCCAATCCACAACCAACAATATAACAAGTCAGAGCTTAATACGAAGTATTAAGATCCCTTGTAGCGACAGCGTCTAGATGGTGACGCAAAGCCCAAATATCAAGTCGACGCACTGCCAACCGATACAACCAATATACTGAGTCGACGCACTGCCAACTAGTAAACCAAAATGTCGAGTCGACGCACTGCCAACTGACACAACCAAAAGTACTGAGTCGACGCACTGCCAACTAGTAAACCAAAATGCCGCGTCGACGCACTGCCAACTAACAGCCAATATCCAATGTCCAAAACCCGAGCACAACTTGTCGACGCACTGCCAAGCAAGAAGTGTGGAACCAAAGTTCTCAAGTCGACGCACTGCCAACTGACCAAAACAACCCGAGCACAACTAGTTGACGCACTGCCAAGCTAGAGGTGTGGAACGATCTCAACAAAGCCCTAAGGCGACGACACTAAATGCCGCGACAATACCAGATGCGGCGAATCCGACTTTCTGATATCTCAACTCAAACTCAAATCACAGTAGCTACAAGTGCTCAGGGAGCAACTCGTCGCGACCGGGCAGGGATGGCAGAACTTCTTAGGGTGGAATCACGCGACACGCAAATTGTACAAAACAATCTGAAATGAGAGTGATTCACAGTCCGGGGGAAAGCTTCCTAATACAAAGAAACGTCGTGCTACTTATACTGTCTACGACGATGCTTAGTAAAGTCCTGTACAACTGCATAGTAGCTACGCTATCTAAGATCAGTTTCCTTTTAGAGTAATTGAAAAGTTGGACGATCGGACAGGTCCTGAGTGATCAGGACCCCGCCCCATTGTCCATATGATACTTTTGATGTGGGCCAACTCGCCGCGTCATACTTTTGGAATACGACGTGTTGGATTGGCCAACGGGTATGTCTTGGCAAGTGAGACCAACGTGGGCGCCCCAAGAAGCCGTATGGCCCTAGGCACGCCAGTCGTCCCCCACATGGTTCGGCTCACGGATCTAGCCGTGTCGATTTCTAGTGTGTTTGGGTATGGACGCGACTCGCCGTGACACTTGGAAGTGTCACTGCAACGCGTCCACAATGTCCCGTGATCGAATGGATCCTGACATGTGACAAGTCGTTGTCGTGGCATGATCTGAGGAAACGTCCAACTCAGAACCGGGAGTTGCCGCGACAAGATGGTTTAAGTCTCGTAACGCCAAGTCCTGTCCAGTAGTAGTTCTATTATTGAGAACGTCGCGCATTGCTCAGCCCTTCAGCCCAAGTTCCCATCTGCAGAGAATGACCCTTTTCGAGAAGTCGACGCAACGACAGATCCCTTTTTGGGGAATGGTCGCGGTCCAAGTGTTCGTCACTAATGGCCCTGAGCCTGGTATAGACTCATAAGACCAGTTCCACAGTAGTGGTCTGACTGCCTTGCTATCGTCGACACTATCCACAGTCGTCGACTGGGCAGTAGACCCTTAAGTCCTACTGAGCGCAACACTGTCAACCGCGACACGATACACCGAGTGGTTCGAGAGTAAACTCTGTAAAAGCGCAAAAATACGCCCTTACAGAGTTGGTGCAGAGCGCGTCTGGTAGCCAGCCTATCAACGGTGCGTCACAGTCACTCTCCTTTTGCATCTTCTGACACCTCTCAGGTCCGGAACGCGCTCTCGCGTGGTGGCTTCTGTGGCTACGCCCAACAACAGAAGCTCCCTCTTACCCCACGACACCTCATGCAGCGCGAGAACATGTACAACACCTTCAAGGCGTGGACCGACCAGGATGTGTTTGATGCAGGAGTGATGATCATCAGTGACAAGACCAAGATGATGCTTGGTTCATCTGATGGTCGTTGCTGGTGCCGTCGCCGCCGCGGGGAGGGTGCCATGGACATACACCAGGTTCAGGTTGAAGAACGCCATGGCAAATTCAACTTCAAGATCAACGTGTGGGGTGCGATTGGACCACGTGGTGTCAGTGAGCTTGTGCTCATTGAGGGCAATCTTACTGCTGTCCAGTACATGACAATCCTTGAGCATGCGCTCATCCCCCTCTACAATGACTACAAGTCCTGCCCACACTCTTTCCTCTACTTCCAGCAGGATAATGACCTGAAACACACGTCGAAGCTGGCAAAGCAGTGGCTCAAGGACAACAACATCAATGTCTTCCCATGGCCCGCCAAATCTCCTGACATGTCGACCATCGAGAACGGCTGGGCCGAGCTGAAGCATCGGGTCCGATCCCACCCACGTTACAATGAAATTCGGACACCAGCAGAGCTTTTTGAGGTTGCAAAGCAGGTGTGGAACTCGGAGACTTTCTGCCAGTATGTCATTCACTTGTACAAGTCTTTTCCTTGCCGGCTCGAGCAACTGAAAGAAAACAACTTCTATTGGATCAACTACTAACTCGTAATAATGCATCCCTATCTTGTATAATGTATATTCTCTTCTTGTAGTGCCTACAAAGTCCAATGTATCGAAGTGTCTTGTAAATCATACAGTTTTGATCTACTGATGGCTCCCTTCCGGTGTCGGATCTTGCATCGATCGGTTCCTTCCCGATATGGGTTGGGCCTTTTAAAACGGCCGTGACTGTACATTAGTAGCAGTTCAGTGTCGCTGACATTTATGTTGATTGATTGACGGCAAACTGTTGTTCAAATGCAACCACTGAAAGCATAGGGGTATTTTACGGGCTACATGAATTAGCCGCGGGACCCGCTGGGACCCGCTGGAGTCCCGCTGGAGTCCCGCAGGGCAAAACTTGCACCACCGCGGGACCACCGCATGTCCCGCTGGGACTCCCGCCGGTCCTGATGAGACTGCCGCGGGACCACCGCAGGTCCGGCTAAGACTCTTGCCGGTCGAACTAGGACTACACTAGATATGTCACACACCATTGCCGTCGTATATAGATCATCACTTGACATTTATCATACTAAACCAACGTGTATTGATGACTATTAATTCATGTTTAAAACCTTCTGGCTCGGTCTCCGTGGCCTGAATGCTTCCTCAACGTCTAATTTGACACGTTTTTTCGGTTGTCTCTTCTCCTCGCCATTGACAATAGGACTCTGCAGCGGCATTGTCAGGGTTGACGGCCACAGAACTGAAGATGCGCGTTCAACAGTTGCAGGACGAAGACTTCCGTCGAAGATGGAATGGCGAGTCTGGAAAAATTTCAAATTCACTGATGTCGTCATGCAAGGCACGCTAGTTACATTATTTCAAATTCCGGCTAATCTAATCTTCATCCTGGTCGGCTTCCGGATCGATCTCTATCTCACGGCGCTCCTCGTCTGACCACTCTCGTTCACGATCACCTAAAGGAGTGATTTACATAGTGAGATAGCTCAGAAATTGTAATACTCACCGAAATTTGTTGATTCAAAACCATTGGGGCTGCGCTCTGATCTTGTGGTGTACTTGGGTCGTTCCTCGGGCTCTGTTGTTGGCCCTGGGGTGCCCATATCCGATGTTGTCTGCACTGTGGTCAGACAGTCAGGCCAGTGAGGCGAAGAAGCTGTTCACCGAGTCTTGAGCTGGCAAACTCTGTAAAATGACAGATTCCCTTCGTGGCACAAAGACTGGCAGCTTGAACGTGCCGTTACTCGAAATCTTGAGCACATGCGTGTAATTGGTGTGGGTGTGACTGCCATGATTCACAAAGAGTGCACCCCCGGCATACCGATGTATTGAGGAGGTGATCCCGCAGGTGACATATCAAAGTCGCGCTCCGCATAAGCAAATATATCGTCCGAGAGCTTGACCGACAGAGAACGACCGATCCGCGGCCGCGAGCATCTCAAACGGACACTGTGATGACTCACATTTGAAAACACCGCGACAAATCTTTCGTGTTTCCCTCCCTTGCTGCCAAGTCCGCGCCCGAGTTTTCCCTGTATCGATGCGCAAACTGTCACAAGACCAGTTTATCGAGGCGGAAGATGTTAATTTCATATCTGCACTTGTCAGATGCGTGGAGAAAGCCCCGTCAGGCCAACCATCCCAGACCCGGACCATTCGGGACGGTGGTAACGGGAGTTGAGCACGCAATTCTGTTGCAGATTTGCTCGGACAATCCCGTAGAGTCTGCGGCGGGGCAATGGATTCTGTGTAGAGGCAAATAAGAGATTAATATGACGTCAATAAGGCTGGCAACCCACGTCCAACTAGTTCAACCGCATTGTTGGTAGAACGTGGATTCTGATCAGGGGGCAATACCATTCCGAGGAACTCGCCTGTTGAGGTAATGTGTTAAATGGTTTCACTTATTCTCATCTGGGCGGTACTCACCTTGTCGACTCCAATACGGCACGGCTCGTCGACTCGGCCGACCAGAACCGCAAAGTCGTGCCACAGAGACCCAGATACAATGGAATAGATGGAAAATTCGCTCTACGTTCGATAGAAGGAGCGCAACTGCAAGGAAGATCGCCGCCGTATCAGAGATCATGGCGGTTTGGGACAAGACGCGTGATCAAACCATAACCTACTTGCATAGTTGACCTAAAATGAAAATATCTCATTACACAAGCATTGGACTTCAGAACGGTCAGTACCAAGTGGCAAGTAATATAAGAGCTACCCCCTCATAGAATAAAATAGTATGCGTAAAGTTTAAGCCTTGTCCTCATTGTCGACGACAATGACGGAAAGTGGGGTCCGCTGGGCCTCCGCTGGGTTGGCCCAGCGGCGTCCCGTGGTCAATTCCGGTTGTTGTGAATGCACATAGGTTGAGAACTTGAGGTTTACTTAGAATGAATTTTCCCATTCAAGAAGCGGTCTCCAAGACTTAAATCATTCATAGACGAGTTTCATTAGTTAATAGCTGTCGGGATAACTAATAATATCGAATTCTTATTTTTCAACATGTTCGTCGTCGTTGTTGCAAACGATGAGCAGGATCGTGATGTGGCTGTGATGTTTGATGTGCGGTGCGACAAGCACGATGATGATGAGGTAGCTGTGCAGTTGATGTGCTGTGCGGACGATGATGATGAGGTGGCTGTAACGTTGATGTAAGACGACAATGGGGACGGCGGTGTGCGGCGGTGACGTTCTAGAGCAGCACTGGCGGATTGTGTTGGTGAGCAGAGGATTCCGCGGTGTGCACGCCCGCTGGACCTCCGCTCAAGTCCCGCGGGGCATTTGAGACGACTGCTGGAGTCCCGCGGGGTCAAGTGGGACCATCGCTGGAGTCCCGCGGGACCTGCTCGACCTCCGCTGGAGTCCCGCACACCGGTTAGGCACTCCCGCTGGAGTCCCGCGGGGTCATTTTCCAGTCCCGCTGGAGTCCCGCTGGGTTTAGTCCCGCTTTAAGTAGATTCCCGCGGGACCCGACTCTTTGACCTCGTCGTTCTCAACGATGTCAAGACTACGACTGATGCAACGAATTGGGATCACTATCTACTACATCGGACTCCATGCTACTGTTTACAGAACGTCAAACACTGCCGCCGTCGTTGAGAGCGGGACTTGGATTTTTCAGGGGTCCCGCTGGGCCAGATCTGCGGGGGTCCCGCGGCGAATTCTGTAGGCCCGTATTTTACATGTTGCTCAAGGCTCATTTTTGCGTGTATAGCCTCTTACAGTGATATTTTTCGATCATTCTATTGTGCAAGAAAATTTTACCAGGGGAATGTCCGGGACAATGAAGACCCTCTGATCACCCCTGATAAGGCTAGCACCAAAATCTCTGGACAACACCCATGTCACTGAGACCGCAAATGCGTCGAATGAATGCCGGGATCTCCGCGGCGCACGAAGTCTCTCAGAGAAAACGGGTGAGATAGGAATGCGAGAACATTTCAATGAACTATGGAAGAAGTGTCTAAGATGAGCAGTCGATGTAAAGGAGAGTATATGGTCACTAGGCTATTATGCACAGACACGAGGGATGGAGATTACAGCTGACGTTTGCGGATGAGGATCCCGGCCGTGCCATTCGGCGACGACATCATTCCATGCTCGTCATTGGGAGGGCGGACACCAGGCACTGCGGCTTTGATGTCGTAGTTGATGAGGATGTGGGCCAACATGGCCTTGATCTCGGTAGCAGCGAAGAACCGGCCGGGGCACGAGTGCTTTCCGTGGCCGAAAGACAGATGTTCCATGCTGGTCGAGACCATGTGGCTGTTGAATATGCCTGCCTCGACGGTGTGGTTGTCGGCCTTGGCTTCCCGAAGATCGGAGTAGCGGAACCCTTTGAACACTTCGGGATCCTCGTGAATTTCTGCGATCGCAGTCAGCGGCAATTTCGAAAAAGCAGAGCGGTGCGAAACTCACTCGGATCGTAGTGAACGGGTTTGCCAGATACATACACGAATGAGCCGTAAGGGACTTTGACACCGTCGGAGAAAGTGAAACCATCGGGATGAATGACTTTGCGAGCCATGGTCACTGTATTGGGTCAGAACGCCGAATGACCCTTGCTAGCAGGAGAGTAAATACCGGGTCCGTTGCCCTGCATGCGCTGGGTCTCTCTGATGAAGCTGTCCATCTTGTGCATGCTGTTGAGAGCCGACTTGGTCCACCCTTCCGCCCTGATGACGTTCTCCGCCTCTTCACGCATCGGCTCGAGATAGCCCTCGCGCGAAGTTACATCGAACAGAGCATGTGCCAGCGCCTAAATCCGAATACGGCATGAGTCATGAGGATAGAACAACAACGGTCATACACACCATCGACGTCGTGTGAATCGCAGCCATATTGAGGGATAGAATACGAGCGGCAATAGGCTCAGGGTGTCTTCCGTCAGGGCCGGCAAGTTCCAGGAGCCAGGAGATCAAGTCATTCTGTTCAGAGTCAGATCACAGAAACTCAATGGGACGCAGGAGCTTACGGGTTTGCCCTCATAGTTGGGACCAAGTTCGTCTTCCTTGGCAATGCGCTCCTCGATCATTGGGCCGACGAATGCCAACATCTCCCGCAAACGTTTCATCCTGGTGACAATGAAAGGCGCGGCAAGCCTGACAAAACATTGAATAGGGAGGCGCGAAGGAACTGGACTCAAGCTTACGGCTTAAGAAATTCGGGCCAGGCGCTCAGTTTCTGGCCTCGAGTCACGGTCTCGATTGTGTTGATCACGTTCAAGTCAAGATAATTATCGTTGCGGCCTGTGTGTATCGTTCAAGTCAAAGCGTCGGCCATTTTAGAACAGTCTCTTACACAGGGGCAATCCCACAAACAGACGATTGCTGGTTCGAGCAACCACCTTCATCAGGGAGGACATGACCGGGACCAGTTTCCATTCTGCCTTGTCGTCAGATTACGCAACAGGTAATTAGGAACCGAACCGACCGTCGTCTTGCAACGCAAACACTTCATCAATTGCACACTCGATCTCGTCCCGCACCTCCGGGAAAACCTTTCCCAAGTTGCGCGTCAGACTCGTCCGAACGGCTAGGGCATGGTACGCGTTGTTCAAGAGGTCGGCTCCCATGGTGTATTTGGCTTGGATCGTCTGCGGCAGGCTCGGCACAATGTCGCATGAAAACAGACCACCGAAGACGCACCTCCCCTGATCCGTCATTGAAAGAAAGAACCTCCGAGGGAGCCCCGCTGACTTCCTTGATGCGCTGGGGACCGGTCACAACGTAATCCCAGCGCCAGCGACGCGGGATGCGGAAGACGCCGTCCTTGTACTCGTCGTAGCCCTTCTGGACGACCTCCATCGGCTGCTCCTCGAAGTATCGCGCAGCCTTCAGCGAATCGACCCAGCCCCCGGAGCCGATCACAGCGGGCACGGGGTCCTGAGGAGCATAATGAATTAGCGAAAGGAAGAAGGTGGAGATTATTGACTGACACACCTTCTGATTAAGCGTCTTCACCAACCAGACACCCGCAACCGGGAGAACAGCGACAAGACCATAGACCGCCACTGTGGATGGATCGAAGTTGCTCATGGTAAATCAGTGGAGAGAAAGTTTGTAAGTAAGAAGTAGACAGTGAGAGGAATAGAAAGTGAAAGAATGACTGTGCCCTCCACAGGCATACTTCTTATACGGTGCCGGTGACACCTCGCAGTCAGTACTTGAAATTTCGAAGCTCCATGTCAACGAGCCGTATCCGGGAACGCACATCTAACCAGCGAGCGGGTTTTCTTGCCGCAGCAGGCGTCTGCCCCGCTCGAGCAGTGATGCGGGCGATGGGTGGCCGGGAGCATATCCGATCATGCCTTCGGCAGGCCCGCAGCTTGAGACGCAAAAGCATGTTGTGGTGCCATCGCCACATTATGAGCGCGGGTCCACGCATCAGACGGCCCGTTGACACAAAGGCATTTGTAAGTGGCCCAACTCGGTCTCGGAAATGCCCCGGGTGATGGCCCAAGACCTCGAGTGCTCTGCATATTAAAGCACTTGATGAATAAGGAGCTCAGAATGTCAATTGGAGGAACGGTACAGGTGTCGAATCGCGAATGGAGCGAGGGCCGCAGTCGTCAACTAGGGAATTGAGCCACAAGCCTGCATATCTGATAGGATCAATGATGCCGTCGCACGTTGATTGTTCGCTTCATTCATAGTCTTCATCTAAAAGCCTCTCATTTTGCACTAAACAGGGACCAGTATCCTGGACGTTCAGATGGCACTAATTTGAGGGGCACACTCTTGAAGCTCTGTGAAATCTCTGAGGACTTTCTTAATTGAAGCTCAGAACATACCGAATGCTTTCTTTCCCCTTACAGACCTTTTCCTCATCAGGACTACTCAAAGTGACTCACAAGTGGGGACTATGTGATTCTATTTTGGCTCAGCGGGACCATTCACATCCGGCACTCCCAGCACTGCCTCCTGCGCACAGCTACTTAGCAGCACAGAAGGACAATCCATAAGTATGTTGACTGTGATGCAGCGTGTATACTGTCCTGATAAAGTGGACTCTTGACAATCTTCGTGATGAATCACACATGAAGGATGATGATACCCGGGCCCTGATCTTTCGTACTAAACTTGAATCAATCGGTGAAGAATCCTGCTTGCCTTTTGATGCGCTCTATCAAATCACGTTGCGCTCGCACGAGTTACGTGATGAAGGCTGTCAGCATCCTACCACACCCCACCCAGCTCATGCACGATGAGATTGCAGAGCCAGACCCGAACCCGTCCGACTGCGCGCGCGTGAAGACACCAGCCAACGCTCTGCCCTACGATGTCATCGCCGAGATCGCACACTGGGCCGACGTGTGCGTCCTGCCCAGCTTCTTCGCGGTGAGCCGTGGGCCGGCGATAAGCAGTGTCGCGGAAGCTCACGCGACTCAGGCATGCAGGGCTTTCAGGACGGTCGGTGCGGAGCGCCTCCCATGGCTGCGTGCCCTAGCGCAGGTCGAGTCCCAATGGGGGCTGAACCACCCACTCGCCGTCGCCCCCCAGACGGACTGGGCGGGCACATGGAGCGCGCCTCAACTGCGGCGTCTCTTCCTCCAGTCTATGCGCGTGCTGCGGGCCTGGCGGGAGCCGCCCCCGCGGCAGCAACCGCGGGCGTTCAGTCTGTTCGTGGACTACAAGCAGGTGCCGCACCCGGACCCGGTCAAGCTATGCAGCATCCCAGGCGCGTATTTCGTCGTGACGTCTGCGAGAGGCCATCTGCGGTGTTGGCGGACGGGGCACGGCCTGCCGACGCTCGCTGCGTCGCTCGAGGTCCCCCATCTGATCATGCATAGCCAGGTGGCCTGTGTCCGAGAGGAGGGGCGGGCGCTGATTGTCGGGAGCATCGGGTGCGTATCGGATCCACTCGATGTGATGAATCGCGGTCATCTAATCTAATCTCCGTGCAGACCTTTCTTCAACCAGCTCGTCGCTATATGCATCAGCTACGGCGAGCCCGACGGACCGGTGGACATCTCGCACACGGTGTCCCCGCCCATGGCCAGCCGGTATCAGCACAATCTGTTCTTTTTCGCTGATCCACGCGTGCTGGGGTTCAGGACACAGAAACTTAGCGCGGTGTGGACTATGTCAGAGTCGGCTCCGGTCCACATTGTTCGGCAAACACCGCGACCGTCGGTGAGTAGCGCACACCCATTAGGACACTCCGCCGATCTTCTAACGGGATTTTCAAGGGTTCGTCTTTCGTCTCCAGTTGTGTGATCACCGATCAGCACCTGTACCACTTCTCCGCCGGCGATCTGAGCCGCGACTCCGCCGTCCAGACGTTCTGCTTACCCGAGGACTTCTCCGCCGAATCGGCCCTGGCGGCGAGCCTAGAGACGCCGCAGTGTGCGACGTACGACATCCCGTACCCGTTCGCACCGAGTCAATCGGCGCTCTACGCAACCGGCGAGCTGCGCAACACGACGTGGTTCGCGTTCCAGGCTTTCGTCCCGACCCACGGCGTGTTTGCCGTGTCGGACCGCGCGTTTCAGGTGAGCGGCCGGAACGAGGATGGGAGCCAGACGCATTTCCTGCATATTTGGGTCACTCGCCCGGATCCGAGCCCGCAATCCGCTGAACCGTTCGCACTTGACCCGGCGGTGTACTGGTACGAGCACCCCGACCCTGTGCTGAACGTCGCAGTCGGGCAGAGCGGGACGTACGTCCTGCTGCTCTGCGTCCCCGCGGATCTCGATGTGGCGGCCGCGCGGCATCCTGAGGCCCATTCGTACGCCGGCATCTGCCGGTTCGACTGTGCGAAACGCGTTTGGACGTTTGAGAAGCTGAATCTGGGCCGGTGGCGGCTGAAGAACTATGTATCGATTGTGCTCGACGATGCGTTGGGGCTGATCTTTGCTGTGGACAAGTTTGGCTGGATGGACGTGATACAGTACGTGTGATCGACTGTTTCGTGCTCCTGATAGGTAGAACGGTGCGTTTTACCACGCGGTTGAGCAATTCCCGTACGATTGTTGAGTTTTGTGCCTTGGATCTCCCGCGTGAGAGACATGCGGACCGGACGGTTTCAACTGAATTGACCTTGAAAACCGGCTTTTCATCGGTTTCCTGTGCGACGTCCGTTACGGTCAAGGCAATCTAACACGAGATGTACCTAACTCATCGCGATCAACCGCACTCCAGGGAGCGGCGTTCGTTGATGAACTTCGCTTCGCGGCTGTATCCATCCATCTAATCATTGAGTGTCTGGCATGAGTTTTGAATCGACATTTTACCACTCCATGCATCAGCCCCTGGCTTTCCTTCAGCTGAGTGGATCCGTGCTGTGCGCATGGCCGAAGGCAGTACTCGAGATCGACTGATACCGATGAACTCGCAACTGATGCTTGATCAGACTGCCGAGTTCTATTGATTGCTGATGGCTAAGGCAGTGGCAACGGTCGCGTCAATTTACTTGCGTGACAACGGACTGACTATGATGCATGGTACCACGTCACGCAATGCAAATTCTCTACAAATTACAGGGGAAAAAGACTACGAGGGACAACTGGCTTTGTCCTCCACTAATACAACAAGGGCCCGCGGGATCCAATGCATTGAATCATAGATAAATGGTTTCAACTGCTGCTTGAGTCCCGGACTCCTTGTCCCCGTTTAACTGCCCAGCACGTTGGCCTTGAGCTCAGGGATGTCGAACGCCGACTTGCCCTGTCGGTTGCGGTAGAATGCAATGTCACCTGAAATGGTTGGGCTGGATGAGAAAACAGACACGGCAAGCAAGATGCCAGACACGCACCCTCGTCCTCGATGAACTGGCAGAAGTTGTAGTTGTACCACAGGGCCTTGAAGACATAGTCGCTCGAGCGGTGGTAGTGGGGGCCGATCATTTCCTTGAGGTACTTGGTCGCCTCGGCACCGCTGTACCACGGCATCATAGGGAAGAAGTGGTGGATGACGTGGTAGTGCGCGACTGCGCATCGAAAGATAAGAACACGAGCCACATGACCGGAGAAGAGCGGAACAGCGCCCACAACGCACCATCATGGAGGAAGAAGCGCCCCTGCCAGCCGAGGAAGTCCCGGTCGACGGTAGCCGCTGCGCCACGCTGGAAGTTCCACTGTCCCTTGCGGTAGTGCGGCAGGATCGGGTCCGTGTGGTGCAGGTAGGTGATCATGATGAACCAGTGGGTGACGAGGAACCAGGGGATCCCGTAGAGCTTGAGGACGTTCATCGCACCAAAGCGCATCGAGAGGTCATACAAGATGACGCCCATCGCAGCGAGGCCGGCCGTGGAGAGCATCACGTAGAAGCCCTGGCCTTTGTTGAACATGATCGCGTTCGCTGCGTTCGCCAAAGAATGTCAGCGCGGCCGATCGCGCATCAAGAGAAGCAAGGAAGACGCACGGTTGAAATGGTTCGAGTACTTCGGATACCGCTGTTGTCCGGACACGTTGAACACTGCGATCAAATGTCAGCCCATCCGTCGGCCAGTCCGATGTCTGACGACAGTTGCCAACGCACGCAGATAGGCAGGGAACGCAATGAACTGCTGGATGAGCAGCATCGTCAGCGTGTACAGCGGCGTGTCGCCGAACAGCTCCTCGAGCTCCAGGCCCTCGGTGTGCTCCGGCAGGTTGAGTTCTTTCCGGGTGTGCGGGACATACACCTCGTCGTTCTCGATCGACGCGTGGTGCGAGTGGTGTCGGTGGTGGACGTAGCGCCAGCTGAAGTACGGCGTAAGCAGGAATGTGTGGGTGATGTAGCCGACGAGGTCAGAGATGCTGCGGCTGGCGGAAAACGCGCCGTGGCCGCACTGGGTACGGATCTCTACGTTAGCCACGGCTATTTATAACGCCCGCGGATAGATGCGCACCTCGTGACCAATAACCCAGATGCCGGTGAAGGCAAGACCCTGGAACCACCAGCTGAAGGGCTAAATGAGCGACCGAGCAACGTTGCGCTCAGGAACAGAGACTGACTAGGTCAACCATGCAGCCCAGTTCGCTGCCGTGAGCGCGAGCGGGGTCGCGCCGGCATTGACGAGGTAGGACTTGAGGGTGGTGTCGATGTGCGTCGCAAGGTAGAAGAATGCGCCGGAGATGACGAGGTCGCGGGCCAAGTACGAAAACGCGAGTCCGGTCTTGCGCTCAAAGAACTTTGCGGGGATATGGTCCCGGACGTCCTTCAGCGTGCTGCAGATAGCCGTCAGCTCAGTGAACGGCCGACGAAAAGCGGAGGCGGCGTACTACTGCAAAGGAACGAATTCCTGTTCTTCCTTGTTGACCCGGGGTGCCATGGCAAAGCAGCTGAAGACTGAGCGAGGGGCGGTGGGGATATCTGCTGCAAACACTGGTCAAGATATAGAAAGCACGGAAATTAGCGAGATCTTTTTTTGAGGGGAAAGAGATCTGAGGATGCATGGTGAGCTAACACATGCTAGCCATCATGTCGAACAAGAAGCAGGACAGATCCAGGATCCCATAGTCTCCCCGGCCAGTCGACAGATCGAAGAAGCATGCATCTTCTTGCAATCACTTAGCTATCCGCATCGAGAAATGCACCGGACACTGATTACATACTGCATCTGGGATCGGCCCACATCCACTGCGACGGGTTTCGGGAAAAGTATCTGACCCGTCAGATATGCTAACCACTATTCCCGGCCTGCGAAGACTGATACGCATTTTACGCACTGCACGGGCCGTCCACCCCATCGTCGTGTGCACCATCAGCGTAGATGATGGCGAGAGCACCGCGGGTTTCACCGTGGGTTTCACCGAGTTCTCTCGTCGAGAAGGCCAACATCCGACCTGGATGAGGAGTTGCTTCGTCCACGGACAACAAGCAACAGCCGTCCAGTCCTATCATTACGTCCGCTCAATGTCCACTCTCCACCTATGTTTGAAGCGAAGGGGGAGCTCTGCCATGCTATCTGCGGACGCCCGCATTCTTCTCTGGTGTTCTTCCAGTCACGCTCTTCATAGAATCATGAAAGTGGGTCTTCTGCGAGCTAAACTCCGTATCGGAGCTGACCAGTAAGACTGTAATCATGTCTGTTGTCATATACCCCTGGCCGAGCGCCAATCGGGCGTGTGGATTCTGGAGAGGCCCCGCGAATCGCAAGAGGGCCGGGTGGTCATCAGCCCCCGCTCGTTCCCACCACTCTGCGCGAAAGCATGCCAAGCCCCGTAATACCTTTCTCCCTGTTACACGGAACGCGATTTGTGCTCCCCATCAACATGCATAGCGGACACTGATGGATCGATCATCAAGTGAGGGCATGGCATTATGTCTAACTCCATTTGGTGCTGTGCACTGCACACGCGGTGGGGCTCACTTCCTCTTTCGGAACAGCTTCTCGGCAGTGGCGAGATCTGCCGTGAGATTAATCACGATGCTCTTAGGACACCGCACGACATATATCGAGTGCTGGCAAGTTTTCGCTCTCGTTTCGTCCGATTCCCCAGCCCCGCCTTCGAGCACTCTCAGGCACTCCCCATGTTTAGCGAAAGCCCGGAATACATCAAGAGGCGGAACACGCCGTTCTCGCCGCCCACCGTAAGCTGCAGCCCTGTTTCCGCTACGACTGGCAGCTCATTTGGAGAGGACAGATTACGTGGAAAGAACTGCGCGCGGTAATTCCCCCCGAGCTGTTCCGTAAGTCGACATTCCGCGGGATGGTCAGTTTCGTCAAGGACGTCGCTTCCGTCGTCATCCTCTTCGCCCTCGGCCAACGGATCGACGTGTTCGCCGCGGAAGTCGCCGCGGCGCGCGAGCTCACGCCTGGCGTCGCGTCGGTGCTCAAGTGGTCGCTGTGGTCCGCGTACTGGTACGCGCAGAGCATCGCCATGGCTGGATGCTGGTGTCTCGGTTCGTGATATCCCCCTCCGCTACTTCCTCCGTGCTGCGCCGCTGACCGTTGCCGTGATCGTGATCAGGACACGAGGCCGGGCACCAGAACGTCTCGCCCTACGGCGTCGTCAACGATACCGTTGGATTCATTCTCCACACCGCGCTCCTGACACCGTACTTTGCCTGGAAGCGGTCCCACCACACGCACCACGTGAGTCGCCCGCCGCACATGGGGATACTAGCCGCCGCACGTGATGGCTGATGCGTTTTTGGTTAGAAAACTGTGGGCTCGATCGAGCGCGATGAGAACTATGTGCCTCGCACGAAATCGGAGCTCGGTATCACGACGAAGGAGCAGCTGCATGAGATGTTCGAGGAGACGCCGCTATACACGTTGGTCCGCATGCTCGTCATGCAGCTCCTCGGATTCCAGGTCTACCTCCTCTTCAACACCCTCGGGTCGCCTCATGACCCCGCTGGCACCAACGTGAGTCTCGCAGCGTCTTTTTGCGTGCTACTATTGACGAATTCGACAGCACTTTTCGCCATACTCTGTGCTGTTCAAGCCTGAAGATTTCTGGAACATCGTCCTCTCCGACGCCGGGCTCGTCGTCACCTCGTCGATTCTCATCAGATACGGGATGCAAGTCGGCGCTGCCAATGTTTTCAAGCAGTACATTTTCCCGTACCTGGTTCGTCTCACTACAATTCAGGAGCTCCCGAGTGTTCTGATCGTCCGCTCTAGCTCTGCCACCACTGGATCGTGATGTTGACTTACCTGCACCACTCCGACCCGACCCTGCCTCACTACCGCAAGGGACAGTGGACCTTCCTGCGAGGATGTCTCGCCACCGTCGATCGTCCGCTGCTAGGATACATCGGCCGACTGTATTTCCACAACGTAGGTGTTCGTTGTGCGTTTCTGGCTTCAAAGTTTGACCCTTTCAACAGGTCTCGCACGACCACATTGGTCACCACCTGTTCACTTCCATTCCCTACTGTATGTCGATATTCAGACGCAGAGATCCGTGTACTGACCGGCTCTCGTCTAGACAACCAACCTGAGGTAACCAAGCGCATCAAGGCTGTGCTCGGGGAGCACTACAACGGCGATAACACGGTGCGTCCAAAAATACTACTGAATTGTGCATATTCGTTGCTGACATTTCCATCCACACAGAATACGTTCTACGCGCTCTACCGCTCGTTCACCACTTGCTGCTATATCGAGGACGAGGGCGATGTCGTGATGTACAGCAACGGGAAGGGCGAGACGATGCGCGAGGTCGTCCAGGATCCGGGCAACCGCCGCGAGAACGACGCGATCCCGGACATGCTCACTTCGCTGCACACTGCTGGTTGATCAGAGCGCGCCTGGAGCTCGGCGGGGATAGCATGGCTTTGGCTTCGTGTATGTAAATAACGCGTCCGGATTCAGAACTTGTGTAAGTAGCATCGTTAACTGTAGTTGTGTTGTGGTTTCTTTTCAATACATGCTTCAATCATTTTTGCTCGGTCATTGAAATACTTGGTCTGAAGCTCACTGTGTCGACTCTGAAACGATTTTCGTGCTCCAATACCCTTGATTAGATGGCTTGGACTTGGATTGGCAGACTTAAATTGTAATCAATACCATCGATGCATCAGTTTAGACGCTTGACAGGTCCACTTAGTTGACTTGGCCTCACGACGATTCATTGATAAGAGTCTTGCAGTGATAATCTCGCTGTCTCCGTGACGCCCGCTCGACACACGTTGTGTGCCATAAACGAGACGCCGCCGCGAGGAACGTCGAAAGACATTGGCGCAACAGTCTAAATGTCAAAAATCTAAAAAACAATGATGGACGGACGCACTGCGCTGTCGCTGCCGACCTGAGTTGAGATCGATTGCTGGGCGAGAGTGTGGTCGCACATAGCATATCATAGATGGCCGAAGCGATCGTCAGCAGCGCGATGGGCTGCTTCCATCGGCCAGTGAGAAGGCTGCTAGCGGGCTACGCGAAAGAAAACACAATGAACCACAAAGGTTCCGGGATCGCCGCAGGTAGCGATCCTGCGAACGAACGCAGAATGGTGCGGAAATAAGATAACTGAGACAAGGCATGCGTGGTCGCCTCCGGGATCGTTAGGAACTGGAAGCCGGTAGTGAATATCAATCCGGAGTCCGCAACGCGGTGGTAGAAGCTGGTCAGAGAACCGGCTGTATTCGACATTCATCGATTCACCACAATACCGGACTAGGGTTCTCCTCGTCTTGGAATCGACTCCCTGCGTCTGATGGAAGAGATGCGAGGATATCTTGATTGAATACTGGCATGGGACTCATGGTGTGATTGCGCAGCGCTCACGAGAATTACGCGGAGAGTACACATCAATCATCGCCGTGTGCAGCGACAGGGGAGAATTCACCCCGGATGGCATCACAAGCCCACCAGAAGCCATGTGTTATGCATCAGCATTAGTTTAGGCTGCTCCGAGGCTCACGGTGATGAGGGGGCGTCAAGCGAACTCCAGCATGATGCGGTTCCGTAAGTCGGATCAGATGCCGTGCGAGTATACTTAGTTCATGTTTGCGAGACGCGGGAGCTGAACTCATGACTTCATTCATTCAGAAAGCGAAGATGGAGTGAGGAGACAGCACAAGGACAGCCCGGGAGATCTCTTCTGCCTCCGTCATACGCGTGAAACCAGCTGAGAGAGAGAACTGCAGTCAGATGGCATTCTCCTCTCTATCGCCGGTCAATACGTAGCTGACCTCTCCGAACTTCACCTTCTGTACTTCCACCTTCCAGGTTCCAAATACCAGCCAAGGCAGCGCCCGAATTTTTTGCTCCTCTCTATCTCCGGATAGCGAAACCTCAGATGACAGAGTGAATGCTGGATCCTCCACTTCTGTGCCCTTGGACAGGTGCTATCGATTCAGGTGTAAAGCTTGCGAAGTAACCCCGTGAGAAAGGAAAGCATGACGATCATCGCTGACGAGCTCGTCATTGGCTGCAGAGCATGCAACTTCCTGCGCTGAGCACGTAGGAGTGTGCCGCACTGCTGGTCAAGCCACACCCTCGAACTGTAAAGCGCTCGAACAAGCGCCACCCGGCGGACCTTTCTCCTGGCCGCCGTGCTCAGTCAGCGTTGTACGATTCGCGCCTCGGCCCAGCTCAGCGTGGCACGGGACATGATGTGGCTGCGCTCACTGATCCTGGCGTAAACGATAAGCTCATTAGGGAAACCGAGTGGGCCATTCCATCGTCCATCCCCTCTCCAATATTCTTCCGCGATTCGAAAATGCTACTGGTTCCAGGACCCGATTGAGGACTCTGCGGGTACTTTGAGACCGTGCGAGACTGGATTCATGTGGACACTTCGGTCCGAAGAAGTCTGTTCCAAATGCATGTTCTCAGCAGGGAAGGAACGAGTGAAGGGGCCTGGCCTGACCTTCCAGCGCCCAGATGTTCATCATGCATGTTGCCACGAAGTCTGAGGGCGGGAGACGAGAAGCAGCAGAAGTAAGAGAAGAGGGGACAGGATCAGCGTGAGGACGGGGAACATGAACTGCTGAGAGTGTCATGTGCACCGACATTCGAGTTCTACCGCCGACAATGATTCCGTCGGGCATAGCATGTACCTGTGCGTGCATCCGATGTGCGTGACCGGTTGAATCCAACCGGTCACGGCGTGCAGCACTTGAGCGCAGCAGGCTTCTTTGGTGAATCCGGCTGCGGCTTTTGCTCCACCGTTGAGGTCACCGGTGGCCAGTCTCAAACTCACCCGCAGACTTCTCCGGTGAGCCGTCGCATATCAAGAAAACGGCCCCGTTGGCGCTTACAGTATCTGCTATAGTTTCGGCGGAGGCAGAAAGCTTCCAGGAATTGATATCGAAGTCGTGCTTATCACAGAGATTGCTCGATTTATCGGTTTTGACGTGAAATGTATAGAAGCCGTGGAGGACGGAACTCCAATTCTGGCCCTCCGGAGATTTGTTGGAGCGAGGTCGGAAGGATCCGGTCGACTCCAACTGTCTGGTCCCGAAATCCAAGTGTGGAAGCTTTGGTGAGCATACGCCAAACGTGCGTAGACTGCAGTGTGAGGTGGATGGACCAAGATTGTCACTGTGACACCTGTCATGTCACGAGTGTGCGTAGATTTGTCACAGGATGTACTGATTGCGAGTAATTTGTATTCTAATTACTTTGAAGAAGTGGACTGCGCGGGCCTCCGTCCGGAATTCTTTTTTTAGAACCAAGCTCCAAGGAAGCATCAACGCAACTAAGCCTAGACTTTGGCTGAATCATGGCGGGGCTCCGCAGCTGCGTGACGGCCCCCCTCAACTTTGTGACGCGCGAAGGCTCTGTCACCCGATCATTCGGTCCTTGCGCAGTGCCATCAACTTGCGTCTCAGAGCGCAGCATATTCATGGCTGCTCTTGCCTCCTTCCACTGCTAGCATGCTCGCCGTCGTACATCGAATCCCTATTTCATTCCGTCTTCAACATTGTGTCTCAGGTGGACCCGCGGAAACTCGAGCATCTGAGACATGACCGATGGTCAGAACCCAGAGACATCCGCGGGCACGCCCGCACATCCCTTGCTCACCACCACGATCATTTCTGCGCCATGTCAGCCTCTTTTGATGCGCAAGCTTTCGTGCGATACTCGTTGGGGGGCCGGGTGAGGCTGTCGTCGCTGGTCTCTGCGCTCGCAGGCTCGCTGACCTGAGGCTCGCAGGACCTGTCGACAAACCTGTGTCTCATACTACAAGGCGTGTTGCTGGGGCAGTTCGCCCGGTACATCTCGAATGGATTCCACCGCTCCGATCCGACCATAATGCGGGTGTGGCTGGTGGGGCTGCTGTTTCTCACGCTGGGGAAGAACCTGTCCGACTTGTGCGTTCACGTGTTTTGCAGAGGACATGGCTGACAATATCGCCTGTATATGTTATACATAGGTATGTCACGCACCGTCAGAACACGACACGGTTCCTCGATGCATCCGGCGTGCTCATGGACTATATCTCCCTCAAAGGCCAAGCGAGCTACTTGGTGAACGTCGTTCTTGTGTTTTACGTCCAGATCTTCTTCTGTTGGCGGCTTTGGGTGCGTCTTGCTCTTTGTTGCTTGTCAGATAATGCTCACATGGCCAAGACACTTTGCAGAAGAATCTGGCTGCCATCGCTGATTGCTCTGTCATTCGTCGGGGCTGCTATCGCAGGAATCCTCTCTGTTCCCGCGACACATGCGAAATATGTGCTCCGATGGTGTGCGTGTGCCAATCCGCCTCTCCAATGCTATAACTCGTTCCTGACGATCTCTCAGCCGCAGCATGTTATATCATCTATTTCGCGGGCGATCTGATCCTCTGCGCATCAATGATGTACCATCTCCTCATAAGCGTCGGTTTGCTAGCTATGTTTCGCAGCTCACGCTTACCCGCCACCAGACTGATGCCAGGTCAAGCCAACTCTTCCGCGACACAGCAAACGTTCTTGCCCGGATCGCCCGAATCACGATCCAATCCGCACTCCCGGCGGTCATCTGCGCGCTGGTCGATCTCATCGCGTCGCAGATAAATCAGAACTACTACGCCCTCGACGTCGCGACGACGCTGACGATTATCACGACGCACGTGCTCCCGATGTGTTACGCACTGTCGTCGCTTTGGACGTTAAATTCGAGGATGGGCTGGAGACGGGCGGGGGAAACAAGGGACGCAGCGAGTTCCAGAGGATGTTCAGTCGAAGCGCCGTAATTGATGACGGGCGGCTCGCTCGAGTCTACGTGGATTGTACGTCCGCGAGGTGCTGCGTGGGAAAAAGGAAAGGGCTGGTTAATGATTGGCGTGCGCGATGTTCGTTTTATGGCAGAATGCTGAGATTCCTTGCGTGAGGTTGCTCTCAACAAGCTGTGCCGAGGAAAAAGTGCAATGGCCTCGACCGCGAAATGAACGCGGGACCACTTCCACCCTCACACTCAGACGCCCTAAGGAAGTATCATACGACTAGGCCATTAAGGCAGCGGAGCCGTTGCTCCCCGAATCACCCTGCACTCTCAAAGATGAAACATTTCCTTCGTACTCTCACAGATGAAATATTTCCTTCGTAATGTACGAAAGCCTCATCCGGTCCGGTAAGCATCCAGGAGATTATGAAATTGAGGTCTCCAAACACTCGAATGACCGCATGACTCGGCAAACTTTCCAGCTTTCAAAGCATTTGCAAGACGATCAGTTTGAGACTCAGAGTTCCCGTGTCTTCCCAGACATGTTCCTATCCTTTTCATACGCAGGGCCGTTCGGCATCAGCCCTGAGCACTGATGGATTTTCCTTCTATGGTGTACCAAAAATTCAAGACTAGAAGCGCCACGGGGGATTGAGTCCAAAAGTTCACGATAATCAGATAAAATTCGGTCAATCAAGAACTCGGCACGATTCCACAGTGGTTTTCAACATCCCTTACATGACTTCACGCATTATACGATAGCTCACAGAGCATTGCTTTCTTTTCGCCACCGGTCGTGCCAGGCCGCCCCCATTCATTCCCGAAAGGACCTCGGTAGCAGGTTTGGGGGAGTTCATTCAGAATTTTGTTCCGGTGGACTCGCATGCCTTGGAACCCCACGGCTCCAGCAGTCTGTTGTTGCCTGCCTAACTCATTCCAAATTCAGTGACAACCGTTTAGCGAATGACACGGTCAGCTATCTGAGTCACTAAATACATCCATGCATGGACTTGATAGCTGAAAAATGTGAGTATTCCAATGAAGTATAATAACTCAGTGACTTTACGTTTCCTTCTGAGCCTGATGTTACGCCTGCTTACCTTGCCGGCAAGTCCATCTTACGATCCGGCAGGGGTTGGAATGTAACCCGAGATGAGGACAATCCCCGCGAGATGCTTTGCTGAGGCAGTTCATCCCACGGCAATCAAATACTTCCCCGTCGCTCAAAAGACCATTCTACCAGCCTCCTAGGTGACATTTTTCCGAACCTTGAACGGATCGGGGGTTTCGCGTGATCACGGGAGAAGCTCACGTGATATAGACACACATCATCAACAGACTGCCCGTGCTCTAAGCACTGCTGTCCTCTTCGCCGCCCTCGTGGTAGGCCCGTCCATTCTCGACAGCTCTTCAACAGGAGACATGGAGAAGGGGTCCATTCTGAGTGTCGGTTGTGCCCTGGTTCCAGTGCCGTTGCTTTCCATCCGAGTGTCTACGATCGGTCTCGACCTCCAGCGACAGCGACAACGACGATCGAAATGGCGACGTATCTCCGCCACGTCTGCGCAACACCGAATGAAACGTCGGTCCCGGGGGCCAAGAAGTCCTCCCGGGTTTTGATTCTTTTTCGATCCGCCTGTACTGTGGGGGTCGTGCTCGATCAAGTGCGGATGACCTAGCTCCTCCTGTCTCGCGTGCGCCGACGGCATCTCCTATCTAGTCCATCTCTCTTCCTCCCCCTCCCTTTTCTCTTGATTACCCATCCCCTTCGCCAGGCTTCTCGCCACCTTTCCCCGCCCCCACACCCACTATCTGGATGTCGGATACATGGTACTCTAGTAGCTCGACGCTGACAACGACGCCGCCGGCACGCTCTTCACCGGCTCTCTATCCCCCCGCGTCAGCTCTGGGTCTCGGCCTGGGCCGCAGATCGCAGCTGTCGAAGGAGACGACAAGGCTGACCTGCGGCGCCCCGCTGGGAGTCCCACCGGATCTCCTTGCCGCGCAGCTGGAGGTCGGAGGGGACGGAGAAAAGGAGAGGTATCGGGTCCCGTGCTTGCCCACACCGCTGGAATCGTCGGCTCCGGAGCCGGGGTGTTCCGCCCAGCGCACTGGCACGAGGAGCACAGGGTGCGGGGCGCTCGTCCACGCCAGAGCGTCGCCGACATCCGGCAGGACATGGTATGCGCCGGGCGAAGGATCCGGCGCCACAGTTATTCCCCTCGGGGACGAGTACTTCACTGTTGCGCAGAAGAAAATCCTCGGTGGAGGCCCGCGGGTCGACGTGTGTGGGTGTGTGACCAACGGCGTCGGGTGTGCGGTTTGGTGGGTGTCATCTCTCTCTCCATTCCCTTGTCGGGCCTTGCTGACGGAGATGAACAGCGGCAACACACTCGGACTGCTCAAAACTGCATGCAACTCCCACGCGGACTGCTTTTCGGGCTTGCCGCGGGTCCACTACACGCTCCTTTCGGATGCCGTCTCTCCGCCTCTTGCGCGGCGTCGCAAACACACCCCTTCCCATTCACCCTCTCCGCACGTCCTTGACATTGTCGATGCGATCACACGACGTAGCCGCGAGCCCTCGCCACCGCGCATGCAGCGCCAGGCGAGGGGTTTCGGCTTCTCGCGGATGAATCACAGCACGGCATCGGCTGCACACTCCCCGACCATGCCTCCCTTGGAGGTCATTACCGACTCGGATGATGAGAATCGCTACGGTCGGCTACACACCGGGCACGGACTGGCGCCTGGCTTTGGCTACGACACATCTGATTACACATCTACTCATGGACGCGCTCGTACAACCCCGGTCGATCGTGTACTGCATTACAGCCCACCACTATCTGATGCTGCTGAAGCAGCCGGCGGCATCTATGCAGATGCGTCGGCGGATATGCTGGTCTTCCGTCCCGCGGGCAGTGGATACTACCCGCGGATACCCGTAGGCATGTCTTCGTCTTCCTCGTCGGCGTCCGCATGGTCCACGCCCTCTTCAATTGCCACGCCAATATCGATTTCAATCCCGGCATCACCCAGCTCGGTCTCGCGCGCCCATTCGACTCCGCCGGGCACGACCATTCCCAGATCGGAGGAGCTGCCCATGTCAGAGCGGGATCTCAGTGCGGCTGCGTTGCGCTATCGACAGCCGTCGTCACATCCTATGCGCAGTGGGCTCAGTGCGCCGGCTGGTGCCAGCCGGATGGTGCGGTCAGCTGAGCGGTGATCCATCCTGGCCCTTCATCTTTGTGAGGACTGTTAGTCCGCATATAATGCCGATGTTCTAGTTAATACTCAATAATGCGGTATCTATCTAATCATGTACTCACTCGTGTACGTACGTACTTACTAATACTATGGCGGAGAGGACCACGAAGTGTCCCAGATGAATCCCAGACCAAAATTGACCAATTTTTCAATGCAGAGCCAGACTGCTATGATCGATACACAGTAGGCAGCACAGAAGTCGATCGAACTGACTACAGAGCACCATTCCGTAGTGCCGATGCCTTCTCCCTCTCCAGAATGCCCCAGCTTGGGAGACCGCACTGTGCGGGCATATGATCCCAGAACATATCCAGCAGCTCCCCATCCACCTGCTTGATGGCTTGTTAACACGGCGCCGGGAATGATCTCCTGTGCGCACTCATGCACTTGGTGCTCCGCATCTGACTGAGGGGGTGTTTCCGCATGGGGAGCGATCCAGGCACGCGGACTGTTCCCTCATCCTCCGAGTCAAAGTCAGAACAAACAACATCCGAACTCCCCTCTGCTTCAGCCCAATCCAGTCTGCACCCAATCCCTTCGACCCACTAGCCCATCTTTCCGACAGCACACGACTCGCAGCCCCACTCGAACTCGTGGTTGATAGGGAGTCTACGCAGCTTCGAGTTTATCCGCCGGTTGCACATCTGCATCGAGCGGCACGTCATGTGTAGCGCCGGGGACAGGCCCGCCCACTGCTAGCCAGAGCGGGATCGTCGTCGAGCGAGTACGTGGAGACGGCGCAGATGATGGCTGAGAGAAGCCAGCGGGCTTGAACAGCGAGCACAGTGGAGAGCGCGTCTAGATGACCCTGCAGGATCTCCGCACGCTCGCTGGGGTCCGCCGGTCAAGGTAGGGCTGCCATTTCCTCTGGAAGTGGTCCGAGAAGGTGGTGGGCTAGATCTCCTCTAGCTTGACCAAAGCTTGTCGGATGAGGGGCTTCGCTTGGTACTTGTGTGCCAGCCGCAGAACGCCGAGGACCGCGACCAGTTAGAGGTCTTCTGACCTGGTTTGGCCGAACGAGCTGCAGAATGTCTTAGATCGAGATATGCCTAGGCCCTAAGCTAGTTATGAGACGACCCCGACGCACGTATGTCGAAACATCGCACGTAAAAAGCGCTCGGTCTCGTGGGCTGTGTCGTATAAGGGCAGAATCATGATGCCTTCCAGGTACTCTCGCTCCATGTTTCCACTGGACGCATCGTCTTGCAGGTTGGGCAACGACTCCAGCACGTGCGGGAACTATAAAAGTGGCTGGCGCGTCACATGGAGCATTGAAATCTCTGCGTGGATGACGACCAGATCGTGCAAATCGCCTGGGGACCAGAGGTCGTCAGCGTGTTGGAATAGCATGGAAGAGGGGGCCATTGTCGAGGAAGTGGTAACTGATGATCCTGATACATGCGATTCATTCCATCATCCTTCTGGGGACAAAGCAAGGTCGAGGGCCAAAGCGTTGAGGGCCAAGGCACGGAGGGATGGGGAAGACAAAACAGGAACAACGAGTTCCCGGCAATTGACTCTGACGTGTCACGTGCTTGGATTGTAGATCATTCCTTATGTCCTTATCGTGATCGGATCAATGGTTCGGAACGGCATCCCTTTTGGGTTGCACGTTCAACTTCCATCATTAAAATTGAACATGTTTTGCATGTGATTTCCATTTTTAGACATTGAAAGTGCATACATATTGTTTACCAAACAAGTTCTGGGGTAAGTGTTTCTCATCTTTCCATGCTGATGGTGTTGCCATTTACTTCCCCTGGCGTATTTTCCTTGGGTGACCAGACCAAACATTCCCATCAAGTCAATCGCAAACAGGAAAGCACGGCTGACCCGATCCGATTCTGACAGGACCCGCCGCTGTCTAGAAATTGGTCTCCAATCCTCCCAGGTATACAGAATTTGCCATACTGCCAAAGCTTAAGAGGCCTCGAGGGAACTATTCGACGTGTCTTGTATCATGCGCTGCAACTTGTGTTCGGTGGTGGCGGGCATTGCACGGGCATTGTGGCCGATTGATCGGGGTCTAATCAACCATTGGTCATCTGAAATCACGGACGGTCGTGTTCTTGGGCCATGTTTCGGGCCATCACTTGAACGAAGCTACTTGAGTTGCACATACCTTGTTGTCAGCGGGCCGTCGAACAGTGCATTCTTCTGATAATGGGCCGTCAGATAGATTCACCTGAACCATATAAGAAGTGTGTCTATGGAACGAAGGACACGCAGTTCTTGTCTCTCCCATTTTTCAACTATCACTGCGCCACTTTATCATGAGCAACTTAGACACATCCACGGTGGCGGTTTATGGCCTGGTCGCTGTTCTCCCCTTCGCGGGTGTTTGGTTGGTGAAGAGGCTCAATCAGAAGGTGTGTCGTCTAGCAATCTCGAGGGTCTCCCGTCGTCGCCTGATTTTTCTCTGCAGAGTCCCGTACCCGCTGTTATTGGCTCGGGTGGCTGGATCGATTCGCTGAAGGCTGCTCACTACTTCGAGGAGCAGCCAATGGAGGTTATCCAGACTGGCTACGACGAGCTCAAGGACGGCGTTTTCCGGATCCCGCGTCGCTGGCGCTGGGACTACGTCGTCACAAGCCCCCAGCGAGTCAAGGAAGTTAGCGCGGCCGCCTCAGAAATTCTCTCGTTTGATGAGGGATCCGGGGATGTGAGTCTAATTAAAATACTGTTTCTTGCGCCATGTTTTGCTCAGACTGCTACAGGCGATCCAGATCAAATACACCATGGGTACCGAGCTGATTAAAAACTCGTTCCACACCATCGCCGTTCGGACGAGTTTGACCCGCAACTTGGGAAAGGTTTTCCCGGAGGTCAGGGACGAAATCGAGTGCGCAATGGACGATGTCTTTGCGCTGCATGACGACGGTCTGTTTCAGTTCCTAATCACACTGTTTCGCACTCTGACCCAACGACAGATTGGAAGCTCGTCCCGGTTATACCCGCTATGATGAAGGTCGTTTCTCGAACCAGCAATCGCCTCTTTGTGGGATTGCCATTGTGTAAGGGGCAGTTCCACAACGCCGTGCAACTCCTTTTGACCCATCTATGCAGGCCGAAACGAAACGTACCTTAACTTGACCGTGATGAACACCATTGAGATCGTTCAACGCGGCGAAAAACTGAGTGCCTGGCCCGAATTTCTCAAGCCGTGAGCTCGAGCTCAGATCCTTTTTTGCCTCGCAATTGAATGTTTCATTAGGCTTGTCGCGCCTTTCATTGTGACCAGAATGAAACGTTTGCGGGAGATGCTGGGATTCGTGGGCTCCATAATCGAAGAGCGCATTGCCAAGGAAGATGCGCTCGGTCCCAACTACGAAGGCAAACCGGTACGCTCCCGCATCATCCTTGACTTCTCTGTCCGCTAAATTTGAACAGAATGACTTGATTTCCTGGCTGCTGGAATCTGCCGGTCCTGAGGGAAGACACCCTGAGCCCATTGCTGCTCGCATTCTTGCCCTTAATATGGCTGCTATTCACACCAGTTCGATGGTGCGCTTGTGTGTCGTTGGGGGAGTCGACGGAATTTAACGCTTATTCTTTAGGCGCTCACCCACGCTCTGTTCGATATCACTTCGCGCCCGGGATACCTTGAACCGATGCGTGAAGAGGCTGAGAACGTGATCAGGGCGGAAGGCTGGACCAAATCGGCTCTCAACAGCATGCACAAGATCGACAGTTTCATCAGAGAGACCCAGCGCATGCAGGGGAACGGACCTGGTATGCACCGTATCTGTCAGAGACGACCATTCTGCGTTCTGAACCACTGTAGTGGCGATGAGCCGTAAAGTCATTCATCCCGATGGTTTCACTTTCTCCGACGGTATCAAAATCCCTTACGGCTCACTCATCTTTGTCCCTGGCAAAACCGTTCACTACGATCCGAGTAAGCAAACCAATCTGCTTGTTCTCCATCGCCACTAACTAGGGTCAGCTATTCACAAGGACCCGGAAGTCTTCAATGGGTTCCGTTACTCCGATCTTCGGGAGGCTAAGGCCGACAATCACAGCGTCGAGGAAGGGATATTCAACAGCCACATGGTTACGACCAGCATTGAGCACCTCGCCTTTGGGCACGGCAGGCACGCCTGCCCCGGCCGGTTCTTCGCTGCTACCGAGATCAAGGCCATGTTGGCCCACATCCTCATCAACTACGATATCAAAGCCGAGGTGCCTGGTGTTCGCCCTGCCAATGACGACCATGGAATGATTTCGGCGCCGAATGGGTCCGCGGGGATCTTTATTCGCAAACGCCAGTTGTGATTTTCACTCCTCGCGTGCCCGTGTATCGAATTCAGGGTTGACGTCCTCTTACTTACGTACATCGACCCTTCTTTTATGTTCCCTTGTCAATCATATCCATTTGATGCGATGAATTCTTAGCAGCTGGCAGACCCAGCGATGTCCAAGCGGGCTTTTGACAGGTACATGTGCTGCGGAGCGATCTCGAAGCCTATCTAAAACTGCTTCTTGTCAGCGACCTTTATGTCGTTGGATTGACTACAGACCATTGTCTGAATGTCGCCGTTGAAGGTTACCGAGAAACTGACGATTGGCATTCCTGACATCATGCGGGCAATGAGACGAATACTGTCCAAGCGCAGAAGTAACACGACGACCGTTGGCCGTTGCATTTCTATCAAGGCATCACGAGTATATGACAAGTAGTTTGTTACGGTCGTCACGAGCTGTTCGTTCGTATATTCGCAATGTAGCACCCTGAGGAGACGCTGCTTATCTTCTCCATGGACGAAATACACCAAGATCTGAGCACTTTCATCAACCCTGTCTATCCAGCCTCTTGGTCTCAGAGTACACCAATACGAGCAGAAAGAATAGGCGCTCCTCCTCGCTACGCACGGTCGGGCTGATACGTAGTAGGGGCAGCGACGTCTGGCCGAAGATAGGTGAGATGGACGATTTGAGTTCGGCGAGAACGGTTCCGTTCGCGTCCGACACCTGTTGTTGCAAGCTGTGAGCCCGGAACCCAAATTGCGCAAGCCGAAACGAGAGACGAACCCGACGCACCGTCCACGCATCCGCCGAGTTGGAGTACTTGAGCTGGTACTCCTCGCCCCCGAGCCACCTCCAGTATCTCACGCTGCACAGGGACTCGTTCAACGGACCTCCAGCGGGGAGAAGCACAACACCAGGGGCGCACCTGGAAAACGCGCTCCCCGCACGCTTCATGACGTCCACCCCAGACTCATTCTGCCCGATCTTGAAGCTGCGCGTGCGCCAGTCGATGTTTGCGCAGATCGTCGCCACGCGATTTTCGACTGTCGTCGTCTGCCGCGCGTGCTCGGACTTGCTCGTCTCGAGCGTGTAGCGCCGAGCTCGGTCTTCGGCGTTCCGGATCGCGCCCTCCAGGATCGACTCGGCCTCGAAAGTGAATTCTTGCAGGACGGTCATGGCTGCGGCAGATTAGCAGAGCGGAAGGACGGGGGCGAGTGTGTGTGTGTGGGAAGTATCTACCAATAAAAGGCACCGCGGATAAATCAAGGTCCCGATCCGTCCGGCGTCTGCCGAAACCTTTTGCTGAACATTGAGACAGATCCCGTCGACGCACTTGTAAAGCAGCAGCATACGACGCCGGCTACTGACCGCTGAAATCTGCGCTTGTAGCTGGTCGTCGTTTTTGGTGCTTGGACGTTTGTTTGAAACAGAATGGACCACGCTCACTTGAGCGATGGGCAGATTGGGGCGCTCCCATCTTTAGTTCAGCTTTCTCGGACTTTTGGTTGGCGATATCTCCTAGACAACGAATGAGTTCATGAATCAATCTCAGGTCAACTTGTCTGATGACTATCCAGGCACGTTGCACACTTTTTCTATAATACATGCAAATTTCAGCGACTAGTATGACCAGCGGCAAGATCTGTCTGTGCAGCTGCGTTCCGCGCAAATAATCGATAATCGGTGCCCGGAACGGCAATGAACCAGGAGGTCAATCGAGCTCGCCTCGCAGCTGAACTTGGCGAAAGGTTCACACGTATTTGATACGAATTCTGAATTTTCCCGCTTGCCTCGCTTCTCACTCTAGCCGCGGATGCACAAACAATCAGTTCGCACACAGACATAGTCGGTCACGTGCTCCCCTGACAGTTCTCGATATGGCTCACTCCAGATCAAGAACGAGAGGAAGCAAGTACGACGAAGGTGGCCCCCGATCTGGTCTACCCGATCAAATGCCTCTCAGAGCTTTGCAACCATCGAATCCCACATCTGTGCAGTGGACGGAGCAATGCATTACACGCGATCTGCTAATTAATTCCCATGAAAAAAATCAACTCATTCCACGTGTGCAAGTGGCTCGAACGGCCCAGTCAGAAGTTTGGAAATGCACGGTTATATTCAAAGAAGAATAATCGTTCCTCAACGCGTCTCGCATGACTAAAATGATACATCGAACCCCGAAAGAAAAGCTGAAAGATACAAAGAGTGTGTGCTGTGGTTAATGAGTAAGATACTTTCGGAATGGAATATTTGTTACAGTTGCGGGGTTTTCTGGACGAGCTACCGCGCATGGCCATAATACTGCCGCTCACGCTCGGCCATCTCGTAGTTGAAATTGTTCCCCTCCTCGAGGTCGACGTCGGAGACCACACTGACCTCCTGGTGGACTCCAATATGCATCTGAGAATAATTTACCATCAGCCGCGAGTGATAAAAATCACGAGTTATGGCTGCACCGACCTTGGTGTCCACCATACTCCGCAGGCCAGAGAACGACGAGGTCGCACCGTGCCCGCCGTTGACGGGGGTGCCGTTCCCGCGTGACAGCTGGTTGACGTAGAACTGGTTACCCGAGATGTTGAGCGGGTTGCGCGTGCCGCCTGACGTCGGATCCGCGCCGCTCCGCTCAGTGCCTTTCCCGCGGATGATCTTGCGCGTGTTGAGCGTCGTGAGGAAGGATATCGAGTATACTGGCGGGAACATGTAAGCTTGGGTGCGGAGAGAAGAGAAGAGAAGAGGAGACGCCGCACGTTTGCTCAGGATGAAGTAAAACGACATGTAGATAAAATGCGACGGGTCTTCGTCGTACTGGTCTTCGAGTCAGCCGTGGTATGCAGAACAAGGCTCTTCGGATACGTACGATAAGCAGGGTGCACAAGCTGATGGCGGCTGTCAGCGCGCCGGTGTTGACTGCGTAAATCGTCAGAGTGTTGACTAGTGAGTCGGAGCGCTTATGGCCCGTGCGGAATTGCCGCAGAAAGAAAGCAAGTGCGCCAGCGATGGCTGCGTCTACGATGACGCTAGCGCCCAATGCCAGAGAAGCGATAACCTGTGACAGATTTCTCAGACATTTGCACTTGAGGCCGGGAAAACGCGCGAATACTTTGAGAGTGGGAAGAACATTAATGAATGGGTTCTGGAAACTGAGAGGGAGTGAGTAATCGTTCGTAAATAAGATGTTAAGTACGGACATCCGGAGAGTGAAAACTGGCTGATAGTCAGCCTCATCATCTCAAATAGAGTGTGATGTGCTTACCAATAGCGAGTCCTTGGAACGACCACACCATAAGACCCGGAGAACACGCAAACGAAGACGGCATCACTCACCCATCTCCGCGAGTGTCAACGCGACCTTCGGGATCATCAGCACGGGAGAACAGTATATCAGATGGCGCGGAACACACCAAAAAGCCCGTGACGAAGATGTTGCGTTTGCTGACTGGACAGCCAAAGCGGCAGCTCAGCGATCACTACGGAGTCCAAGGAGCGAGATGAGAACTCACACCGCCAGACACGCATCGTGAAACATCTGTGTCCGATCAGTCAGCAGGTGTCCACGGACAGACAGACATGGGACAGGAACCCACAGTCGCACGATCGTTCCAATCAGAGCCTGGGGCAGATAGGGGTAAATATCTCGTATCAGCTTCTGTGCACGGAAGGCGACGTACTCCGAGAAGAAGTTGGGCCTGGGCGGTATTGCTATCAGAAAGCGACTCCACATCTGAGCAGACGACGCACAATCAGTGTCCACACGACCTTCTCTTTGAAGACGAGTGGATTGGCGTAGTTTCTGTGAACGAGCGAGGTTGGCTTGACGATCTAGACGGAGAGGGGGAGAACGCACTTGATGCAGTAGAAGTACATAGCGTGTCCGATGAACGCCTGGTCCGCGAGCCCCAGCAGCCTGCGTGCGTCCGCGTCAACCGTGCACCCGATGCAGCCCAGCGTGGGCAGCGACGCACCATATGAGACCGACCTGCGTAGCGAGTAAGCGCCGCATCAGGAAGAAGAACAGAGCCACGGGACGCACGGTAAGCTTGTAGAACACGCGGTCCCCGGGATACCGGTGGAAGTACGTCACCACCTGGTTCGTGTTCACGCCGAGTGCGACGCAGCTGACTGCGAAGCCGATGAAGGCCGCGCCGAGCGTCTTGTCAAGTGAGGGTAGCGCCCCGTGGGCTGCTGCGGCTGCTGCTGCGGCAGCGGCGGCTGCAGCAGCGGCAGAAGCAGAAGCAGAGGAAGAGGCGGCCGCCGACGCGGATGCGGGCAGGGCGGTGGCGATGGGTGCAGGGACCATGGAGGCTAACCCCAGTGCGGAGGCCATACGTGCGAGTGGAGGTGGGGTGTGGATGAAGAAAAGCCGGCGCGCGAGTGTGTGTGAGTGCTGCACGGGCCTAGCCGAGACGCGATGTGGTTCCCAGCACCAAGCTGCGCGCAAGTACGCAGTAAGAGAGAGCGGAAAACTGGGCGGATCGTCCTGCGTGAGATGGGGGAGGTAGGAACGAACAAACGAACGGACGAGTCGACGTGAGCAGCCCGCGAAGGCCGCGTGGGACTTTTCTGCGACCCCAGAATAGCCGTAAATGGAAGGATTCGATCGGAACGCAATGAATGATTTTCCTGATGGCGAGATCGGTATCCCGAATTTAATTCAACTTCCAACTTGGGTAGCCAAGGGTCGGGCACAAGTAGATGGCATGTTATCTGCATCGCAACCGTGGAGATGGTGTTTTGCAGAATGCAGGTACAGTGACTCTGCATCCCAGGGAGTCCTGGGAAATGTCGCCTCGGTTCGGGTGGCCAGAAGCACAGAGAAGCTGAAGTAGTCGTCCCACAGTTCCAGCTTGGCGAGCGGCCGCCGACGGATGCTGGCAAGGCAACTTCATCCCCCGACGTTTTCCAAGTTCCTTGTTCGAGGAGAACGCAAATTCCGACGTGATGTGTGTCGGTAAATTTTTGAGTGCCGAACAAGCCGCTGCGCTCGGGACTTGTTCGGTCATTCAGTAGCCTATCCACTAGCCTTGGCGGTCCCGTCCCACGTGGTCCATCGGTCAGCTCGTACACTTACAAGAGACTACGATAGGGGCACTGCCACTCAGTATATGAACGATTGGCTCCAGTTTGACAGTGACAGCAGCAATTTACGCTCGATCGGGACAGGGAATGACATTTCGAACGACTCTCAATCCACAGTAACTTGCGCTGAAACATCCGAAAGAGATCACGAGCTCCTCGATGAATGGGTAACGCTCTTACAAGAACAGTCAACCTCCATCCGATACGGTAAAAAAAACTCCATGAGGCAAATACAGAATATGTAGTGCAGTACAAATACAAGTGCAGTTGATGATATGTGTCGCAAGAAAGGCCAATCTCCATCATGATATCCAATCTACGCTTTCGATGCAGCCGCACCCCAGCCGCTCTGATCCGTACCTGTAGCATCCCGGGACCGAGTCATCTCCGCCCGGATGCCCTTCCGCGCATTCAGCGTCCACATGGCCGAGTACGCGTACGACATGGGCAGCAGTTGAGTGAGGACGACCGTGATCGCGAGCGCAGAGTTGCCCGCGACGTAGTCTGGATTCTTCTGAGATGACGCGAGGAGGGCCAACGCGCACGCCGCGGAGGGCAGCGCCGACTGGATGGTGATCCGCGCAATACGGTTCAGAACGGTGGCCGTGTCACGCGACACGCGCTGTGAGCGAGAGTCTCGCTGCCGGGGACCTGAGCAGAGCGACGGTGGGGAGTCGAGACACTCACGAGGAGGAAAAACATCATGGATCCACACAGGAGGAAGTCGCTGACAAAGTAGACGCTGAGGTACGCCGCCGCTGGACTCGGTCGTGAGTTTACTCAAGGCGAGATGCAGAGAAGCGCGAACCCCATCGCACAGGCTGCTTCATATGAGCCAAGGGCACTGCGAGAATCGAGCAGACTAGCCCAGCTGAAAACAGCAACGCGAAGGCCGATGGCAGCCATATCTGTCTACACAGCGTCTGCACCACGAACTTGCATAAGCATATGGATATAGGGAGCGCTCGAGAACACACCCAGAGGCGCCAGCAGAAAAACATCTGCACGTAGTACACCAGTACGCCGCTAATCAGAAAGCTCGCGTCGAATCGTGCAGAGAGCCATTCGCCAAGCGCAGCGGGGAAGTTGAGATAGTGCGCGGTATCTTGCTCGTACATCAACTGTCTACGAAGTTCAAACAATTGTTCAGTCTGCTTCGCACCGCCAACAGGCAGGAAACGCACATCCCGAAGAGATTCCGGCCGAGCGACAGCACGAGCAGCCCCGCCACCCAAACACGCATGATCGTCGGATCCGTGCGGTGGAACCCGTTGGCGAGGTAGCGCGCAGTCTGCCCGAGTAGCACGCCTTGCAGTAACAGGCTAGAGCACACGGCGAGTTCCTGCAATGGCCGTCAGTGCACAGTCGGCCTCCCACAGGAAAACGCCCAGCTCACCCAGCCGCCGAGCGCGTAGTTGACGAATTGCTGGGGAGACGACATGTTGGTTGATGCTTGAGTGTGCGCGGCGGCCCCTGTCTTAGAGCAGTCCTTGACACAGATGGAGATGATACGTCATGATATAATCCGTCCTGACTCCTGATTGAGGCATGGCAACCAAGGGGTGTGTGATAGGAAGATCGTGACCGACGTTCCGATGACATACTGGAGTGCACTGTGGCCCGAGTGAATCGTCTGTCCTAGTCTCTAATGATGTGTGTACATGTGTGTCTCTGCGGTGATGCGGTCACGTGCCCCTACTCCAATAATCACTCTCAAATTGGGAGATTGTCTGGTAAGAACAAGTATTGATGATTGACTGTAGAACTATTCTCTGCGACACTGCGGGGGGACTTATTTTTTTCCGTGGAAAATGCGTGACAATCTAGAAGTCCGATTTTCACTGTTCTGTTTTCAGACAAAATATACATATTGAAAATAGACGTCGATTTACGGCTCAATTTTTACCACAAATAGACATCTATTCCTCCCGAAAACAGAACTGTAAATAGATCATCTTTTTTTAATCGATTCTCACTGGGAATAGATGTCGATTTTAACTGGAAATAGAGACAACGAAAAGATGATCTTTTCTCACTGAAAACAGATTAAAGCCCCTGGAAGAATCTGTTGATTCTGTAAGGGCAACCTCGAGGCCCGATCTCAGAGTCCTGACAAGGGAGAGTCCAAAGCGTCAGATAAGGGGATCGACTAGTACAGGAGACTGGCAAACCTGACAAGGGAGAGTCCAAAGAGAAACCGAGTTGGGGACTCTCCTTGTCAGGGCCCACTATATATAGCCTACAGAACAATGGATGACCAAGCACAATGGAAGCGCCAGACAATGGGGCCAGGGAACAATGAGGGCCGGATCGGGGGAGAACAATGGGAGCCGGACCGTCGGAACAATGGGGATCCGGGCCCGAGTGTCATGTGGATGCGCTTGGCAGGGAAGTCCGGACCGAAGCATGTGACGCCTGACAGATGGCGCGTGCACGGTCACATGCAAGATCCCAGGATGATCGGACGAAAGCAGGGGTTCCCCTGACATCACCCCCCCTCTTGATTGCGGCGCCTCGACGCAAGGCACGGTTGGGGGTTGACGAGTCCCTGAAGGGCAGCGAGTCAAATACGGCCGCTGCGATGACACGTGGCTTCCCAGGGTATTTGCAGTAGAATGCTGCCACTGCGTCGTCAGCAAACACATCTGAGTGCTTGACCCACTGGTCATGAGATGGGTCATAGCCCTTCCATCGCACTCGGAACCAGACACTCCGGTATCGCATCTTTGCGTCTAGGATCTCCTCCACTTCCCACTCCTCTCCTTCGCCTTGTCCTAGGACAGGGGGTGGTTCTTCGTGACGCGGGCGAGTGGGGAACGGGTCATCTTCGGCCAACTGGAGCTTGACCACGGGGAAGACAGGGTGGAGGCGAGAGAGGCTAGTGGGGAGGGCGAGCTTGTATGCGCCTTGACCTACGACTTGGGTGACCTTGAAGGGGCCCAGGCGTCGGTGGGAGAGGCCACGAGAGGGTCGCGTTGTTGTGATGTCCGAGGCGTCGAGCCAGACTCGGCTGCCAACCTTGATGTCGGGAGCGGCGGTCCTTCGTCGGTCATAGTACCTCTTGTACTCGTCCTTTGCCTTGACCAGTGCTGATTTGGCCTCGGTTACGCCCGATGCGACCCGATCCAGAAACTCGTTGGCAGACTCTGCTTGGGTGGAGCGCTGCTCTGTCGGCTCGAATCCCATGCGTGGTAAGCGTCCTGTGTCCGTCATGAAGGGAACCTGTTGGGTCGAGGAGTGGACGTGGTTGTTGTAAGCAAACTCGGCTGCGGGCAGGAGCTCGTCCCAGTCATCCTGCTTGTAGCTGGTGAAGATCCGGAGGTATTGCTCCAGCTCCTGGTTGACCCGCTCGGTCTGGCCATCAGTCTGCGGGTGATAAGCAGTGGACGTGGCAGGGGAAACGCCAACCAGCTTCCATAGCTCCTGGGTGAAGTCCGCCACAAACTGAGGGCCGCGGTCAGAGACATACTTGATAGGTAACCCGTGGTGTCGCCAGACGTGCTTGTAGAACAACCAAGCCATCCCTTCGGCCGAGAGGCGAGTGTGGCACTCGATGAAGTGGGCACGCTTCCCTAGCATGTCAACGACCACCATGATAGCGTCGTAGCCGTGCGCCTCCGGTAACTCAACAATAAAGTCCACCGACACCGATTCCCAACGTTCCGAGGGGATCTCTGTGGGGTGAAGCTCTCCAGTGGGGAGTCGTCGGAGAGCCTTGGTCCGACAGCACAGGTCGCAGGTGGCCACGTATCGGCCGACGTGTCGTGAAAGCTGGGGCCACCAGTAGTTCCGAGAGACCAGCTCCAGCGTCTTGAAGCGGCCAGCGTGCCCTGCAACACGGGTGTCGTGATGTTGCTCGAGGATGCGTCGTCGAAGGTCCTTGTCGCGCGGAACCACCAGTTTCCCACGGAAGTAGAGCAGGCCGTCCTGGACACGCCACTCTGCTGTGACTGCAGAGCGGGCCCCCTTCATCCCCTTTAGAAGCTGTCGTGCTACGAGCGCAACAGCTTCCTCAAGGTCAGGGTCACCGGAAAGCGATTCCCGAATGTCACGGACAAGCGGGGCTTCCGGGCCAGAGACGGAAAGTCCCTCGAGTGCACGCACATGGAACAGTTCCGGCCTCAACAGGGTGACATCTGTGTTGTCCGAGGGGGCTCCGTGGTCCGGGCGTCGGGAGAGTGCGTCTGGTCGTCCCATGAGCCGGCCAGGTTGGTGGTGGAGCGTGAAATCGAAGCGGGACAAGTAGAGCGACCATCGGGCTTGCCGGCGATTGAGGTTCTGGGCCTTGCGGAAGTACTCCAAGTTCTTGTGGTCGGTCCAGATTTCCACGGGGTATTCGGCGCCTTCCAAGAAGTGCCGCCACTCCTCCAGCGCACGCACAATCGCGAGCATTGTCATAGTTCGGCCACTTTTTCATCTTATCATCAACGATCTTATCTTATCTTGGCACGACTTATCTTATCACGGATCACGGCATCAGACGGTCCGGACTAGGGGTTCCAGGGATTATCTTCATTGATTCGAGGCTGCGCGACATATGCTCCGGAAGGTTCTAGTACAACCCATGACCAGCGTTCCATGCGGTACATAGTCTTATGACTCATTAGTTGTAGATATGACTCAGACTGGATTTGGGTATAAATACTGTAGCCACCTGGTTGTATTCTCCAGTCTTCGAATTCACTTCTCTTTTCGACTTGTTTCTGGGTTGATTGTCACAAGCATCTCCTTGTCGTGGATCTCGTAGTTGCGTTGGACGTCGTTAAGGCTCTTGGAAAAGAAGGCGACTGGGTGCCACTTGTCGTCCGAGGGGGACTGCTGCGAGATGACGGCTCCTGTGGCAAAATCGGAGCTATCAGCCTCTAGGCGATAAGGACAAGAGGAGTCTGGGAGGAGAAGAACCGGTGTAGAGGTGACTGCATCCTTTAAGGCCTGGAACGAAGCGGACTCGTTGTCGCCCCAAGACCATGATACGTCCTTCTTGGTGAGGTCGAAGAGCGGGCGCGCGACGTGGGAGAAGTCCCGAATAAACCTCCGGTAGAAGTTAGTGAACCCAAGGAACTGCTGCACTTCCTTCTTGGTAGAGGGAGCAGGCCATTCGGCTACTCCTGCCACCTTGACGGGGTCCATCTCGACGTGGTTGTGGGAGATGATCACGCCAAGGTACTTGATGGACTCCATCTCGAATTCGCACTTCTCCGCTCGGAGGTACAGCTTGTTTTTGCGAAGGCGTCGGAGGACCTCGTTCACGATACGACGATGGAGGTGAAGGTCAGAGTGCGCGATGAGGATGTTGTCCAGGTACACCATGACGTCGCCAGAGAGTATGAGGTCCTGGAGGATGTCATTCATCATAGTCTGGAACGTTGCGGGGGAGTTGGTGAGGCCGAAATACATCACCAGTGGCTCGAAGAGCCCGCGGTTAGTCCGAAATGCAGCCTTCCACTCATCTCCTTCTCGTATCCGTACGTTGTTGAAGCCCCACCGAACATCGAGTTTGGTGAAGAAGCGGGCTCCCTTGAGCTTATTGATCAGGTCGTTGATTAAGGGAAGGGGGTACCGATTCTTCACTGTCATTGCATTCAGTGCCCGGTAATCTTGGACAAACCGTAGACTGCCGTCCTTCTTTTTGACAAAGAAGACCGGGGAGGCCATAGGGGACTTCGAGGGTCGGATCCGGCCGGTGGCCATGCCTTCTTCGATGAAAGCGTCAAGCTGCTTCTGCTCCAAGGGGGAGATAGGGTAGACCTTGCAGTTCGTTGGCTTTGCGTCGGGCACCAGTTCGATGGCGTGGTCCCAGGGGCGACGTTCCGGAAGGTTGTCAAAGGACTCCTTGCTGAAAACATCCTTGAACTCACCGCGCCCACTCGGGTATGGAATCCCGAGGGGGGCAGAGTTCTTGGCAAACGCCTCCGCAAGACGCTGGGAGACGGTGCTAGTGGCTCGGATGTCTTCAGAAGGGTTGAAACGGGTGTAGAGGATACGGTCACCGGTTTCCAGACAATCTTCTTCTTTGTCGGAATCTTCTCCGTCGTCTTCCTGGAGCAGTGGCATAGCCTCGTCTTCGCGGTCTTCAATATCAACGACGCAGATGGAGGGCAGGGCCTTGTCGGGCTGATCGGAGTGCTCGGGCCGAAATCCGGGCTATCCGTCTCTCTTGCGAGACTCCTCGGTGCAGGTGGAGCAGCCCGATGGGCAGCGGCTCATCTTTACCTCCTGGGTGTCCCAATTGATCTCCGGTTGTGCTTCCGAAGCCAGGAATAGCCGAGGATCAATTTCTGCTTGCCAAGCCGAGTGACGGCGAGCTGGACACGCTCGCTGTGTCCTTGGTAACGCAGGACCACATCGGCAACTTGTCGGATGGAGCCGGCTTCATTTGGCGTGCCGTCCACGTTGTAGACTGGGATAGGCTGGGAGAGCTGCCGGACCGGAAGTTGGTTTTCGGAGGCGTAGGTGGAGTCGATGAAGTCCGACGTGGCGCCGCAGTCGACCAGTCCGTTGAGGGCGAGCTGGACTGCGTTGTCGGTGGACTGGATCTCTAGGGGGAGGTGCAGGGAGTTGGCGCCGGGGGAGGCTGCGACCACGTAGCGCTGAGGGAGTTTTCGTTCCCACTTTTCCTTGCGGACCAGCGGGACAGAGCGAGGGGCAGGGGTACGTCTATCGTTTTGTTTGCGGGGGAAATGAGGTCGCATTCATCATACAGACATTCAAAACAATTACGTGAGGCGATCGGGGGCGTACTATTCACTCGTCGCGGGGGAGAAAACCCTGCTCCAACTCGTCGGCAATCTCCGCTTCGTGATCTTCTACAGCCGCTGTAGTCGCTAGCCGGGCCACTAATTCCGCCAACAGGTCGCTTCCCAGCTGATTGATCACTTCGTCCAGGACGTCAGCGTGCCGGACATCCGCGGGGGTCGGGCAGTCTCGGGCCAGGTGTCCTGGGCTGCCGCATCGGAAGCAGGTGCGACGAACACTGGTGCGGGCTCTGGTTCGGTCGATCTCCATGGGAATGCCCGGTGGGAGGACTACTGGGGCTGGTCGGGGAGCAGGAGGTGGAGCAACCACCGGAGCAGCCACGGGGCGAGGGCGGGGGGCCGCAGGAGGCGGAGCGCGGGATGGAGAGAACACCTGTCCTCGTGCAGCTCGGGCAGCCACCTCGGCGTTGTACTGGCGGAATGCGCGGGTACGCCACTCCGAGTAGTTTGTGAGGCTAGGCGGGTTACCGGAGGTCGTGATTGCCTGATTGATTCTGGGGTCCAGACCCGCCCGTACTTGGTGACCTTGACCAAGTTGTCAGAGTAACCCGCCAAGTCGAGAAGGTCGTCGAACTTGTCCGTGTATTTGAACCGTCGCGGGATCCCATGTAGTAAGCGTGGGTCTCCAGTCGTGCCAGGGCGTGGTCTTGCTCGTTCTCCTCGACAAACCGGAGCTTGAACTCAGCCACAAAGGAGGACCAGGTCGGAAATGGGAAGACGAGGCGCTCTGACATGCGTTCTGACCAGGAGGCCGCCGAGTCCTTGGACATGTAGGAGAGGGCGAAACGTACCACCCGCTCTTCTGATACTACCCCATTCACATGGAAGGCCTCAGGGAGGAGGCGCCAGTACTGCTTGACGGAATGGAGAAACGTCTTGCCCTGGGTGCGATCTCCGTCAAACGCGAATGGGGGATTGGGGCGGATGAGGGGTCTCGAGCTGGCCTGTTGGCCAGTAAATACACCTGGACCCACTGCCGGAGACGGGGCAGGGACAGGGGCAGGCTGTTGATGTTCGATTATGAAGTTGTTGAGGAGTCCCTCTATTCGCTGCATGGCTTCCTCTAGATTACCAAGTCGCTGCTCAGGGGGACCCGTGGTCTTCTTCTTCCATGTAGGACATGATGATTGTAGAGGGGGAGGAGGGGACAAGATTGGAAGTGAGAGGCGTATGACGCTATCAGCGGTCTTCACAAGCTTGTCCAGTTATCCCTAGGAACTCGGTTTCTGCTGTAAGGGCAACCTCGAGGCCCGATCTCAGAGTCCTGACAAGGGAGAGTCCAAAGCGTCAGATAAGGGGATCGACTAGTACAGGAGACTGGCAAACCTGACAAGGGAGAGTCCAAAGAGAAACCGAGTTGGGGACTCTCCTTGTCAGGGCCCACTATATATAGCCTACAGAACAATGGATGACCAAGCACAATGGAAGCGCCAGACAATGGGCCAGGGAACAATGAGGGGCCGGATCGGGGGAGAACAATGGGAGCCGGACCGTCGGAACAATGGGGATCCGGGCCCGAGTGTCATGTGGATGCGCTTGGCAGGGAAGTCCGGACCGAAGCATGTGACGCCTGACAGATGGCGCGTGCACGGTCACATGCAAGATCCCAGGATGATCGGACGAAAGCAGGGGTTCCCCTGACAGATTCTGGCCCCAATTGGCATCCCTGGCCTTGCAAAAGGCTACTGGATGCTACTCACAACATGTTGGAATCATGCTGCAGGACTTGTGATGTGAATCGGGGCCAGAATCAACAGATTCTTCCCGGGGTTTCAATCTGTTTTCAGTGAAAAAAATCATCTTTTCTTTGTCTCTATTTTCAGTGAAAATCAACGTCTATCCCAGTGAGAATTGATTTAAAAAAAGATGATCTATTTACAGTTCTGTTTTCGGGAGGAATAGATGTCTATTTGTGTTAAAAATTGAGCCGTAAATCAACGTCTATTTTCAATATGTATATTTTGTCTGAAAACAGAACGGTGAAAATCGGACTTCTAGATTGTCATGCATTTTCCACGGAAAAAAAATAAGTCTCCCCCCCTGCACGAGGAAAGGATCTGTAAGGAGAATGATGAAAAGCGGACTTCTGGATTGTCACGTATATTCTGCCGAAAAAATAATTCCCGCGGTAGTGCTCATATAAGTACGTACTGGTCTTGTGGTTTAAGATTCATCTTCTCACCTCAGTTACCACCGCCATCACCCGGTTGCACCCCCGCAGGGGTCCTCCTGGGTACCCTCAGACGTAGCTCTGAGGGTACCTAACAGGTACCCCCCTGCGGGGCCCGCGGGGGGGATTTGGTCCATTGGGGGCGGGGGCATATGCGGGGGTCAGCAGGGGGGGTCTGTACATGTCATGTGATTTATCATTGGGAGCGGGCAGGTGGGCGCGAAAAAAAAATGAATCACATGACACATCCAATGGGCGGGATGGCGGCTGATGGCGGGGTAAAAAAATCACGTGATGCACCGCATGAAAATTATCAAAAATGGCTAGCAGGGTTGGCGGGGGTTGGCGGGGGCGCTACTGGCCCCCCGCACACCATGGCGGGCAGTGGGCGCATTATCACGTGACTTTTGGGGCACCTTTTGTGCACCATTCGGCATGATTTCGGAGGTGTTGCTTGATCCATTGCATGCTGTGGCAGACAATGGGCGCATAATCACGTGATTTTCCGCCCAAAAAATGGAAGCCTTCCCCAAATCATCCTGGTATCATTTCTATCGGTAAATACACTAGTTAAGCATGAATTTGAGCTTAGAAAGCCCAAATGCACCCTGCACAATGGGACTGGTGATGCACTTGATCCCATCATTTGGCGGGGTCTGCTGCGGGGGGTGCCACGGGGGTGCTGCGGGGGGTGCTGCGGGGGGTGCCGCAGGGGGTGCCGCAGGGGGTGCTGCAGGGCCCGCTGTGGGGTCAACCACAGGAGCAGGGGTAGGGTGCATTGCATCATATTTTGATCTATCTATTCTCGCTGTGGTCATAGCATGCAGCATAATTATCCTTCATTTTGCCAGGAGTTTGGAGGCTGTGTCTGGGGTTGGTCTGCAGCTACAGCCATGTGACTCCCTGATGCTTCGGCAGGGGCTGGGATATCAAAACTGTGCAATATTGTCTGCATAATCCAGGCATGTAGGTTAAAAAGAAAGTGTGATTTGTTCATTTTTTGGCTGGCAGGTAGGTGGGCTGACATCATGGGCTGCATCGGGTCCACTGTCAACTCATTGATTGTTTCGTCTGCTCATTCTATACACATGCCCATTGGTAAGCTGATCATGCTGTAGGCACAGTCTAATCTTACCCAGTGATGATACCACACATTAATTACATACCTAATGTCACACTTCCTGTCTGGGACTCATTGAAGTTCATCTGTTCTGTGTTACTTTACAAGCAGTTTGCTTTAGTTGCAACATGAACAGATGTAATAGAGTGGATTTGACATGCCCTGAATTGATTCCTAGGTGGAATATGAGACAATGGATTCACCAGCAAGTTGCCTCACAATAGTCAGAGATTGGTAATATTTGAATTTCAAATTTCATATACAACACTCTGTGCACTCAGAGCTCGTATATTTGCAAGATAGACTGTAGAGACATAGATGGTCACTTTTACTACCTCTGGGGCTGCACACATCCTTGCCATGACCCACTGCCTGCACCCCTGCTGGTACCCCCATTGGCACCCCCGCCGGCACCCCTGTTGGCACCCCCGCCGGCACCCCCGCTGGCACCCCCGCCAGTCTAGCACCCCCCGCTGCACCGGTGCCTTGTCCCCGTGATTTTCTTATATGTAAGATTATGTAAACTGACAGCTCGGAACACGTCAAGTCACTAGCCAATCAGAACCTGTATAAACATCGTACCTAAGTGTTTACTGCTCTTCTAACACTGTTCCTACAGTTATGCAGCTGAAACCATCGGAATAAGGTCTCCTTCTGCTATTCTTATTGAATATGTAGATACTTCATATCATTTGTCCACCTAAAATTCGAAACATGAAAAGAGTTCACCATTGCTCAAGGTTCCTATGTAGACAATGGTTCAACATGGTTCACTTTGGGTATGGCAAAAAATATTTTTCTACACACAAGCAATTCAATACAGCTGAATGATATACTCTTTGGCAGTGTCTGAAACAAATTCTGAGAGCCCTGGACCCTGGAACTATTCAAAAACTTGAAATGAGTCCGAAAATAGGGTCTTGATAAACATGAGATATGGGCTGTTTGAAGAGACATGGGCCACCGTCATGTTGAATATAGTATTTTACAATGTTTCGGTGCCCTACCTCTCATCACATGGCCTCATTTCCTCCTAAAAAGGGTGCATACACACTCAAGCTCATAAAATCAATTGTCACCCCAGAAACAAGAGCAGTGAAGTTGTTTCACTGGGATTGGGTAAAGGTTACCTAGAAGTCACTTGGGTTGCAGTACAGAAGCTTTGGAAAGTGATTTTGTAGTTGATCCACATTTGGTAGGCTGGCAGATGCTTGTGCACCCCCACGGCACCCCCCGTGGCACCCCCCGCGGCACCCCCTGTGGTTGACCCCCCCCAACCCCTGCAAGGATTTAATTGACAATGTCCTGCTCAATCCATTGTAAGAGTCTACAGTATTATTGGATTCAGTAAAGGGCCCAAATGGTGTGTAGACAAGAAGTATGAAATCCGGAAATCAACAATTATGACACCTCCACGGAATATGCTGCAAATGGAGAGAAAATTTGAGTGCAGACAGACTACCTGAAGCAAACAGACGGAGAAAAGAAACATTAGCCATTTCTTGTTGATGATTGGGCTGTCCCTGGAGCATGTACTTGGG